>OY365819.1:21808502-22247265 GCA_959347315.1 Bimastos eiseni
TTCAATAAATGAAAATGGATATAGCGCCTCTTCAAGAAATCTACTCAGAGACGCTCTAGATCTGCGCTAGCCACAAGATGTCAAATGTAAGTTCAGTGAGTGTTAGAACAGTTAGCAATTCAGTAGGCGTACACAGTAGGCTAGAAGAGTCACCAATGCAGCCATTGGTGGCTCTTGTGCACACACAAGCGCAAAACCTACCAACGGATTCCCGTCAACAGCTAACAGATGGCACGGATGTTCGGAGTCTTTGGGCCAGGTTGCGTCGCAAGGTAGAGCGACGACTGCCGAGATTGAATAACAAACACGAAGACGGGGTCGACGAGTTATCCCTGATATCATGGCGCATGTCCGGATATTCTTCGAGGCACGTAGAAAAAGGCATTTGTCGTAGGTTGGTCGCTATAGATTGAATCACCACCAGTGACTATCGGTCGAGGTAACTGATTGGAAAATGATTTCTGTGAATAGATTCGGACGATCCAATTAAAAAGGTCCATCAGCTTCTATATATAGCATGCAGCCATTGAAGTCACTGTTAGTAATTAAACTGTTCATCGGTTGGTCCTATACATCGGTTGATAGGCAATTCTTTGAGGAATAATGTTAGCAATTAACTACGTATAGGCCTACAATGTGTGTGTGTGTGTGTGTGTGTGTGTGTGTGTATGTGTGTGTGTGTGTGTGTGTGTGTGTGTGTGTGTGTGCGTACGCAAGTAGGTGCGTGCAGATTGATCGATCGATGTTGCTAAAGAGTAAACAGTTGTTTGTGTGGTGTTCTTTCTGTTTGTGTTGAGATAGGCTCCTCTCGGTTGCGGGATTCCTGCTGTGACGCCAAATGTCTTCAATCGCATCGTTGGTGGAACTGAGGCCAGACCGTATTCCTACCCTTGGCAGATCAGTCTACTTTACAAAGGTCTTTCGTGGCGACACTTTTGCGGAGGGAGCATCATTTCACGTCGATGTGTTATAACAGCAGGTCATTGCGTGTACGTAGAGACAGGACTATCACTGCCACTCCACTCATGTATAGGCGTATACCATCAGCACTTCTCTAGGTTTAGTTTTGTGTGTCGTATTACAAAATGCGCAGACCTGGAAATTTTTTATGACGGTGACATTGATGTAAATGATCTGAGCCGATAAATGTATTTAATTATAATGTCTGGTAGTAAGTAAGTAATTTAATAACAGAATTGAAGCAAGGCTTCGTTGGCCTAGTAATAGTCAATAAGTCCTGCCTGACCCGCTGAATTTGTTGCAATCGTAAGTTGATGATATTTCCTAATTTCCGAATTGCTTTACAACTGCTACAATTGCATGGTTGCCATTTCTATTGCTACTTGCGAAAGATTCTTTACTCATGTCATGTCACATCGTCGCTTCGCGACGTTTGACTACATGAATGGGAAAGTGATGTCCAATGCTTTCTGCCTCGTACGATGTTCATTAAGCTTGTGCCTTTTACACCAGTCCACGCCATGACATTGTCAAACCAGCAGATTCAGGGTCTTTCACGACTTTAAAATAACAGTAAGCTGAAGTTGATTCTTATCTATTCACAAATTATTAGCCAAAACCGATTTATTAATTTGATAGTCAAGTTTGCATCTGCAAAATCTACAACAATTTGCTTGTAGTCAGGGAAGTATTGTAGTAGTAACAGTAGTAGTAGTAGTAGGAGAAGTTGGGGGGTAGAGGAGGTAATATAAATGTTCTCAAAGAAGTAGTAGTAGTAGTAGGTGGAGCAGTAGTAAACTCAGTTTGTGTGTCAATCACCTGTCAATCATCCATTGCTCTTCTGGCTCAGTTCGATCTTTTACTGGGCGTACATCACCTTATCAGTGACCTTTGACCTGGGTGTAATAGTGAGGTTAGTGCATGGCCTGGCACAGTTTTGACCTTTGACCTAGGTAGGCCTATACATTGTTATAGGCCACTGTTAACCATAAGAAGGCGTGTCCTAACCTGCGGGGCTTGGCCAACCCTAAATTTCCTTTGTTCTTGACTGCTGTAACCCTAGCGTGGGAACCCTAGCGGCATTCCTATTGGCTAAACCTAATTTTGCGTTGTTCAGCGTTGTTGTATGACTAGGCAGAAATAGAGGGGTATGCGTATAGCATAATCATAGCATTGTTTTGCGCTGCAGTAATCGTAGGCTTCTGGAAAATGTAATCCTAAAACATTAAATTGTTCTAAGTGCGCGTGTACTCTAGCAAGCTGCTTACAGGCGCACCATGAAAATCAAAGTCCAACCCAAACTCACAATACATACAACTTGTGGGAGCATTCCCCATTCGTTGACCCTTAGGGTTTGGGGCGCCAGCTCACGCCCAGGGCTAGGCCACGCCCCCTAAGGGTTAACAATAGCCTATAACAATGGCCATTACGCATACATATATCTAATTACAAATACTACTAGTACTTCCACTAATTCCACTACTACTAGCCAGCTTTAAATCTATCAAGATTTTTAGCCTTGTTAATCTTAGGCCCTTGTCAAACTTTAGCCCTATTGAAACGGTTGCCTTTAGCTGATTTGACCTCGGCTGATGAGAACATCACATCTCTTCAAGTAATAATGAAAATTAAATAAACCAGTCACGTTCTGTAGAAACGTTTATAACTGAATCAACATATCAAGACAGATTAAAGTCACAGCAAAAAATATGAACGGCTTTGATTACTAAGGCCTACGTGACAAAATGGAGAAAATATATGGAACATGTGACTTTCTCAAGAGTAGGCCTAGTGTAGAAACACGCATGTGTATGGGTGCATTTGACAGATATAACTATGACGCCAAAGACTTCCGAATTCTCGTCGGTGGTCACAACAGGAACTCCACTGAAAACGTGTCAGTGATGGAGCTCGAGAGTATCATTATTCACGAGAATTATACGGGAAGATCTACGCAGTGGAAGAATGACGTAGCCATTCTGAAATGTAAAGGAGACATTGAATTCAATACTTATGCCCAACCAGTCTGCCTTGCTAGCGAGGAGGTTCCAGATGGGTCACAACTGGTAGCAACCGGTTGGGGAAAAACAGGAGGTAGGTGACCGTAGGTCAATGTAGACAGACCTAGTGCAAACTATGTGTCACAATTGATGAATGCGTCGATTTAAGCTGATTGTTGCATTAAGCGTCAAAGCATTAATTGGCACAGTCCAATGTCGGATTGTAAACGAGGGGTGAGCATTAGGCAGAGGTATAGGTGGTTGCTCTGCGCTGGTACCAGCCTTGTAGTATAGGCTCACAGTCTCTTAAAAGTGCGCCTATGCTACTGCGTCATATTGACGCAGGACTGCTGGCACATTATGAGTAGAGTTACTGACCATCACCTATCATCCATGACAGACCGAAGCGACCGATTGGTGCAGCTCGGCCCTCCCTCCGTCCTTTCGTCGTCCCTCAATGGAAACCAACACAAGATATGCACTGGATCTGGACAGACTTTCTGTCGTTGGAATGCCGTTGCTGCTGCAGACTGCAGTGGTAGTGTACTGTGTTCCTACTTCCACATCTTCGACCATTTCGACAAAGTTTGAAGTTCATCCAGTCATTCAATCATTAATTTTTTTTATCTATCTTTAAGGTAACTACTCAGAAGCGCTCCCAACTCCCACGAGGCAGGTAATGGAAAGTTTGTGTTAAGTCACATAAACTGCAAATCTGCTACTTCTATTGATTATGTCTTAGTAATTGTATTACGTTTGTATTGCGACTTTTGATCTGTGTTAGTTTGTTTGCTAGCAGGAGGTGAATCCAGTATAGTTCTGAACCAAGTCGTTCTACCACTTGTCCCATATTCCAAATGCAAAGGAGCATATAGTACCATCCTTTCTGAAGGCATGATGTGCGCTGGGTACGAAGAGGGAGGACGAGACACGTGTCAGGGCGACTCAGGGGGACCACTGGTCAGTTATTCGACATCATCGGGCAACTGGTTCCTCCAGGGAATTACGAGCGTCGGATCCGCCTGTGCAACGCCACGCAAGCCAGGCATATACACGAACGTAGCCCGTTATCATGAATGGATTCATACGCATCTCGATGGTATTCACGGCACATTTTTAAGAACAAAGCAATACTTTTAGAACAACTCTAAACAAACGGAAGAACAATAAACAGCGGTCAGTTCTATAAGATTACCAGACGAACTATAACGATGTTGATGTCTTGCAGTCTTAGGCCTACAATAATAGGTCTATTAGGGGCCTATATGGGAGCCGATCATTCGATCCCTTCTGCAGGGACCACTACGCACCACTAATACTTGAAGTTTTATAGCTTCATTGTATTTTTGGCATAAGTACTTTTATGTTGCAAGGCTAGGAGTAAAGAGGGTCTATGGTAACTGAACCTCTCTTGATGGAAGTTAAGAGATTTAATTAATTAATTAATTAATTAATTAATTGTAAGCTAAGGAAATATGAAGTACAGAAGTCGTTTTCTGTTTAAGTCTTTCAATGTATATATAAGCGGTGGTCATTATTAGGCCTATATGAGTTGCATTCCAATTGCATGCTGCTTATAGTCAAAAGTCAGACGTATAATAATTATTATAGTCGAAGACTTCTCTGACCTTTTTAAAACTTGGCTTTGTTTTTGAATTCCTATTAAACTGATTAGGCCTAAACTTTGTTGCCTGTGGAATTGTTTGTTTTTGTCTGCAGATATTGACGAGTGCAAAAGCAAACGGACTAACAAATGTCAACACTTTTGTATTAATACGATCGGAAGCTACAAGTGTTCATGCGACGATGGCTACAGCCTTCAAGCGAATGGCTATCAGTGTACCAATGGTAGAGACACAAGAAACCTTCTGGCGGCTGATTCATGTATCTCTATATATGTCCTTCAACCGTTTTTCAATCAAACTGTAATAATTAAGACCCAGTTCATTTGGATTGGCTGGTGAACTCATTGTGCCAAGCCTAAGTAACATTTAAATGGTCAGTTTTATTTGTGTATCGTACACTTTTCGTAGGACGTATAATTATATGCCTAATGAGAATTTTATAATCTTTATTTTGGTTGTTACTGTGGATTGGTCTGACGGTTGAAGGCATGTCGTCTGTTATTTCATCACAAAATTATGTCCGGTTTGATCGTCGTTTGAACTGAGCTATGTAGTTATGTCCAAATTCTAGACCAGGACGTAAATTCGTCCTCCTTTTAGACTGCAGCGGAAACTGCCAATCAGCAAGCATAGATTTGTTTGAGAGCTCCTCCTCTGTCCCTTCCACCACAGGCGCCTGAGATCTGTGTTATTTGACAGTGATTCTGGTCGAAAGCCTCACTTCGTTTATTCTAAGTGGTGGTTTACACATTAAGTCAGATTACAATAGCAATGACTATTATTTTAAGTAGACGGCTGATTGAAACTTCCTCGAAAAGGCCATAGTTATGAGAGTGGGGATTGCAAAGCCGATGCAGGGGGGTTCTAGTCAAGGAAGGAAGACGGACATCGATTTTTTTTATTATTTCTGTATCTTATATTAAGCGCTAAGCTCTTAGGCCCCCTAGTATATAATTATGATGACTAGAGATTTACCTGCTTTGTAATGTATTTGGTTTACCGAGTCACCATTAACACGCACGGCTTCTATTTAGAAATCGTAAATCCTTTCCGGCAGATCTTCCATATCGCCTCTCAGCTTCTATAGATACTGAAGCCCACCTATGTCGAAGCCCACTAGCAAGTAGGCTGAAGCTGAATGTAATGCTGGTCGTCGTGTCTGTAGAAATGACAATCATGTAGGCCTTTGGTCTTTTTCTCTCTCTATTTCTGCAGATGCTGAGTGCGGACGGTCTGTTCTGCCGTTCAATGAGCGTGGTCGTCAACGTTCATTTGAATCGGACGATGGCGCTCCTCCTGCAGAGGCTGCTGCTGTTGCTCTGCCGCACTCGTATCCGTCAATGGTCAGCATCAGCTACAAATGTGAAAACTGGCGACATCGATGTAGTGGCTCCATCATTGGACAGCGATGGATTCTCACGACAGCCTTCTGCCTGCAAGTAGTTCCCTTCATAGTCCGGAATATTAACTATAATATAATAATAATAATTATGTTCATTCGCTCATTCATCTTCCTCGAATTGACTCGCAACAAAAGCCGATGAATCTCCACTGCCTGTGTCATAGGGTAAAGTATCCAGAAGTGGGCACCCTAAGGATTTTATTGTATAATTCATAATCATACTTAGGAGTAACTAAAACAATGTATGTAAAATCAATAATCAACACATTTGTCACTAGATATATAATAAAGTAATAATAAAATGTCAACATTTACTTGAAAAATATGGAAAATATAAAGGGCATCAAAGTGCCCAAAATAATTACTGGTGTCCTAATGATGGGCACCGGTGCCCATATAAAGCTCCATGTGTCAATGTATGTCCAAATACTGAGATGCTACTCCAAATAACTCTGGAATTAGCCCAAAGGCTATTAAACAGTTGCAGTTTAACACCTGAATGATCTGAAACTCTATTTTACACATGGTCGACAAGTAAAGTTATTATCGTCTAAAATTCCAAATCCTTCTGCGCAAGAAAAGTGAATGGATTGGCACTTCGAGCTGCGTAAACCGTACAGTCTTGACTCCATATCCAAAATGAGATCAGCTAGATCATCTTCCTGTTCTGGTGTTAAAAGTGTGGGATGACTAAGCGCTTCCAAACTCCTTCACCTTTTTCTGCCTTTTTTACATGTCCTTGCAAAATTTCTCGAGGAATACCATATCGCTTTGCTGCTTTTTCCTCATTCCACTCTGAAGAACAGCTGATACTGCCCATTTCAGTGAATGCTCACTCCACTGGTCTCTCTCTTCTTAACATTCAGAAATTTTGAAAACAACATGTCTTGCAGAATATTAAAGTAGGCCCTCTATAAAGCAGCAAAAAACTTATCAAAAACTTAACACCTCGTGATCGTGTCATCCCACCTATCGTGAAATTAAATGGCTTTGCGTTACAAGCTAACAATAGGGCCTACATGTCAAAGTCTGTCTACTAATGTAATGAGTGCACACAAATTCATCTGCTTTGAGCTTTCATCAATTTAAGCGACCTGTTGAACGCAGATGGCATATTCAAAGGCCACTAGATCGTTGCTAAAAAGTTAGGTTTGGCTTAGATCATCTATTTTCATTCTGTTAAACGTATTTATCTTTACAATATGCTGATTTGTATAAATAATTAGCAATAGACTTAATATTGGCGCCTGCTGCCTTAATATGGGCACGTGCCCATATTAAGACAGCAGCAGCATGCCCATATTAAGCCAACACCTATAGCACTATTCAAAGTCCGCTATATAAACATGTAGTATCCGAATCATTTATCACCGCCCATCAACGTTATAACAAAACAATTTCCAAAACAGAAAAAATTACCTCAAAGTCGTCCATCAGATACGCTCGAAATAATCGATGAAACAAAATCGCCGATTTTTTTAATTTTGTCACGGATATTTATAAATTATACGATAATTAATCTTAAAATTCAAACATCGACCATGCAAACTAGAATTTCAGGTAAATGATACCTGCCGTTGTAGTTCTATTGGAGTTCGACAGATGGCAATACGAAAACAATTATATATATACTTTTCTGGGGTGTCCATATTCGGGGTGTGCCCATAATAGGAAACTTTACCCTATGTGTCTAAACGTCGATCTCATGAATATGCACCTATAAACTGGCAACTTAAGATTATTCCTGATTGTAGATTGCAAGGTTGTGAAGCAGACGTTATGTACTAAAGCACATAATTATTGTGATCACTGTCTCCGGCACTGGCAGTCAGACAAGATTGTTTGAATGTGTGTTTACAAGACACTGAGGCGAATGGATGATCAGAGTGTACAACTGACGTAACAGTGACGCTGCAGTGGTAACACGTGTGAAATAAACGACTACCGTTAACCTTTCTTTGTTTCATAGGTACAGCTATAAGAATGTGGCTTTGCCAGCAGGTCAAGTAAGAGTTCTTGCTGGAGCAGACGATTTGTACTCCTTGGATAGTACGGAGCAGGAGATATACGGCGAGGAAACATTCATTCACCCAGGTTTTGATTTGGATTCCCCGAATAACAACATCGCGCTGGTCTATCTTTCGAAACCCATCGTCTTCAACAACCAAATCAGCTCCGTCTGTTTACCTACTAATCAGGCGACATTTGACTACAGTTCGTGCAGAAGCGTTGGATGGACAGCCAGTGAGTTTACAATTCAATAAAACTATAGTCATAAGTTGTAGCAATTAGTTCATGATGTGACTTATGACCTCATGAACTAGAACACTATTTAAGTTCCTAGAACTATATCACTTCAACTTTTATTATTTTATAGGCCCTATTTAATTTAATTAGTATTTATCTGGCCAAAGTAACTAGATGTGCAAAGACAAGCACAACATGCATAATAGCTCCATTCATTCATTCATTCTTTCTTTAGGTTGCGCCCATTGATGAAGCTACTTAGAGGTGCTTCCAACTCTAACATGCCAAAAATAAATAGGTTTTTTAACAACGACTTTAACATCTTTGGCTTTAATTACATAAAACTTAGGCCTATATTTAACCGATACATAGCAACTGGAACTACAATTATGATCAGTCTATATTAATTTAATTTTACAGATTCTGGAGACGACACGAAGAAGACAGTTCTGAGGGAAATATTCCTGCATACATTCGGAAGGAACTGCTACTTGGGTGTTAGGAATGTGACGGACGGCGTCTGCGCTCGGTTGGCAAACGTAGGTCAGATGGAAGAAGAGAAGGAGACGACGTGTGATGCTGACCTTGGAGGTCCTATGCTTTGTCTGTCTGGTGGTCGAGTTACGCCACTTGGTCTGACGATCTCTAAATGCCCTGAACGAAATTCATATTATTTATTTACCAACGTTGCATATCACCATGAATGGATTAATCGTACGATGACAAAGGCTTAACGTCTGCAAATTCTGTTAACAAGTGTCTGCTTCACAGAAAGAGCAATGGCTTTATTAGTGGTACTGTTGTAGAGATTCCGCCTCCCTCCCGTTACAGTTGCTAATCGGTTACATTGGAGTAGAAAGGTTCCAATAGAGAGGTTATGCAATGCATCCCGCATATGTAACCTCGTTGGTCTAACGCTCTTCCTTCCTTCACATACATTCGAGTCCTACATTCTTCTCTAGACTAGAACTGAGAAGATCCTAATCCAATGTTCCCGCCAAGCTGTGTGCATGTGCGCGCGCGCATGTGCCGTGGAGCCAGCGCACACGTGAATTTAGTGTGTGCACATAATATATTTTTTATGCGTCCCCTTTTTATCAAAGGTTATCAGAACCTATGACTATACACTTTTCTATGAGTTTTAATTAAGCTATCATTTCAGCTCGGATCTGCGCTCAAAAGTGTTAACCATTTACAAAATGTTGAACACACAAAACTTCTTGCACTCACTGTCTGCAAAAATTAGAGGAATCCCACTTTATCTAACAACTTATAATCTGAACGAGAATGGTCTTATATTCTTTTACTGCGACGGGGACAACCAATGATGGACTGACTTCCTCAGCTTCTAAACTACTGTAGTATTTGCAAGGGTTGAAGTAGCCAAGTCGAGCAGGCGAGGGACACAAGTTGTTCGAAATTATTTTCTGTACAGCGCGACACAATTTTCATCCAGATCCATGTAACGCTTGAGATGCGTGCATTCATTTTGAAGGTCACCATAATCTCATTAAGGTCTTCGTAATACACATTTGCTCTGGGCAAAGCGATGCGCTGGGACTCCTATAGCAGGTTTAGCGCCTCAGATTTCTGCGACTTGGTGTGTAAGCCGCTATCCACTCGTTCTTCTCACTCTCCTCGCTCTCCTAATAGACTTCATCTTCCCATACATGGGTCGCAAACTTTTTTATCCCAGCACCGGGCTTATGTCGTAACGGATCTCTTGCTATGAAATTTCCTTCGCGCGACATTCGCGAAGTAGTTTCCTGCATATATCTTCGTTGCTTAAAGACCGTCCTTTAAACTGGCCAGCTGTAACGCTAAGACAGCCTCTGAATAGCCTGCTGCAAGAGGAGCTTTACAAATTCACTGATTCATTCTGAGTATTTCGTCGTCTGAGAATCAACCCTAACGTATCAGGACATACGACAGCTGCAGTATAGTTTTCGTTGAATATCTTTAAAACGACCTGTCGTATCTCTTAGTGATCGAAACAGAAGACAGATAAAATTTCTCCTACAAATTAACTGCAAACTACTTTCCGACAAAAGGTCTCCACCTTTTAAGACAAGATAATTCTTAAGCGGCGCTTTACATAGCGGTTACTGAAGAACCTGATCAGGAACGATCCCATCCCATGCAGCCACGACAAAAGAAGAAATACTTGTGGCCTTGTAAAACCCAACCGGTTGGATCACAAGAAAAGAGCTGAGGAACTCAAGTGAGATATGGCTCACCGAAAGGCACGAAGTTGCCTAGTAGTTAAGCGAGCCCACTCAACTAGAAAGCTCGCCACTTGTTTAAGAGCGAAGAACCCGATGCACACCAGCAGCGTCGGACACTGAGCAGCAGAGATCGCATCAGTTATAATGGCCCCCAACGAAGAACGCAACGCGAGACCAGAGCAGCAATGTAATTAGAAGTCCACTGTGACACAGGCACCCAATGAAACACATCGCGCATGTAACCTATGCAATCACAGACAGAGAGGTGGGAGGACACCAATGAGAGGGATCAGAAATGGGGGGGAACAGAGGAGTAAAAGGTGAAGGGGGCTTTTCCCTCTCGACTCCCCAGGAGTCCACGTCCCTGGTCACAGAGAAGATTTTAGGAATCCGTCTATATAATAAGCCGATGGAATCATGGCAGAGCCCAATAGATCTCGTCGCTTCATGACCATAATTAATGGAAACCCAATCAATAAGAAACAACATATATAAGATAGGATGCGTGAAATTCAATTCACATATTGGTTTATATCTTGGTATGTCTACTTCAGCAGCATTCACTTTCGGATACTATGAAGCGAGCTATTCATAACAACTGTTTGGCATCCCTGCAATCATTAGCTAAGAGGTTTCAATTAAGTCGCGCATCGGTGTAGGTCACTTCATTGCGCAGCAGTAGGTTACATGCTCGATGTGTTTCATTGGGTGCCTGTGTCACAGTGGACTTCTAATTACATTGCTGCTCTGGTCTCATCATTTTATTTTTTTCCTCATCATTTTATTTTTGGGGCCCGTGCTCTGGTCTCATCATTTTATTTTTTCCTCATCATTTTCTTTTTGGGGCCGTGGATGGGTCGTGGTCTTTCCGGACTTTCGGGCACATTTGTCTGAATTTCACGTGTTAAATTGAAGATATATTAGATGTCTAGCGTAGCACAACAATGGCCTTCATCGTGACCGGTAACTCTAAACTTATCTGCGAATGACTTTAAATAGTAAATAAAACATACTAAATGTAATCGTTTATATATATATAGAGTTGGAAGTAGAAGGTAATATATATAAGTATATTTGTGTGGCACGGTGGCCGGGTGATCGGTTAGAGCGGTATGCGTCAATTGATCCTGTCTATTGAACCCAGCCCACTTGATACAACATTCATGTTCCACTTGCGTCCTTCTCCATTTATTTAAAGAACGACGTAACAGAGCACGAAATTTAAAATGATAAGAAGTTTCAAAAGCGTAATTGAGAGTCATAATAATTTTCTATGATTAATTTATGAGCATAAAGTCCTAAGCAAAAGTGTGTACGCATGGGATAAATGAGCCATTGCTCGGAGATATAACAGAATCTCCGACCGGCCGTAAGCGTTTACAGCGCGGTTGACACGAGCCTCAAGCAAGCGATATCGTTTCGTTGCCTGATGTTCCATACCGACAACTCCGTGTAGAAATGTGGCCATGAACCCTGGGCATTGCTTTGTTATTTTCCAAATCTGTAAAATCAATCTTATGTTTACTAACGGTCCCAGCTACAAGTATGTGACGCGCAGCCTAGAGATTCATTTAGGACGAATAGGCAGAGGGGATCAACTGACAGAGGATCAATTGACGCGATACCGAGCAAGTCCTTCGCGCACAATTGCTCTGCAATACAACTGCAATTGCGCCGTCGAGGCGTGTGCACGTCTGAGCAACAGATGTTGAAAGCTCTCCCAGTTTTAGTACTCAGTGCCCCCAAGTGCTCCCTCAAATCGGTTCTTTTTTATGTATCTCCAATGACTTTTTAAGATGACTTTTGCTAAGATAGTATGTGCCCCCATTTCTCACAATTCTGGGGCGGGGGGGGGGGCAAAATTAAACAATGGGGGGGGGGGCTAAAAAAATTCTGCGCTCCGCCCAATATTTTTGAAATTATGCTACAGCCGTCTATGGCATGGGCACGCACATTATCAGTAGACATCCCCCAGCGCAAGCAAACAGAGACATATGCATTTAGGTTGCTGCGTTCCATGCATACGTAGACCTACTAAACGGATTAGTGGCGTCGCTAGGATTGGAGGCCAGAGGTTGCAGATTGGATATGATGGGGGTTAAGAGAGGGGCCACTGTATCTCATCCATAACCCCAAGATATTTTTTACAATTTTTAACAATGATCACTTGTTCTTGACGATGTCGTCAAAACTATGCCCTAATGTTTAAAGCGGGAAGTCACCGGCTATATCATACATACAGAAGATTAATGCAAAATTATGCAACGAATGTCACGCGGACAATAAGGTCCTACTTAGGCTGTTTTGCTCTATATAAGTCATCGTCGTAGTCACCAAAATGTCCTGCCTCGGTTAAACTCGAGCCCATTTATTATAATTTTTTTTAATATTTATATTTTTATGTCCCTCAAATTACACCCCTTTTAGCGTCTTGTTGAGCTGGAAGCACCTCTGTGTAGGCCAGCGTGTAGGTCTTTTACGAGGCGGTATATAAATTCACCAAACAATTTTGTTATAGTGACTACGGTAACTAATAAAAACCACTTAAGATTATATAACAATGCTTGAACCGTCGAGAAGCGATGACGTATAGGCCTACAATGCCGTATTAGCCTTGTTGCCATGGTGATATCGCTCATTCTCTTGAGCAAATTTCTTCGTGGAGTCGGTCGACAGTGTTTGACATTTTATTTCGAAGAGTTTAGTTACTACGCTTTGCTCAATAGTCTATTATTCGTTTAGTAATAATGTAGTTTTATAGTTTCGTGGTTTCTACAGTTTTAATTTTTTCTTGTGCTTTATTAGTTTGTTTTCTTCGCAACGACTGATCTGGCACACGAATTGAAGAATCAACGAGGAAGCAGAAACTGTGGGCGAAATGGATTGAGTGTCACAAGACACGACAGTGACGAAACCACCAACAGGAACAAGAAAATCTTGAGATACGGTCGATCACATACGATACATGGATACATATCGAAAACAGACACCTGTCAACTGATTAGTCGATTCCAACAGACTGACGCCAGCCAAACATCTTAGACTATCACTTCCACTACAGTGATCATTAAATAGATCGTGAATCGTTGCTTACCACTACAGTGATCATTAAAGAGACAACGAATAATTGCCTACCACTACAGTGATCATTAAAGAGACCAGGAAAGTTGCCTACCACTAAAGTGATCATCAAAGAGACAATGAATCGTTGCCTACCACTACAGTGATCATTAAAGAGACAATGAATAATTGCCTACCACTACGGTGATCATTAAGTAGACAATGAATCGTTGCCTACCACTACAGCGATCATTAAAGAGACAACGAATAATTGCCATACAACTACAGCGATCATTAAAGAGACAATTAATCGATTGCTACCACAACAGTGATCATTAAAGAGACAATTAATGATTGCCTACCACTACAGCGATCATCAAAGAGACAATGAATCGTTGCCTATCACTACAGTGATCATCAAAGAGACAATGAATCGTTGCCTACCACTACAGTGACCATTAAAGAGACAATGAATAATTGCCTACCACTACGATGATCATTAAGTAGACAATGAATCGTTGCCTACCACTACAGCGATCATTAAAGAGACAATGAATGATTGCCTACAACTACAGCGACCATTAAAGAGACAATGAATCGTTGCCTGCCACTACAGCGATCATCAAGGAAACAATGAATAATTGCCTAGCACTACAGTGATCATCAAAGAGACACTGAATCGTTGCCTACCACTACAGTGATCTTCAAAGAGACAATGAATCGTTGCCTACCAATACAGTGATCATTAAAGAGACAAGAAAAGTTGCCTACCACTACAGTGATCATTAAAGAGACAATGAATAATTGCCTACCACTACGGTGATCATTAAATAGACAATGAATCATTGATTACCCCTACAGCGATCATTAAAGAGACAATGAATAATGGCCTACCACTACAGGGATCATTAAAGAGACAATGAATAATTGCCTACCACTACAGTTATCATAAAAGAGACAAGGAAAGTTGCTGAAAACTACAGCGATCATTAAAAAGACAATGAATCGTTGCCTACCACTACAGGGATCATCAAAGAGACAAGAAAAGTTGCCTACCACCACAGCGATCATTAAGGAGACAATGAATCGTTGCCTACCACTACAGCGATCATTAAAGAGACAATGAATCGTAGCCTACCACTACAGTGATCATTAAAGAGACAATGAATCGTTGCCTTCCACTACAGTGATCATTAAGGAGACAATGAATCGTTGCCTACCACTACAGCGATCATTAAAGAGACAATGAATAATTGCCTACCACAACAGGGATCATTAAAGAGACAAGGAAAGTTGCTTACAACTACAGCGATCATTAAAAAGACAATGAATCGTTGCCTACCACTACAGGGATCATTAAAGAGACAATGAATAATTGCCGACCACTACAGTGATCATTAAAGAGACAATGAATAATTGCCTAACACTACAGCGATCATTAAAGAGACAATAAATCGTTTCCTACCACTACAGTGATCATCAAAGAGACAATGAATCGTTGCCTACCACTACAGTGATCATTAAAGAGACAAGGAAAGTTGCCTACCACTACAGCGATCATTAAGGAGATAATGAATCGTTTCCTACCACTCCAGTGATCATTAAAGAGACAAGGGAAGTTGCCCACCAGTACAGCGATCATTAAAGAGACACTGAATCGTTGCCTACCACTACAGTCATCATTAAAGAGACAATGAATAATTGCCTACCACTACAGTGATCATTAAATAGACAATGAATCGTTGCCTGCCACTACAGCGATCATTAAAGAGACAATGAATAATTGCCTACCACTACAGCGATCATTACATAGACAATGAACCGTTGCCTGCCACTACAGCGATCATCAAGGAAATAATGAATAATTGCCTAGCACTACAGTGATCATTAAAGAGACACTGAATCGTTGCCTACCACTACAGTGATCTTCAAAGAGACAATGAATCGTTGCCTACCACTACAGTGATCTTCAAAGAGACAATGAATCGTTGCCTACCAATACAGTGATCACTAAAGAGACAAGGAAAGTTGCCTACCACTACAGCGATCATTAAAGAGACAAAGAATCGTTGCCTAGCACTACAGGGATCATTACAGAGACAATGAATAATTGCCTACCACTACAGTGATCATCAAAGAGACAATGAATGATTGGCTACCACTACAGCGATCACTAAAAAGATCGTGAATCGTTGCCTACCACTACAGTGACCATTAAATAGACAATGAATCGTTGCCTGCCACTACGGCGATCATCAAGGAAACAATGAATAATTGCCTAGCACTACAGTGATCATTAAGGAGACACTGAATCGTTGCCTACCACTACAGTGATCATCAAAGAGACAATGAATCGTTCCCTACCAATAAAGTGATCATTAAAGAGACAAGGAAATTTGCCTACCACTACAGCGATCATTAAAGAGACAATGAATCTCTTGCCTACCACTACAGTGATCATTAAAGAGACAAGGAAAGTTGCCTACCACTACAGCGATCATTAAAGAGACAATGAATTGTTGCCTACCATTACAGTGATCATCAAAGAGACAATGAATCGTTGCTTACCACTACAGCGATCATTAAAGAGACAATGAATAATTGTCTACCACTACAGCGATCATTAAAGAGATCGTGAATCGTTGCCTACCACTACTGTGATCATTATAGAGACAATGAATAATTGCCTACCACTACAGCGATCATTAAAGAGACAATTAATCGTTGCTTACCAATTCTGTGATCATTAAAGAGACAATGAATAATTGCCTACCACTACAGTGATCATTAAATACACAATGAATCGTTGCCTGCCACTACAGTGATCATTAAATAGACAATGAATCGTTACCTGCCACTACAGCGATCATTAAAGAGACAATGAATAATTGCCTACCACTACAGCGATCATTAAAGAGACAATAAATCGTTTCCTACCACTACAGTGATCATTAAAGAGGCACTGAATCGTTGCCTACCACTACAGCGATCATTAAAGAGACAATGAATAATTGCCTACCACTACAGTGATCATTAAATAGACAATGAATCGTTGCCTGCCACTACAGCGATCATTAAAGAGACAATGAATAATTGCCTACCACTACAGCGCTCATTAAAGAGACAAGGAGGAGTTGCCTACCACTACGGCGATCATTAAGGAGAAAATGAATCGTTTCCTACCACTCCAGTGATCATTAAAGAGACAATTAATCGTTGCCTACCACTACAGTGATCATTAAATAGACAATGAATCGTTGCCTACCACTACAGGGATCATTACAGAGACAATGAATAATTGCCGACCACTACAGTGATCATTAAAGAGACAATGAATGATTGTCTACCACTACAGCGATCACTAAAGAGACAAGGAAAGTTGCCTATCACTACAGCGATCATTAAGGAGATAATGAATCGTTTCCTACCACTCCAGTGATCATTAAAGAGACAATGAATCGTTGCCTACCACTACAGCGATCATTAAAGAGACAATAAATCGTTTCCTACCACTACAGTGATCATTAAAGAGACACTGAATCGTTGCCTACCACTACAGCGATCATTAAAGAGACAATGAATCGTTGCCTACCACTACAGTGATCATCAAGGAGACAATGAATCGTTGCCTACCACTACAGTGATCATTAAAGAGACAAGGAAAGTTGCCTACCACTACAGCGATCATTAAGGAGATAATGAATCGTTTCCTACCACTACAGTGATCATTAAAGAGACAAGGAAAGTTGCCTACCAGTACAGCGATCATTAAAGAGACACTGAATCGTTGCCTACCACTACAGTGATCATTAAAGAGACAATGAATAATTGCCTACCACTACAGTGATCATTAAAAAGACAATAAATCGTTGCCTACCAGTACAGCGATCATTAAAGAGACACTGAATCGTTGCCTACCACTACAGTGATCATTAAAGAGACAATGAATAATTGCCTACCACTACAGTGATCATTAAAGAGACAAGGAAAGTTGCCTACCACTACAGTGATCATTAAAGAGACAATGAATCGTTGCCTACCAGTACAGCGATCATTAAAGAGACACTGAATCGTTGCCTACCACTACAGTGATCATTAAAGAGACAATGAATAATTGCCTACCACTACAGTGATCATTAAATAGACAATAAATCGTTGCCTGCCACTACAGCGATCATTAAAGAAACAATGAATAATTGCCTACCACTACAGCGATCATTAAAGAGACAAGGAAAGTTGCCTACCACTACGGCGATCATTAAGGAGAAAATGAATCGTTTCCTACCACTCCAGTGATCATTAAAGAGACAATGAATCGTTGCCTACCACTACAGTGATCATTAAAGAGACAATAAATCGTTGCCTGCCACTACAGCGATCATCAAGGAAACAATGAATAATTGCCTAGCACTACAGTGATCATTAAAGAGACAATGAATCGTTGCCTACCACTACAGTGATCATTACATAGACAATGAACCGTTGCCTGCCACTACAGCGATCATCAAGGAAAAAATGAATAATTGCCTAGCACTACAGTGATCATTAAAGAGACACTGAATCGTTGCCTACCACTACAGTGATCTTCAAAGAGACAATGAATCGTTGCCTACCACTACAGTGATCTTCAAAGAGACAATGAATCGTTGCCTACCAATACAGTGATCACTAAAGAGACAAGGAAAGTTGCCTACCACTACAGCGATCATTAAAGAGACAAAGAATCGTTGCCTAGCACTACAGGGATCATTACAGAGACAATGAATAATTGCCTACCACTACAGTGATCATCAAAGAGACAATGAATGATTGGCTACCACTACAGCGATCACTAAAAAGATCGTGAATCGTTGCCTACCACTACAGTGACCATTAAATAGACAATGAATCGTTGCCTGCCACTACGGCGATCATCAAGGAAACAATGAATAATTGCCTAGCACTACAGTGATCATTAAGGAGACACTGAATCGTTGCCTACCACTACAGTGATCATCAAAGAGACAATGAATCGTTCCCTACCAATAAAGTGATCATTAAAGAGACAAGGAAATTTGCCTACCACTACAGCGATCATTAAAGAGACAATGAATCGTTGCCTACCACTACAGTGATCATTAAAGAGACAAGGAAAGTTGCCTACCACTACAGCGATCATTAAAGAGACAATGAATTGTTGCCTACCATTACAGTGATCATCAAAGAGACAATGAATCGTTGCTTACCACTACAGCGATCATTAAAGAGACAATGAATAATTGTCTACCACTACAGCGATCATTAAAGAGATCGTGAATCGTTGCCTACCACTACTGTGATCATTATAGAGACAATGAATAATTGCCTACCACTACAGCGATCATTAAAGAGACAATTAATCGTTGCTTACCAATTCTGTGATCATTAAAGAGACAATGAATAATTGCCTACCACTACAGTGATCATTAAATACACAATGAATCGTTGCCTGCCACTACAGTGATCATTAAATAGACAATGAATCGTTACCTGCCACTACAGCGATCATTAAAGAGACAATGAATAATTGCCTACCACTACAGTGATCATTAAATAGACAATGAATCGTTGCCTGCCACTACAGCGATCATTAAAGAGACAATGAATAATTGCCTACCACTACAGCGCTCATTAAAGAGACAAGGAGGAGTTGCCTACCACTACGGCGATCATTAAGGAGAAAATGAATCGTTTCCTACCACTCCAGTGATCATTAAAGAGACAATTAATCGTTGCCTACCACTACAGTGATCATTAAATAGACAATGAATCGTTGCCTACCACTACAGGGATCATTACAGAGACAATGAATAATTGTCTACCACTACAGTGATCATTAAAGAGACAATGAATGATTGTCTACCACTACAGCGATCACTAAAGAGACAAGGAAAGTTGCCTATCACTACAGGGATCATTAAGGAGATAATGAATCGTTTCCTACCACTCCAGTGATCATTAAAGAGACAAGGAAAGTTGCCTACCAGTACAGCGATCATTAAGGGGGACAAGGAAAGTTGCCTGCCACTACAGCGATCATTAAGGAGATAATGAATCGTTTCCTACCACTCCAGTGATCATTAAAGAGACAAGGAAAGTTGCCTACCACTACAGCGATCATTAAAGAGACAATAAATCGTTTCCTACCACTACAGTGATCATTAAAGAGACACTGAATCGTTGCCTACCACTACAGCGATCATTAAAGAGACAATGAACCGTTGCCTACCACTACAGTGATCATCAAGGAGACAATGAATCGTTGCCTACCACTACAGCGATCATTAAAGAGACAAGGAAAGTTGCCTACCACTACAGCGATCATTAAGGAGATAATGAATCGTTTCCTACCACTCCAGTGATCATTAAAGAGACAAGGAAAGTTGCCTACCAGTACAGCGATCATTAAAGAGACACTGAATCGTTGCCTACCACTACAGTGATCATTAAAGAGACAATGAATAATTGCCTACCACTACAGTGATCATTAAATAGACAATAAATCGTTGCCTGCCACTACAGCGATCATTAAAGAAACAATGAATAATTGCCTACCACTACAGCGATCATTAAAGAGACAAGGAAAGTTGCCTACCACTACGGCGATCATTAAGGAGAAAATGAATCGTTTCCTACCACTCCAGTGATCATTAAAGAGACAATGAATCGTTGCCTACCACTACAGTGATCATTAAAGAGACAATAAATCGTTGCCTGCCACTACAGCGATCATCAAGGAAACAATGAATAATTGCCTAGCACTACAGTGATCATTAAAGAGACAATGAATCGTTGCCTACCACTACAGTGATCATTAAAGAGACAATGAATCGTTGCCTGCCACTACAGCGATCATTAAAGAGACAATGAATAATTGCCTACCACTACAGCGATCATTACATAGACAATGAACCGTTGCCTGCCACTACAGCGATCATCAAGGAAATAATGAATAATTGCCTAGCACTACAGTGATCATTAAAGAGACACTGAATCGTTGCCTACCACTACAGTGATCTTCAAAGAGACAATGAATCGTTGCCTACCACTACAGTGATCTTCAAAGAGACAATGAATCGTTGCCTACCAATACAGTGATCACTAAAGAGACAAGGAAAGTTGCCTACCACTACAGCGATCATTAAAGAGACAAAGAATCGTTGCCTAGCACTACAGGGATCATTACAGAGACAATGAATAATTGCCTACCACTACAGTGATCATCAAAGAGACAATGAATGATTGGCTACCACTACAGCGATCACTAAAAAGATCGTGAATCGTTGCCTACCACTACAGTGACCATTAAATAGACAATGAATCGTTGCCTGCCACTACGGCGATCATCAAGGAAACAATGAATAATTGCCTAGCACTACAGTGATCATTAAGGAGACACTGAATCGTTGCCTACCACTACAGTGATCATCAAAGAGACAATGAATCGTTCCCTACCAATAAAGTGATCATTAAAGAGACAAGGAAATTTGCCTACCACTACAGCGATCATTAAAGAGACAATGAAACGTTGCCTACCACTACAGTGATCATTAAAGAGACAAGGAAAGTTGCCTACCACTACAGCGATCATTAAAGAGACAATGAATTGTTGCCTACCATTACAGTGATCATCAAAGAGACAATGAATCGTTGCTTACCACTACAGCGATCATTAAAGAGACAATGAATAATTGTCTACCACTACAGCGATCATTAAAGAGATCGTGAATCGTTGCCTACCACTACTGTGATCATTATAGAGACAATGAATAATTGCCTACCACTACAGCGATCATTAAAGAGACAATTAATCGTTGCTTACCAATTCTGTGATCATTAAAGAGACAATGAATAATTGCCTACCACTACAGTGATCATTAAATACACAATGAATCGTTGCCTGCCACTACAGTGATCATTAAATAGACAATGAATCGTTACCTGCCACTACAGCGATCATTAAAGAGACAATGAATAATTGCCTACCACTACAGTGATCATTAAATAGACAATGAATCGTTGCCTGCCACTACAGCGATCATTAAAGAGACAATGAATAATTGCCTACCACTACAGCGCTCATTAAAGAGACAAGGAGGAGTTGCCTACCACTACGGCGATCATTAAGGAGAAAATGAATCGTTTCCTACCACTCCAGTGATCATTAAAGAGACAATGAATCGTTGCCTACCACTACAGTGATCATTAAAGAGACAATAAATCGTTGCCTGCCACTACAGCGATCATCAAGGAAACAATGAATAATTGCCTAGCACTACAGTGATCATTAAAGAGACACTGAATCGTTGCCTACCACTACAGAGAACTTCAAAGAGACAATTAATCGTTGCCTACCACTACAGTGATCATTAAAGGGACAAGGAAAGTTGCCTACCACTACAGCGATCATTAAAGAGACAAAGAATCGTTGCCTAGCAGTACAGGGATCATTACAGGGACAATGAATAATTGCCTACCACTACAGTGATCATTAAAGAGACAATGAATGATTGTCTACCACTACAGCGATCACTAAAACGATCGTTAATCGTTGCCTACCACTACAGTGATCATTAAATAGACAATGAATCGTTGCCTGCCACTACAGCGATCATCAAGGAAACAATGAATAATTGCCTAACACTACAGTGATCATTAAAGAGACACTGAATCGTTGCCTATCACTACAGTGATCATCAAAGAGACAATGAATCGTTCCCTACCAACATAGTGATCATCAAACAGACAAGGAAAGTTCCCTTCCACTACAGCGATCATTAAAGAGACAATGAATCGTTGCCTACCACTACAGCGATCATTAAAGAGACAGTGAATCGTTGCCTACCATTACAGCGATCATTAAAGAGACAATGAATCGTTGCCTACCACTACAGTGATCATTAAAGAGACAATGAATAATTGTCTACCACTACAGCGATCATTAAAGAGATCGTGAATCGTTGCCTACCACTACATTGATCATTATAGAGACAATGAATAATTGCCTACCACTACAGCGATCATTAAAGAGACAATTAATCGTTGCTTACCAATTCTGTGATCATTAAAGAGACAATGAATAATTGCCTACCACTACAGTGATCATTAAAGAGACAATGAATGATTGTCTACCACTACAGCGATCACTAAAGAGACAAGGAAAGTTGCCTACCACTACAGCGATCATTAAGGAGAAAATGAATCGTTTCCTACCACTCCAGTGATCATTAAAGAGACAATGAATAATTGCCTACCACTACAATGATCATTAAATAGACAATAAATCGTTGCCTACCACTACAGTGATCATTAAAGAGACAATGAATAATTGTCTACCACTACAGCGATCATTAAAGAGATCGTGAATCGTTGCCCACCACTACAGTGATCATTATAGAGACAATGAATAATTGCCTACCACTACAGCGATCATTAAAGAGACAATCAATCGTTGCCTACCAATTCTGTGATCATTAAAGAGACAATGAATAATTGTCTACCACTACAGCGTCCATTAAAGAGATCGTGAATCGTTGCCTACCACTACAGTGATCATTATAGAGACAATGAATAATTGCCTACCACTACAGCGATCATTAAAGAGACAATTAATCGTTGCCTACCAATTCTGTGATCATTAAGGATACAATGAATAATTGCCTACCACTACAGTGATCATTAAATAGACAATAAATCGTTGCCTGCCACTACAGTGATCATTAAATAGACAATGAATCGTTGCCTGCCACTACAGCGATCATTAAAGAGACAATGAATAATTGCCTACTACTACAGCGATCATTAAAGAGACAATAAATCGTTTCCTACCACTACAGTGATCATTAAAGAGGCACTGAATCGTTGCCTGCCACTACAGCGATCATTAAAGAGACAATGAATAACTGCCTACCACTACAGTGATCATCAAAGAAACAATGAATCGTTGCCTACCACTACAAAGATCATTAAAGAGACAAGGAAAGTTGCCTACCACTACAGCGATCATTAAAGAGACAATGAATTGTTGCCTCCCATTACAGTGATCATCAAAGAGACAATAAATCGTTGCTTACCACTACAGCGATCATTAAAGAGACAATGAATAATTGTCTACCACTACAGCGATCATTAAAGAGATCGTGAATCGTTGCCTACCACTATTGTGATTATCATAGAGACAATGAATAATTGCCTACCACTACAGCGATCATTAAAGAGACAATTAATCGTTGCTTACCAATTCTGTGATCATTAAAGAGACAATGAATAATTGCCTACCACTACAGTGATCATTAAATACACAATGAATCGTTGCCTGCCACTACAGTGATCATTAAATAGACAATGAATCGTTACCTGCCACTACAGCGATCATTAAAGAGACAATGAATAATTGCCTACCACTACAGTGATCATTAAATAGACAATGAATCGTTGCCTGCCACTACAGCGATCATTAAAGAGACAATGAATAATTGCCTACCACTACAGCGCTCATTAAAGACACAAGGAGGAGTTGCCTACCACTACGGCGATCATTAAGGAGAAAATGAATCGTTTCCTACCACTCCAGTGATCATTAAAGAGACAATTAATCGTTGCCTACCACTACAGTGATCATTAAATAGACAATGAATCGTTGCCTACCACTACAGGGATCATTACAGAGACAATGAATAATTGCCGACCACTACAGTGATCATTAAAGAGACAATGAATGATTGTCTACCACTACAGCGATCACTAAAGAGACAAGGAAAGTTGCCTATCACTACAGCGATCATTAAGGAGATAATGAATCGTTTCCTACCACTCCAGTGATCATTAAAGAGACAAGGAAAGTTGCCTACCAGTACAGCGATCATTAAAGAGACACTGAATCGTTGCCTACCACTACAGTGATCATTAAAGAGACAATGAATATTTGCCTACCACTACAGTAATCATTAAAGAGACAAGGAAAGTTGCCTGCCACTACAGCGATCATTAAGGAGATAATGAATCGTTTCCTACCACTCCAGTGATCATTAAAGAGACAAGGAAAGTTGCCCACCACTACAGCGATCATTAAAGAGACAATAAATCGTTTCCTACCACTACAGTGATCATTAAAGAGACACTGAATCGTTGCCTACCACTACAGCGATCATTAAAGAGACAATGAATCGTTGCCTACCACTACAGTGATCATCAAGGAGACAATGAATCGTTGCCTACCACTAGAGTGATCATTAAAGAGACAAGGAAAGTTGCCTACCACTACAGCGATCATTAAGGAGATAATGAATCGTTTCCTACCACTCCAGTGATCATTAAAGAGACAAGGAAAGTTGCCTACCAGTACAGCGATCATTAAAGAGACACTAAATCGTTGCCTACCACTACAGTGATCATTAAAGAGACAATGAATAATTGCCTACCACTACAGTGATCATTAAATAGACAATAAATCGTTGCCTGCCACTACAGCGATCATTAAAGAAACAATGAAAAATTGCCTACCACTACAGCGATCATTAAAGAGACAAGGAAAGTTGCCTACCACTACGGCGATCATTAAGGAGAAAATGAATCGTTTCCTACCACTCCAGTGATCATTAAAGAGACAATGAATCGTTGCCTACCACTACAGTGATCATTAAAGAGACAATAAATCGTTGCCTGCCACTACAGCGATCATCAAGGAAACAATGAATAATTGCCTAGCACTACAGTGATCATTAAAGAGACACTGAATCGTTGCCTACCACTACAGTGATCTTCAAAGAGACAATAAATCGTTGCCTACCACTACAGTGATCATTAAAGAGACAAGGAAAGTTGCCTACCACTACAGCGATCATTAAAGAGACAAGGAAAGTTGCCTACCACTACGGCGATCATTAAAGAGAAAATGAATCGTTTCCTACCACTCCAGTGATCATTAAAGAGACAATGAATCGTTGCCTACCACTACAGCGATCATTAAAGAGACAAAGAATCGTTGCCTAGCAGTACAGGGATCATTACAGGGACAATGAATAATTGCCTACCACTACAGTGATCATTAAAGAGGCAATGAATGATTGTCTACCACTACAGCGATCACTAAAACGATCGTTAATCGTTGCCTACCACTACAGTGATCATTAAATAGACAATGAATCGTTGCCTGCCACTACAGCGATCATTAAGGAAACAATGAATAATTGCCTAACACTACAGTGATCATTAAAGAGACACTGAATCGTTGCCTATCACTACAGTGATCATCAAAGAGACAATGAATCGTTCCCTACCAACATAGTGATCATCAAAGAGACAAGGAAAGTTGCCTACCACTACAGCGATCATTAAAGAGACAATGAATCGTTGCCTACCACTACAGTGATCATTAAAGAGACAAGGAAAGTTGCCTACCACTACAGCGATCATTAAAGAGACAGTGATTCGTTGCCTACCATTACAGCGATCATTAAAGAGACAATGAATCGTTGCCTACCACTACAGTGATCATTAAAGAGACAATGAATAATTGTCTACCACTACAGCGATCATTAAAGAGATCGTGAATCGTTGCCTACCACTACATTGATCATTATAGAGACAATGAAAAATTGCCTACCACTACAGCGATCATTAAAGAGACAATTAATCGTTGCTTACCAATTCTGTGATCATTAAAGAGACAATGAATAATTGCCTACCACTACAGTGATCATTAAAGAGACAATGAATGATTGTTTACCACTACAGCGATCACTAAAGAGACAAGGAAAGTTGCCTACCACTACAGCGATCATTAAGGAGAAAATGAATCGTTTCCTACCACTCCAGCGATCATTAAAGAGACAATGAATAATTGCCAACCACTACAATGATCATTAAATAGACAATGAATCGTTGCCTACCACTACAGTGATCATTAAAGAGACAATGAATAATTGTCTACCACTATAGCGATCATTAAAGAGATCGTGAATCGTTGCCCACCACTACAGTGATCATTATAGAGACAATGAATAATTGCCTACCACTACAGCGATCATTAAAGAGACAATTAATCGTTGCCTACCAATTCTGTGATCATTAAAGAGACAATAAATCGTTTCCTACCACTACAGTGAACTTCAAAGTGACAATGAATCGTTGCCTACCACTACAGTGATCATTAAAGGGACAAGGAAAGTTGCCTACCACTACAGCGATCATTAAAGAGACAAAGAATCGTTGCCTAGCAGTACAGGGATCATTAAAGAGACAATGAATCGTTGCCTACCACTACAGTGATCATTAAAGAGACAATGAATAATTGTCTACCACTACAGCGATCATTAAAGAGATCGTGAATCGTTGCCTACCACTACATTGATCATTATAGAGACAATGAATAATTGCCCACCACTACAGCGATCATTAAAGAGACAATTAATCGTTGCTTACGAATTCTGTGATCATTAAAGAGACAATGAATAATTGCCTACCACTACAGTGATCATTAAAGAGACAATGAATGATTGTCTACCACTACAGCGATCACTAAAGAGACAAGGAAAGTTGCCTACCACTACAGCGATCATTAAGGAGAAAAGGAATCGTTTCCTACCACTCCAGTGATCATTAAAGAGACAATGAATAATTGCCTACCACTACAATGATCATTAAATAGACAATGAATCGTTGCCTACCACTACAGTGATCATTAAAGAGACAATGAATAATTGTCTACCACTACAGCGATCATTAAAGAGATCGTGAATCGTTGCCCACCACTACAGTGATCATTATAGAGACAATGAATAATTGCCTACCACTACAGCGATCATTAAAGAGACAATTAATCGTTGCCTACCAATTCTGTGATCATTAAAGAGACAATAAATCGTTTCCTACCACTACAGTGATCATTAAAGAGACACTGAATCGTTGCCTACCACTACAGCGATCATTAAAGAGACAATGAATCGTTGCCTACCACTACAGTGATCATCAAGGAGACAACGAATCGTTGCCTACCACTACAGTGATCATTAAAGAGACAAGGAAAGTTGCATACCACTACAGCGATCATTAAGGAGATAATGAATCGTTTCCTACCACTCCAGTGATCATTAAAGAGACAAGGAAAGTTGCCTACCAGTACAGCGATCATTAAAGAGACACTGAATCGTTGCCTACCACTACAGTGATCATTAAAGAGACAATGAATAATTGCCTACCACTACAGTGATCATTAAATAGACAATAAATCGTTGCCTGCCACTACAGCGATCATTAAAGAAACAATGAATAATTGCCTACCACTACAGCGATCATTAAAGAGACAAGGAAAGTTGCCTACCACTACGGCGATCATTAAGGAGAAAATGAATCGTTTCCTACCACTCCAGTGATCATTAAAGAGACAATGAATCGTTGCCTACCACTACAGTGATCATTAAAGAGACAATAAATCGTTGCCTGCCACTACAGCGATCATCAAGGAAACAATGAATAATTGCCTAGCACTACAGTGATCATTAAAGAGACACTGAATCGTTGCCTACCACTACAGTGATCTTCAAAGAGACAATAAATCGTTGCCTACCACTACAGTGATCATTAAAGAGACAAGGAAAGTTGCCTACCACTACAGCGATCATTAAAGAGACAAGGAAAGTTGCCTACCACTACGGCGATCATTGAAGAGAAAATGAATCGTTTCCTACCACTCCAGTGATCATTAAAGAGACAATGAATCGTTGCCTACCACTACAGTGATCATTAAAGAGACAATAAATCGTTGCCTGCCACTACAGCGATCATCAAGGAAACAATGAATAATTGCCTAGCACTACAGTGATCATTAAAGAGACACTGAATCGTTGCCTACCACTACAGTGAACTTCAAAGAGACAATGAATCGTTGCCTACCACTACAGTGATCATTAAAGGGACAAGGAAAGTTGCCTACCACTACAGCGATCAGTAAAGAGACAAAGAATCGTTGCTTAGCAGTACAGGGATCATTACAGGGACAATGAATAATTGCCTACCACTACAGTGATCATTAAAGAGACAATGAATGATTGTCTACCACTACAGCGATCACTAAAACGATCGTCAATCGTTGCCTACCACTACAGTGATCATTAAATAGACAATGAATCGTTGCCTGCCACTACAGCGATCATCAAGGAAACAATGAATAATTGCCTAACACTACAGTGATCATTAAAGAGACACTGAATCGTTGCCTATCACTACAGTGATCATCAAAGAGACAATGAATCGTTCCCTACCAACATAGTGGTCATCAAAGAGACAAGGAAAGTTGCCTACCACTACAGCGATCATTAAAGAGACAATGAATCGTTGCCTACCACTACAGTGATCATTAAAGAGACAAGGAAAGTTGCCTACCACTACAGCGATCATTAAAGAGACAGTGAATCGTTGCCTACCATTACAGCGATCATTAAAGAGACAATGAATCGTTGCCTACCACTACAGTGATCATTAAAGAGACAATGAATAATTGTCTACCACTACAGCGATCATTAAAGAGATCGTGAATCGTTGCCTACCACTACATTGATCATTATAGAGACAATGAATAATTGCCTACCACTACAGCGATTATTAAAGAGACAATTAATCGTTGCTTACCAATTCTGTGATCATTAAAGAGACAATGAATAATTGCCTACCACTACAGTGATCATTAAAGAGACAATGAATGATTGTCTACCACTACAGCGATCACTAAAGAGACAAGGAAAGTTGCCTACCACTACAGCGATCATTAAGGAGAAAATGAATCGTTTCCTACCACTCCAGTGATCATTAAAGAGACAATGAATAATTGCCTACCACTACAATGATCATTAAATAGACAATGAATCGTTGCCTACCACTACAGTGATCATTAAAGAGACAATGAATAATTGTCTACCACTACAGCGATCATTAAAGAGATCGTGAATCGTTGCCCACCACTACAGTGATCATTATAGAGACAATGAATAATTGCCTACCACTACAGCGATCATTAAAGAGACAATTAATCGTTGCCTACCAATTCTGTGATCATTAAAGAGACAATGAATAATTGTCTACCACTACAGCGTCCATTAAAGAGATCGTGAATTGTTGCCTACCACTACAGTGATCATTATAGAGACAATGAATAATTGCCTACCACTACAGCGATCATTAAAGAGACAATTAATCGTTGCCTACCAATTCTGTGATCATTAAGGAGACAATGAATAATTGCCTACCACTACAGTGATCATTAAATAGACAATAAATCTTTGCCTGCCACTACAGTGATCATTAAATAGACAATGAATCGTTGCCTGCCACTACAGCGATCATTAAAGAGACAATGAATAATTGCCTACCACTACAGCGATCATTAAAGAGACAATAAATCGTTTCCTACCACTACAGTGATCATTAAAGAGGCACTGAATCGTTGCCTGCCACTACAGCGATCATTAAAGAGACAATGAATAACTGCCTACCACTACAGTGATCATCAAAGAAACAATGAATCGTTGCCTACCACTACAGTGTTCATTAAAGAGACACTGAATCGTTGCCTACCACTACAGCGATCAATAAAGAGACAATGAATCGTTGCCCACCACTACAGTGATCATCAAAGAGACAATGAATAGTTGCCTACCACTACAGTGATCATTGAAGAGACAAGGAAAGTTGCCTACCACTACAGCGATCATTAAGGAGATAATGAATCGTTTCCTACCACTCCAGTGATAATTAAAGAGACAAGGAAAGTTGCCCACCAGTACAGCGATCATTAAAGAGACACTGAATCGTGGCCTACCACTACAGAGATCATTAAAGAGACAATGAATAATTGCCTACCACTACAGTGATCATTAAATAGACAATGAATCGTTGCCTGCCACTACAGCGATCATTAAAGAGACAATGAATACGTGCCTACCACTACAGCGATCATTAAATAGACAATGAACCGTTGCCTGCCACTACAGCGATCATCAAGGAAACATTGAATAATTGCCTAGCACTACAGTGATCATTAAAGAGACACTCAATCGTTGCCTACCACTACAGTGATCTTCAAAGAGACAATGAATCGTTCCCTACCAATATAGTGATCATTAAAGAGACAAGGAAAGTTGCCTACCACTACAGCGATCATTAAAGAGACAATGAATCGTTGCCTACCACTACAGTGATCATTAAAGAGACAAGAAAAGTTGCCTACCACTACAGCGATCATTAAAGAGACAATGAATTGTTGCCTACCATTACAGTGATCATCAAAGAGACAATGAATCGTTGCCTACCACTACAGCGATCATTAAAGAGACAATTAATCGTTGCTTACCAATTCTGTGATCATTAAAGAGACAATGAATAATTGCATACCACTACAGTGATCATTAAATACAAAATGAATCGTTGCCTGCCACTACAGTGATCATTAAATAGACAATGAATCGTTACCTGCCACTACAGCGATCATTAAAGAGACAATGAATAATTGCCTACCACTACAGCGATCATTAAAGAGACAATAAATCGTTTCCTACCAATACAGTGATCATTAAAGAGGCACTGAATCGTTGCCTACCACTACAGCGATCATTAAAGAGACAATGAATCGTTGCCTGCCACTACAGCGATCATTAAAGAGACATTGAGTAATTGTCTACCACTACAGCGATCATTAAAGAGACACTGAATCGTTGCCTACCACTACAGCGATCATTAAAGAGACAATGAATCGTTGCCTACCACTACAGTGATCATCAAAGAGACAATGAATCGTTGCCTACCACTACAGTGATCATTAAAGAGACAAGGAAAGTTGCCTACCACTACAGCGATCATTAAGGAGAATAATGAATCGCTTCCTACCACTCCAGTGATCATTAAAGAGACAAGGAAAGTTGCCTACCAGTACAGCGATCATTAAAGAGACACTGAATCGTTGCCTACCACTACAGTGATCATTAAAGAGACAATGAATAATTGCCTACCACTTCAGTGATCATTAAATAGACACTGAATCGTTGCCTCCCACTACAGCGATCATTAAAGAGACAATGAATAATTGACTACCACTACAGCGATCACTAAAAAGATCGTGAATCGTTGCCCACCACTACAGTGATCATTAAATAGACAATGAATCGTTGCCTGCCACTACAGCGATCATCAAGGAAACAATGAATAATTGCCTATCACTACAGTGATCATTAAAGAGACACTGAATCGTTGCCTACCACTACAGTGATCATCAAAGAGACAATGAATCGTTCCCTACCAATATAGTGATCATTAAAGAGACAAGGAAAGTTGCCTACCACTACAGCGATCATTAAAGGAACAAGGAAAGTTGCCTACCACTACAGCGATCATTAAAGAGACAGTGAATCGTTGCCTACCATTACAGCGATCAATAAAGAGACAATGAATCGTCGCCTACCACAACAGTGATCGTTAAAGAGACAATGAATAATTGTCTACCACTACAGCGATCATTAAAGAGATCGTGAATCGTTGCCTACCACTAGAGTGATCATTATAGAGACAATGAATAATTGCCTACCACTACAGCGATCATTAAAGAGACAATTAATCGTTGCCTACCAATTCTGTGATCATCAAGGAGACAATGAATAATTGCCTACCACTACAGTGATCATTAAATACACAATATATCGTTGCCTGCCACTACAGTGATCATTAAATAGACAATGAATCGTTGCCTGCCACTACAGCGATCATTAAAGAGACAATGAATAATTGCCCACCACTACAGCGATCATTAAAGAGACAATAAATCGTTTCCTACCACTACAGTGATCATTAATAAGGGACTGAATCGTTGCCTACCACTACAGCGATAATTAAAGAAACAATGAATAACTGCCTACCACTACAGTGATCATCAAAGAGACAATGAATCGTTGCCCACCACTATAGTGATCATCAAAGAGACAATGAATCGTTGCCTACCACTACAGTGATCATTAAAGAGACAAGGAAAGTTGCCTGCCACTACAGCGATCATTAAGGAGATAATGAATCGTTTCCTACCACTCCAGTGTTAATTAAAGAGACAAGGAAAGTTGCCCACCAGTACAGCGATCATTAAAGAGACACTGAATCGTTGCCTACCACTACAGTGATCATTAAAGAGACAATGAATAATTGCCTACCACTACAGTGATCATTAAATAGACAATGAATCGTTGCCTGCCACTACAGCGATCATTAAAGAGACAATGAATAATTGCCTACCACTACAGCGATCTTTAAATAGACAATGAACCGTTGCCTGCCACTACAGCGATCATCAAGGAAACAATGAATAATTGCCTAGCACTACAGTGATCATTAAAGAGACACTCAATCGTTGCCTACCACTACAGTGATCTTCAAAGAGACAATGAATCGTTGCCTACCAATACAGTGATCATTAAAGAGACAAGGAAAGTTGCCTACCACTACAGCGATCATTAAAGAGACAAAGAATCGTTGCCTAGCACTACAGGGATCATTACAGAGACAATGAATAATTGCCTACCACTACAGTGATCATTAAAGAGACAATGAATGATTGTCTACCACTACAGCGATCACTAAAAAGATCGTGAATCGTTGCCTACCACTACAGTGATCATTAAATAGACAGTGAATCATTCCCTGCCACTACAGCGATCATCAAGGAAACAATGAATGATTGACTAGCACTACAGTGATCATTAAAGAGACACTGAATCGTTGCCTACCACTACAGTGATCATCAAAGAGACAATGAATCGTTCCCTACCAATATAGTGATCATTAAAGAGACAAGGAAAGTTGCCTACCAATGCAGCGATCATTAAAGAGACAATGAATCGTTGCCTACCACTACAGTGATCATCAAAGAGACAAGGAAAGTTGCCTACCACTACAGCGATCATTAAAGAGACAATTAATCGTTGCTTACCAATTCTGTGATCATTAAAGAGACAATGAATAATTGCCTACCACTACAGTGATCATTAAATACACAATGAATCGTTGCCTGCCACAACAGTGATCATTAAATAGACAATGAATCGTTACCTGCCACTACAGCGATCATTAAAGAGACAATGAATAATTGCCTACCACTACAGCGATCATTAAAGAGACAATAAATCGTTTCCTACCAATACAGTGATCATTAAAGAGGCACTGAATCGTTGCCTACCACTACAGCGATCATTAAAGACACAATGAATAATTGCCTACCACTACAGTGATCATTACATAGACAATGAATCGTTGCCTGCCACTACAGCGATCATTAAAGAGACATTGAGTAATTGTCTACCACTACAACGATCATTAAAGAGATCGTGAATCGTTGCCTACCACTACAGTGATCATTTTAGAGACAATGAATAATTGCCTACCACTACAGCGATCATTAAAGAGACAATTAATCGTTGCTTATCAGTTCTGTGATCATTAAAGAGAAAATGAATAGTTGCCTACCACTACAGTGATCATTAAATAGACAATGAATCGTTGCCTACCACTACAGCGATCATTAAAGAGACAATGAATAATTGCCTACCACTACAGCGATCATTAAAGAGACAAAGAGGAGTTGCCTACCACTAGCGCGATCATTAAGGAGAAAATGAATCGTTTCCTACCACTCCAGTGATCATTAAAGAGACAATTAATCGTTGCCTACCACTACAGTGATCATTACAGAGACAATGAATAATTGCCGACCACTACAGTGATCATTAAAGAGACAATGAATGATTGTCTACCACTACAGCGATCACCAAAGAGACAAGGAAAGTTGCCTACCACTACAGCGATCATTAAGGAGACAATGAATCGTTCCCTACCAATATAGTGATCATCAAAGAGACAAGGAAAGTTGCCTACCAATACAGCGATCATTAAAGAGACAATGAATCGTTGCCTACCACTACAGTGATCATCAAAGAGACAAGGAAAGTTGCCTACCTCTACAGTAATCATTAAAAAGACAAGGAAAGTTGCCTACCGCTACAGAGATCATTAAGGAGATAATGAATCGTTTCCTACCACTCCAGTGATCATTAAAGAGACAAGGAAAGTCGCCTACCAATACAGCGATCATTAAAGAGACAATGAATCGTTGCCTACCACTACAGTGATCATTACAGAGACAATGAATAATTGCCTACCACTACAGTAATCATTAAAAAGACAAGGAAAGTTGCCTACCGCTACAGAGATCATTAAGGAGATAATGAATCGTTTCCTACCACTCCAGTGATCATTAAAGAGACAAGGAAAGTCGCCTACCACTACAGCGATCATTAAAAAGACAATAAATCGTTTCCTACAACTACAGTGATCATTAAAGAGACACTGAATCGTTGCCTACCACTACAGCGATCATTAAAGAGACAATGAATCGTTGCCTACCACTACAGTGATCATCAAAGAGACAATGAATCGTTGCCTACCACTACAGTGATCATTAAAGAGACAAGGAAAGTTGCCTACCACTACAGCGATCATTAAGGAGATAATGAATCGCTTCCTACCACTCCAGTGGTCATTAAAGAGACCAGGAAAGTTGCCTACCAGTACAGCGATCATTAAAGAGACACTGAATCGTTGCCTACCACTACAGTGATCATTAAAGAGACAATGAATAATTGCCTAACACTACAGTGATCATTAAATAGACAATGAATAGTTGCCTGCCACTACAGCGATCATTAAAGAGACAATGAATAATTGACTACCACTACAGCGATCATTAAAGAGACAAGGAAAGTTGCCTACCACTATGGCGATCATTAAGGAGAAAATGAATCGTTTCCTACCACTCCAGTGATCATTAAAGAGACAATGAATCGTTGCCTACCACTACAGTGATCATTAAATAGACAATGAATCGTTGCCTGCCACTACAGCGATCATCAAGGAAACAATGAATAATTGTCTAGCACTACAGTGATCATTAAAGAGACACTGAATCGTTGCCTACCACTACAGTGATCTTCAAAGAGACAATGAATCGTTGCCTACCAATACAGTGATCTTTAAAGAGACAAGGAAAGTTGCCTACCACTACAGCGATCATTAAAGAGACAAAGAATCGTTGCCTAGCAGTACAGGGATCATTACAGGGACAATGAATAATTGCCTACCACTACAGTCATCATTAAAGAGACAATGAATGATTGTCTACCACTACAGCGATCACTAAAACGATCGTGAATCGTTGCCTACCACTACAGTGATCATTAAATAGACAATGAATCGTTGCCTGCCACTACAGCGATCATCAAGGAAACAATGAATAATTGCCTAACACTACAGTGATCATTAAAGAGACACTGAATCGTTGCCTATCACTACAGTGATCATCAAAGAGACAATGAATCGTTCCCTACCAATATAGTGATCATTAAAGAGACAAGGAAAGTTGCCTACCACTACAGCGATCATTAAAGAGACAAGGAAAGTTGCCTACCAGTACAGCGATCATTAAAAAGACACTGAATCGTTGCCTACCACTAAAGTGATCATTAAAGAGAAAATGAATAATTGCCTACCACTCCAGTGATCATTAAATAGACAATGAATCGTTGCCTGCCACTACAGCGATCATTAAAGAGACAATGAATAATTGCCTACCACTACAGCGATCATAAAAGAGACAATGAATCGTTTCCAAACACTACAGTGATCATTAAAGAGACAAGGAAAGTTGCCTACCACTACGGCGATCATTAAGGAGATAATGAATCGTTTCCTACCACTCCAGTGATCATTAAAGAGACAAGGAAAGTTGCCTACCAATCCAGTGATCAAATAAGAGACAAGGAAACTTGCCTACCACTACAGCGATCATTAAAGAGACAATGAATCGTTTCCTACCACTACAGTGATCATCAAAGAGACACTGAATCGTTGCCTACCACTACAGCGATCATTAAAGAGACAATGAATAATTGCCTACCACTACAGGGATCATCAAAGAGACAAGGAAAAATGCTTACAAATACAGCGATCATTAAAAAGACAATGAATCGTTGCATACCACTACCGGGATCATTAAAGAGACAATGAATATTTACCGACCACTACAGTGATCATTAAAGAGACAATGAATGATTGTCTACCACTACAGCGATCACTAACGATACAAGGAAAGTTGCCTACCACTACAGCGATCATTAAGGAGATAATGAATCGTTTCCTACCACTCCAGTGATCATTAAAGAGACAAGGAAAGTTGCCCACAAGTACAGCGATCATTAAAGAGACACTGAATCGTTGCCTTCCACTGCAGTGATCATTAAAGAGACAATGAATAATTGCCTACCACTACAGTGATCATTAAAGAGACAAGGAAAGTTGCCTACCAATACAGAGATCATTAAGGAGATAATGAATCGTTGCCTACCACTACAGTGATCATTAAAGAGACAATGAATAATTGCCTACCACTCCAGTGATCATTAAATAGGCAATGAATCATTGCCTGCCACTACAGCGATCATTAAAGAGACAATGAATAATTGCCTACCACTCCAGTGATCATTAAAGAGACAAGGAAACTTGCCTACCACTACAGCGATCATTAAAGAGACAATGAAAAGTTGCCTACCACTACAGTGATCATTAAAGAGAGACTGAATCGTTGCCTACCACTGCAGTGATCATTAAAGAGACAATGAATAATTGCCTACCACTACAGTGATCATTAAAGAGACAAGGAAAGTTGCCTACCAATACAGAGATCATTAAGGAGATAATGAATCGTTGCCTACCACTACAGTAATCATTAAAGAGACAATGAATAATTGCCTACCACTCCAGTGATCATTAAATAGACAATGAATCGTTGCCTGCCACTACAGCGATCATTAAAGAGACAATGAATAATTGCCTACCACTACAGCGATCATAAAAGAGACAATGAAGCGTTTCCTACCACTACAGTGATCATTAAAGAGACAAGGAAAGTTGCCTACCACTACGGCGATCATTAAGGAGATAATGAATCGTTTCCTACCACTCCAGTGATCATTAAAGAGACAAGGAAAGTTGCCTACCACTCCAGTGATCATTAAAGAGACAAGGAAACTTGCCTACCACTACAGCGATCATTAAAGAGACAATGAATCGTTGCCTACCACTACAGTGATCATCAAAAAGACAATGAATCGTTGCCTACCACTACAGCGATCATTAAAGAGACAATGAATAATTGCCTACCACTACAGGGATCATCAAAGAGACAAGGAAAAATGCTTACAACTACAGCGATCATTAAAAAGACAATGAATCGTTGCCTACCACTACAGGGATCATTACAGAGACAATGAATAATTACCGACCACTACAGTGATCATTAAAGAGACAATGAATGATTGTCTACCACTACAGCGATCACTAAAGAGACAAGGAAAGTTGCCTACCACTACAGCGATCATTAACGAGATAATGAATCGTTTCCTACCACTACAGTGATCATTAAAGAGACAAGGAATGTTGCCCACCAGTACAGCGATCATTAAAGAGACACTGAATCGTTGCCTACCACTACATTGATCGTTAAAGAGACAATGAATAATTGCCTACCACTACAGTGATCATTAAAGAGACACTCAATCGTTGCCTACCACTACAGTGATCTTCAAAGAGACAATGAATCGTTGCCTACCAATACAGTGATCATTAAAGAGACAAGGAAAGTTGCCTACCAGTACAGCGATCATTAAAGAGACACTGGATCGTTGCCTACCACTACAGTGATCATTAAAGAGACAATGAATAATTGCCTATCACTAAAGTGATCATTAAATAGACAATGATTCGTTGCCTGCCACTACAGCGATCATTAAAGAGACAATAAATCGTTTCCTACCACTACAGTGATCACTAAAGAGACACTGAATCGTTGCCTACCACTACAGCGATCATTAAAGAGACAATGAATCGTTGCCTACCACTACAGTGATCATCAAAGAGACAATGAATCGTTGCCTACCACTACAGTGATCATTAAAGGACAAGGAAAGTTGCCTACCACTACAGCGATCATTAAGGAGAAAATGAATCGTTTCCTACCACTCCAGTGATCATTAAAGAGACAATGAATCGTTGCCTACCACTACAGTGATCATTAAAGAGAGACTGAATCGTTGCCTACCACTGCAGTGATCATTAAAGAGACAATGAATAATTGCCTACCACTACAGTGATCATTAAAGAGACAAGGAAAGTTGCCTACCAATACAGAGATCATTAAGGAGATAATGAATCGTTGCCTACCACTACAGTAATCATTAAAGAGACAATGAATAATTGCCTACCACTCCAGTGATCATTAAATAGACAATGAATCGTTGCCTGCCACTACAGCGATCATTAAAGAGACAATGAATAATTGCCTACCACTACAGCGATCATAAAAGAGACAATGAAGCGTTTCCTACCACTACAGTGATCATTAAAGAGACAAGGAAAGTTGCCTACCACTACGGCGATCATTAAGGAGATAATGAATCGTTTCCTACCACTCCAGTGATCATTAAAGAGACAAGGAAAGTTGCCTACCACTCCAGTGATCATTAAAGAGACAAGGAAACTTGCCTACCACTACAGCGATCATTAAAGAGACAATGAATCGTTGCCTACCACTACAGTGATCATCAAAAAGACAATGAATCGTTGCCTACCACTACAGCGATCATTAAAGAGACAATGAATAATTGCCTACCACTACAGGGATCATCAAAGAGACAAGGAAAAATGCTTACAACTACAGCGATCATTAAAAAGACAATGAATCGTTGCCTACCACTACAGGGATCATTACAGAGACAATGAATAATTACCGACCACTACAGTGATCATTAAAGAGACAATGAATGATTGTCTACCACTACAGCGATCACTAAAGAGACAAGGAAAGTTGCCTACCACTACAGCGATCATTAACGAGATAATGAATCGTTTCCTACCACTACAGTGATCATTAAAGAGACAAGGAATGTTGCCCACCAGTACAGCGATCATTAAAGAGACACTGAATCGTTGCCTACCACTACATTGATCGTTAAAGAGACAATGAATAATTGCCTACCACTACAGTGATCATTAAAGAGACACTCAATCGTTGCCTACCACTACAGTGATCTTCAAAGAGACAATGAATCGTTGCCTACCAATACAGTGATCATTAAAGAGACAAGGAAAGTTGCCTACCAGTACAGCGATCATTAAAGAGACACTGGATCGTTGCCTACCACTACAGTGATCATTAAAGAGACAATGAATAATTGCCTATCACTACAGTGATCATTAAATAGACAATGATTCGTTGCCTGCCACTACAGCGATCATTAAAGAGACAATAAATCGTTTCCTACCACTACAGTGATCACTAAAGAGACACTGAATCGTTGCCTACCACTACAGCGATCATTAAAGAGACAATGAATCGTTGCCTACCACTACAGTGATCATCAAAGAGACAATGAATCGTTGCCTACCACTACAGTGATCATTAAAGGACAAGGAAAGTTGCCTACCACTACAGCGATCATTAAGGAGAAAATGAATCGTTTCCTACCACTCCAGTGATCATTAAAGAGACAATGAATCGTTGCCGACCACTACAGTGATCATTAAATAGACAATCAATCTTTGCCTACCACTACAGGGATCATTACAGAGACAATGAATAATTGCCGACCACTACAGTGATCATTAAAGAGACAATGAATGATTGTTTACCACTACAGCGATCACTAAAGAGACAAGGAAAGTTGCCTACCACTATAGCGATCATTAAGGAGATAATGAATCGTTGCCTACCACTCCAGTGATCATTAAAGAGACAAGGAAAGTTGCCTACCAGTACAGCGATCATTAAAGAGACACTGAATCGTTGCCTACCATTACAGTGATCTTTAAAGAGACAATGAATAATTGCTACCACTACAGTAATCATTAAAGAGACAAGGAAAGTTGCCTACCACTACAGCGATCATTAAGGAGATAATGATTCGTTTCCTACCACTCCAGTGATCATTAAAGAGACAAGGTAAGTTGCCTACCACTACAGCGATCATTAAAGAGACAATGAAACGTTGCCTACCACTACAGTGATCATTACAGAGACAATGAATAATTGCCTACCACTACAGTAATCATTAAAAAGACTAGGAAAGTTGCCTACCACTACAGAGATCAATAAGGAGATAATGAATCGTTTCCTACCACTCCAGTGATCATTAAAAAGACAAGGAAAGTCGCCTACCACTACAGCGATTATTAAAGAGACAATAAATCGTTTCCTACCACTACAGTGATCATTAAAGAGACACTGAATCGTTGCCTACCACTACAGCGATCATTAAAGAGACAATGAATCGTTGCCTACCACTACAGTGATCATCAAAGAGACAATGAATCGTTGCCTACCACTACAGGGATCATTAAAGAGACAAGGAAAGTTGCCTACCACTACAGCGATCATTAAGGAGATCATTAATCGCTTCCTACCACTCCAGTGATCATTAAAGAGACAAGGAAAGTTGCCTACCAGTACAGCGATCATTAAAGAGACACTGAATCGTTGCCTACCACTACAGTGATCATTAAAGAGACAATGAATAATTGCCTACCACCACAGCGATCATTAAGGAGATAATGAATCGTTGCCTACCACTACAGTGATCATTAAAGAGACAAGGAAAGTTGCCTACCATTACAGCGATCATTAAAGAGACAAAGAATCGTTGCCTAGCAGTACAGGGATCATTACAGGGACAATGAATTATTGCCTACCACTACAGTGATCATTAAAGAGACAATGAATGATTGTCTACCACTACAGCGATCACTAAAACGAACGTGAATCGTTGCCTACCACTACAGTGATCATTAAATAGACAATGAATCGTTGCCTGCCACTACAGCGATCATCAAGGAAACAATGAATAATTGCCTAACACTACAGTGATCATTAAATACACAATGAATCGTTGCCTGCCACTACAGTGATCATTAAATAGACAATGGATCGTTCCCTGCCACCACAGCGATCACTAAAGAGACAATGAATAATTGCCTACCACTACAGCGATCATTAAAGAGACAATAAATCGTTTCCTACCAATACAGTGATCATTAAAGAGGCACTGAATCGTTGCCTACCACTACAGCGATCATTAAAGAGACAATGAATAATTGCCTACCACTACAGTGATCATTAAATAGACAATGAATCGTTGCCTGCCACTACAGCGATCAATAAAGAGACAATGAATAATTGCCTACCACTACAGCGATCATTAAAGAGACAATAAATCGTTTCCTACCACTACAGTGATCATTAAAGAGGCACTGAATCGTTGCCTACCACTACAGCGATCATTAAAGAGACAATGAATAATTGCCTACCACTACAGTGATCATTAAATAGACAATGAATCGTTGCCTGCCACTACAGCGATCATTAAAGAGACAATGAATAATTGTCTACCACTACAGCGATCATTAAAGAGATCGTGAATCGTTGCTTACCACTACAGTGATCATTATAGAGACAATGAATAATTGCCTACCACTACAGCGATCATTAAAGAGACAATTAATCGTTGCTTACCAATTCTGTGATCATTAAAGAGAAAATGAATAATTGCCTACCACTACAGTGATCATTAAATACACAATGAATCGTTGCCTACCACTACAGTGATCATTAAATAGACAATGAATCGTTACCTGCCACTACAGCGATCAATAAAGAGACAATGAATAATTGCCTACCACTACAGCGATCATTAAAGAGACAATAAATCGTTTCCTACCACTACAGTGATCATTAAAGAGGCACTGAATCGTTGCCTACCACTACAGCGATCATTAAAGAGACAATGAATAGTTGCCTACCACTTCAGTGATCATTAAATAGACAATGAATCGTTGCCTGCCACAACAGCGATCATTAAAGAGACAATGAATAATTGCCTACCACTACAGCGTTCATTAAAGAGACAAGGAGGAGTTGCCTACCACTACGGCGATCATTAAGGAGAAATTGAATCGTTTCCTACCACTCCACTGATCATTAAAGAGACAATTAATCGTTGCCTACCAGTACAGCGATCATTAAAGAGACACTGAATCGTTGCCTACCACTACAGTGATCATTACAGAGACAATGAATAATTGCCTACCACTACAGTAATCATTAAAAAGACTAGGAAAGTTGCCTACCACTACAGAGATCAATAAGGAGATAATGAATCGTTTCCTACCACTCCAGTGATCATTAAAAAGACAAGGAAAGTCGCCTACCACTACAGCGATTATTAAAGAGACAATAAATCGTTTCCTACCACTACAGTGATCATTAAAGAGACACTGAATCGTTGCCTACCACTACAGCGATCATTAAAGAGACAATGAATCGTTGCCTACCACTACAGTGATCATCAAAGAGACAATGAATCGTTGCCTACCACTACAGCGATCATTAAAGAGACAATGAATCGTTGCCTACCACTACAGTGATCATTAAATAGACAATGAATCGTTGCCTGCCACTACAGCGATCATCAAGGAAACAATGAATAATTGCCTAACACTACAGTGATCATTAATTACACAATGAATCGTTGCCTGCCACTACAGTGATCATTAAATAGACAATGAATCGTTCCCTGCCACTACAGCGATCATTAAAGAGACACTGAATAATTGCCTACCACTACAGCGATCATTAAAGAGACAATAAATCGTTTCCTACCAATACAGTGATCATTAAAGAGGCACTGAATCGTTGCCTACCACTACAGCGATCTTTAAAGAGACAATGAATAATTGCCTACCACTACAGTGATCATTAAATAGACAATGAATCGTTGCGTGCCACTACAGCGATCATTAAAGAGACAATGAATAATTGTCTACCACTACAGCGATCATTAAAGAGATCGTGAATCGTTGCCTACCACTACAGGGATCATTATAGAGACAATGAATAATTGCCTACCACTACAGCGATCATTAAAGAGACAATTAATCGTTGCTTGCCAATTCTGTGATCATTAAAGAGAAAATGAATAATTGCCTACCACTACAGTGATCATTAAATACCCAATGAATCGTTGCCTACCACTACAGTGATCATTAAATAGACAATGAATCGTTACCTGCCACTACAGCGATCATTAAAGAGACAATGAATAATTGCCTACCACTACAGCGATCATTAAAGAGACAATAAATCGTTTCCTACCACTACAGTGATCATTAAAGAGGCACTGAATCGTTGCCTACCACTACAGCGATCATTAAAGAGACAATGAATAACTGCCTACCACTACAGTGATCATCAAAGAGACAATGAATCGTTGCCTACCACTACAGTGATCATTAAAGAGACACTGAATCGTTGCCTGCCACAACAGCGATCATTAAAGAGACAATGAATAATTGCCTACCACTACAGCGCTCATTAAAGAGACAAGGAGGAGTTGCCTACCACTACGGCGATCATTAAGGAGAAAATGAATCGTTTCCTACCACTCCAGTGATCATTAAAGAGACAATTAATCGTTGCCTACCACTACAGTCATCATTACAGAGACAACGAATAATTGCCGACCACTACAGTGATCATTAAAGAGACAATGAATGATTGTCTACCACTACAGCGATCACCAAAGAGACAAGGAAAGTTGCCTACCACTACAGCGATCATTAAGGAGATAATGAATCGTTTCCTACCACTCCAGTGATCATTAAAGAGACAAGGAAAGTTGCCTACCAGTACAGCGATCATTAAATAGACACTGAATCGTTGCCTACCACTACAGTGATCATTACAGAGACAATGAATAATTGCCTACCACTACAGTGATCATTAAAGAGACAAGGAAAGTTGCCTACCACTACAGAGATCAATAAGAAGATAATGAATCGTTTCCTACCACTCCAGAGATCACTAAAAAGACAAGGAAAGTCGCCTACCACTACAGCGATTATTAAAGAGACAATAAATCGTTTCCTACCACTAGAGTGATCATTAAAGAGACACTGAATCGTTGCCTACCACTACAGCGATCATTAAAGAGACAATGAATCGTTGCCTACCACTACAGTGATCATCAAAGAGACAATGAATCGTTGCCTACCACTACAGTGATCATTAAAGAGACAAGGAAAGTTGCCGACCACTACAGCGATCATTAAGGAGATAATGAATCGCTTCCTACCACTCCAGTGATCATTAAAGAGACAAGGAAAGTTGCCTACCAGTACAGCGATCACTAGAGAGACACTGAATCGTTGCCTACCACTACAGTGATCATTAAAGAGACAATGAATAATTGCCTACCACTACAGTGATCATTAAATAGACAATGAATCGTTGCCTGCCACTACAGCGATCATTAAAAAGACAATGAATAATTGACTACCACTACAGCGATCATTAAAGAAACAAGGAAAGTTGCCTACCACTATGGCGATCATTAAGAAGAAAATGAATCGTTTCCTACCACTCCAGTGATCATTAAAGAGACAATGAATCGTTGCCTACCACTACGGTGATCATTAAATAGACACTGAATCGTTGCCTACCACTACAGTGATCTTCAAAGAGACAATGAATCGTTGCCTACCAATACAGTGATCATTAAAGAGACAAGGAAAGTTGCCTACCACTACAGCGATCATTAAAGAGACAAAGAATCGTTGCCTAGCAGTACAGGGATCATTACAGGGACAATGAATAATTGCCTACCACTACAGTGATTATGAAAGAGACAATGAATTATTGTCTACCACTACAGCGATCACTAAAACGATCGTGAATCGTTGCCTACCACTACAGTGATCATTAAATAGACAATGAATCGTTGCCTGCCACTACAGCGATCATCAAGGAAACAATGAATAATTGCCTAACACTACAGTGATCATTAAAGAGACACTGAATCGTTGCCTATCACTACAGTGATCATCAAAGAGACAATGAATCGTTCCCTACCAATATAGTGATCATTAAAGAGACAAGGAAAGTTGCCTACCACTACAGCGATCATTAAAGAGACAAGGAAAGTTGCCTACCACTACAGTGATCATTAAAGAGACAATGAATAATTGCCTACCACTACAGTGATCATTAAATAGACAATGAATCGTCGCCTACCACAACAGTGATCGTTAAAGAGACAATGAATAATTGTCTACCACCACAGCGATCATTAAAGAGATCGTGAATCGTTGCCTACCACTACAGTGATCATCATAGAGACAATGAATAATTGCCTACCACTACAGCGATCATTAGAGAGACAATTAATCGTTGCCTACCAATTCTGTGATCATTAAGGAGACAATGAATAATTGCCTACCACTACAGTGATCATTAAATACACAATAAATCGTTGCCTGCCACTACAGTGATCATTAAATAGACAATGAATCGTTGCCTGCCACTACAGCGATCACTAAAGAGACAATGAATAATTGCCTACCACTACAGCGATCATTAAAGAGACAATAAATCGTTTCGTACCACTACAGTGATCATTAAAGAGGCACTGAATCGTTGCCTACCACTACAGCGATCATTAAAGAGACAATGAATAACTGCCTACCACTACAGTGATCATCAAAGAGACAATGAATCGTTGCCTACCACTACAGTGATCATTAAAGAGACACTGAAACGTTGCCTACCACTACAGCGATCATTAAAGAGACAATGAATCGTTGCCCACCACTACAGTGATCATCAAAGAGACAATGAATCGTTGCCTACCACTACAGTGATCATTAAATAGACAATGAATCGTTGCCTGCCACTACAGCGATCATTAAAGAGACAATGAATAATTGCCTACCACTACGGCGATCATTAAATAGACAATGAACCGTTGCCTGCCACTACAGCGATCATCAAGGAAACAATGAATAATTGCCTAGCACTACAGTGATCATTAAAGAGACACTCAATCGTTGCCTACCACTACAGTGATCTTCAAAGAGACAATGAATCGTAGCCTACCAATACAGTGATCATTAAAGTGACAAGGAAAGTTGCCTACCACTACAGCGATCATTAAAGAGACAAAGAATCGTTGCCTAGCACTACAGGGATCATTACAGAGACAATGAATAATTGCCTACCACTACAGTGATCATTAAAGAGACAATGAATGATTGTCTACCACTACAGCGATCACTAAAAAGATCGTGAATCGTTGCCTACCACTGCAGTGATCATTAAATAGACAATGAATCATTGCCTGCCACTACAGCGATCATCAAGAAAACAATGAATTATTGCCTAGCTCTACAGTGATCATTAAAGAGACACTGAATCGTTGCCTACCACTACAGTGATCATCAAAGAGACAATGAATCGTTCCCTACCAATATAGTGATCATTAAAGAGACAAGGAAAGTTGCCTACCACTACAGCGATCATTAAAGAGACAATGAATCGTTGCCTACCACTACAGTGATCATTAAAGAGACAAGGAAAGTTGCCTACCACTACAGCGATCATTAAAGAGACAATGAATTGTTGCCTACCATTACAGTGATCATCAAAGAGACAATAAATCGTTGCCTACCACTACAGCGATCATTAAAGAGACAATGAATAATTGTCTACCACTACAGCGATCATTAAAGAGATCGTGAATCGTTGCCTACCACTACAGTGATCATTATAGAGACAATGAATAATTGCCTACCACTACAGCGATCATTAAAGAGACAATTAATCGCTGCTTACCAATTCTGTGATCATTAAAGAGACAATGAATAATTGCCTACCACTACAGTGATCATTAAATACACAATGAATCGTTGCCTGCCACTACAGTGATCATTAAATAGACAATGACTCGTTACCTGCCACTACAGCGATCATTAAAGAGACAATGAATAATTGCCTACCACTACAGCGATCATTAAAGAGACAATAAATCGTTTCCTACCAATACAGTGATCATTAAAGAGGCACTGAATCGTTGCCTACCACTACAGCGATCATTAAAGAGACAATGAATAATTGCCTACCACTACAGTGATCATTAAATAGACAATGAATCGTTCCCTACCAATATAGTGATCATTAAAGAGACAAGGAAAGTTGCCTACCACTACAGCGATCATTAAAGAGACAAGGAAAGTTGCCTACCACTACAGCGATCATTAAAGAGACAGTGAATCGTTGCCTACCATTACAGCGTTCATTAAAGAGAGAATGAATCGTCGCCTACCACAACAGTGATCGTTAAAGAGACAATGAATAATTGTCTACCACTACAGCGATCATTAAAGAGATCGTGAATCGTTGCCTACCACTACAGTGATCATTTTAGAGACAATGAATAATTGCCTACCACTACAGCGATCATTAAAGAGACAATTAATCGTTGCCTACCAATTCTGTGATCATTAAGGAGACAATGAATAATTGCCTACCACTACAGTGATCATTAAATAGACAATGAATCGTTGCCTGCCACTACAGTGATCATTAAATAGACAATGAATCGGTGCCTGCCACTACAGCGATCATTAAAGAGACAATGAATAATTGCCTACCACTACAGCGATCATTAAAGTGACAATAAATCGTTTCCTACCACTACAGTGATCATTAAAGAGGCACTGAATCGTTGCCTACCACTACAGCGATCATTAAAGAGACAATGAATAACTGCCTACCACTACAGTGATCATCAAAGAGACAATGAATCGTTGCCTACCACTACAGTGATCATTAAAGAGACACTGAATCGTTGCCTACCACTACAGCGATCATTAAAGAGACAATGAATCGTTGCCCACCACTACAGTGATCATCAAAGAGACAATGAATCGTTGCCTTACACTACAGTAATCATTAAAGAGACAAGGAAAGTTGCCTGCCACTACAGCGATCATTAAGGAGATAATGAATAGTTTCCTACCACTCCAGTGATAATTAAAGAGACAAGGAAAGTTGCCCACCAGTACAGCGATCATTAAAGAGACACTGAATCGTTGCCTACCACTACAGTGATCATTAAAGAGACAATGAATAATTGCCTACCACTACAGTGATCATTAAATAGACAATGAATCGTTGCCTGCCACTACAGCGATCATTAAAGAGACAATGAATAATTGCCTACCACTACAGCGATCATTAAATAGACAATGAACCGTTGCCTGCCACTACAGCGATCATCAAGGAAACAATGAATAATTGCCTAGCACTACAGTGATCATTAAAGAGACAATGAATCGTTGCCTACCACTACAGTGATCATTAAAGAGACAAGGAAAGTTGCCTACCACTACAGCGATCATTAAAGAGACAATGAATTGTTGCCTACCATTACAGTGATCATCAAAGAGACAATAAATCGTTGCCTACCACTACAGTGATCATTAAAGAGACAAGGAAAGTTGCCTACCACTACAGCGATCATTAAAGAGACAATGAATTGTTGCCTACCATTACAGTGATCATCAAAGAGACAATAAATCGTTGCCTACCACTACAGCGATCATTAAAGAGACAATGAATAATTGTCTACCACTACAGCGATCATTAAAGAGATCGTGAATCGTTGCCTACCACTACAGTGATCATTATAGAGACAATGAATAATTGCCTACCACTACAGCGATCATTAAAGAGACAATTAATCGTTGCTTACCAATTCTGTGATCATTAAAGAGACAATGAATAATTGCCTACCACTACAGTGATCATTAAATACACAATGAATCGTTGCCTGCCACTACAGTGATCATTAAATAGACAATGACTCGTTACCTGCCACTACAGCGATCATTAAAGAGACAATGAATAATTGCCTACCACTACAGCGATCATTAAAGAGACAATAAATCGTTTCCTACCAATACAGTGATCATTAAAGAGGCACTGAATCGTTGCCTACCACTACAGCGATCATTAAAGAGACAATGAATAATTGCCTACCACTACAGTGATCATTAAATAGACAATGAATCGTTCCCTACCAATATAGTGATCATTAAAGAGACAAGGAAAGTTGCCTACCACTACAGCGATCATTAAAGAGACAAGGAAAGTTGCCTACCACTACAGCGATCATTAAAGAGACAGTGAATCGTTGCCTACCATTACAGCGTTCATTAAAGAGAGTATGAATCGTCGCCTACCACAACAGTGATCGTTAAAGAGACAATGAATAATTGTCTACCACTACAGCGATCATTAAAGAGATCGTGAATCGTTGCCTACCACTACAGTGATCATTTTAGAGACAATGAATAATTGCCTACCACTACAGCGATCATTAAAGAGACAATTAATCGTTGCCTACCAATTCTGTGATCATTAAGGAGACAATGAATAATTGCCTACCACTACAGTGATCATTAAATAGACAATGAATCGTTGCCTGCCACTACAGTGATCATTAAATAGACAATGAATCGGTGCCTGCCACTACAGCGATCATTAAAGAGACAATGAATAATTGCCTACCACTACAGCGATCATTAAAGTGACAATAAATCGTTTCCTACCACTACAGTGATCATTAAAGAGGCACTGAATCGTTGCCTACCACTACAGCGATCATTAAAGAGACAATGAATAACTGCCTACCACTACAGTGATCATCAAAGAGACAATGAATCGTTGCCTACCACTACAGTGATCATTAAAGAGACACTGAATCGTTGCCTACCACTACAGCGATCATTAAAGAGACAATGAATCGTTGCCCACCACTACAGTGATCATCAAAGAGACAATGAATCGTTGCCTTACACTACAGTAATCATTAAAGAGACAAGGAAAGTTGCCTGCCACTACAGCGATCATTAAGGAGATAATGAATCGATTCCTACCACTCCAGTGATAATTAAAGAGACAAGGAAAGTTGCCCACCAGTACAGCGATCATTAAAGAGACACTGAATCGTTGCCTACCACTACAGTGATCATTAAAGAGACAATGAATAATTGCCTACCACTACAGTGATCATTAAATAGACAATGAATCGTTGCCTGCCACTACAGCGATCATTAAAGAGACAATGAATAATTGCCTACCACTACAGCGATCATTAAATAGACAATGAACCGTTGCCTGCCACTACAGCGATCATCAAGGAAACAATGAATAATTGCCTAGCACTACAGTGATCATTAAAGAGACAGTCAATCGTTGCCTACCACTACAGTGATCTTCAAAGAGACAATGAATCGTTGCCTACCAATACAGTTATCATTAAAGAGACAAGGAAAGTTGCCTACCACTACAGCGATCATTAAAAAGACAAAGAATCGTTGCTTAGCACTACAGGGATCATTACAGAGACAATGAATAATTGCCTACTACTACAGTGATCATTAAAGAGACAATGAATGATTGTCTACCACTACAGCGATCACTAAAATGATCGTGAATCGTTGCCTACCACTGCAGTGATCATTAAATAGACAATGAATCATTGCCTGCCACTACAGCGATCATCAAGGAAACAATGAATAATTGCCTATCACTACAGTGATCATTAAAGAGACACTGAATCGTTGCCTACCACTACAGTGATCATCAAAGAGACAATGAATCGTTCCCTACCAATATAGTGATCATTAAAGAGACAAGGAAAGTTGCTTACCACTACAGCGATCATTAAAGAGACAATGAATTGTTGCCTACCATTACGGTGATCATCAAAGAGACAATAAATCGTTGCCTACCACTACAGCGATCATTAAAGAGACAATGAATAATTGTCTACCACTACAGCGATCATTAAAGAGATCGTGAATCGTTGCCTACCACTACAGTGATCATTATAGAGACAACGAATAATTGCCTACCACTACAGCGATCATTAAAGAGACAATTAATCGTTGATTACCAATTCTGTGATCATTAAAGAGACAATGAATAATTGCCTATCACTACAGTGATCATTAAATACACAATGAATCGTTGCCTGCCACTACAGTGATCATTAAATAGACAGTGAATCGTTACCTGCCACTACAGCGATCATTAAAGAGACAATGAATAATTGCCTACCACTACAGCGATCATTAAAGAGACAATAAATCGTTTCCTACCAATACCGTGATCATTAAAGAGGCACTGAATCGTTGCCTACCACTACAGCGATCATTAAAGAGACAATGAATAATTGCCTACCACTACAGTGATCATTAAATAGACAATGAATCGTTGCCTGCCACTACAGCGATCATTAAAGAGACATTGAGTAATTGTCTACCACTACAGCGATCATTAAAGAGATCGTGAATCGTTGCCTACCACTACAGTGATCATTATAGACACAATGAATAATTGCCTACCACTACAGCGATCATTAAAGAGACAATTAATCGTTGCTTACCAATTCTGTGATCATTAAAGAGAAAATGAATAATTGCCTACCACTACAGTGATCATTAAATACACAATGAATCGTTGCCTACCACTACAGTGATCATTAAATAGACAATGAATCGTTACCTGCCACTACAGCGATCATTAAAGAGACAATGAATAATTGCCTACCACTACAGCGATCAATAAAGAGACAATAAATCGTTTCCTACCACTACAGTGATCATTAAAGAGGCACTGAATCGTTGCCTACTACTACAGCGATCATTAAAGAGACAATGAATAGTTGCCTACCACTACAGTGATCATTAAATAGACAATGAATCGTTGCCTGCCACTACAGCGATCATTAAAGAGACAATGAATAATTGCCTACCACTACAGCGCTCATTAAAGAGACAAGGAGGAGTTGCCTACCACTACGGCGATCATTAAGGAGAAAATGAATCGTTTCCTACCACTCCAGTGATCATTAAAGAGACAATTAATCGTTGCCTACCACTACAGTGATCATTACAGAGACAATGAATAATTGCCGACCACTACAGTGATCATTAAAGAGACAATGAATGATTGTCTACCACTACAGCGATCACCAAAAAGACAAGGAAAGTTGACTACCACTTCAGCGATCATTAAGGAGATAATGAATCGTTTCCTACCACTCCAGTGATCATTAAAGAGACAAGGAAAGTTGCCTACCAGTACAGAGAACATTAAAGAGACACTGAATCGTTGCCTACCACTACAGTGATCATTACAGAGACAATGAATAATTGCCTACCACTACAGTAATCATTAAAAAGACAAGGAAAGTTGCCTACCACTACAGAGATCATTAAGGAGATAATGAATCGCTTCCTACCACTCCAGTGATCATTAAAAAGACAAGGAAAGTCGCCTACCACTACAGCGATCATTAAAGAGACAATAAATCGTTTCCTACCACTACAGTGATCATTAAAGAGACACTGAATCGTTGCCTACCACTACAGCGATCATTAAAGAGACAATGAATCGTTGCCTACCACTACAGTGATCATCAAAGAGACAATGAATCGTTGCCTACCACTACAGTGATCATTAAGGAGACAAGGAAAGTTGCTTACCACTACAGCGATCATTAAGGAGATAATGAATCGCTTCCTACCACTCCAGTGATCATTAAAGAGACAAGGAAAGTTGCCTACCAGTACAGCGATCTTTAAAGAGACACTGAATCGTTACAGTGATCATTAAAGAGACAATGAATAATTGCCTACCACTACAGTGATCATTAAATAGACAATGAATCGTTGCCTGCCACTACAGCGATCATTAAAGAGACAATGAATAATTGACTACCACTACAGCGATCATTAAAGAGACAAGGAAAGTTGCCTACCAGTACAGTGATCATTAAAGAGACACTGAATCGTTGCCTACCACTACAGTGATCATTAAAGAGACAATGAATAATTGCCTACCACTACAGTGATCATTAAATAGACAATGAATCGTTGCCTACCACTACAGCGATCATTAAAGAGACAATGAATAATTGCCTACCACTACAGCGATCATTAAAGAGACAATGAATCGTTTCCTACCACTACAGTGATCATTAAAGAGACAATGAATAATTGCCTACCACTACAGTAATCATTAAAGAGACAACTAACCGTTGCTTACCAATTCTGTGATCATTAAAGAGACAATGAATCGTTGCCTACCACTACAGTGATCATTAAATATACAACGAATCGTTGCCTGCCACTACAGCGATCATCAAGGAAACAATGAATAATTGCCTAGCACTAGAGTGATCATTAAAGAGACACTGAATCGTTGCCTACCACTACAGTGATCATCAAAGAGACAATGAATCGTTGCCTTCCAATACAGTGATCATTAAAGAGACAAGGAAAATTGCCTACCACTACAGCGATCATTAAGGAGATAATGAATCGTTTCCTACCACTCCAGTGATCATTAAAGAGACAAGGAAAGTTGCCTACCAGTACAGAGAACATTAAAGAGACACTGAATCGTTGCCTACCACTACAGTGATCATTACAGAGACAATGAATAATTGCCTACCACTACAGTAATCATTAAAAAGACAAGGAAAGTTGCCTACCACTACAGAGATCATTAAGGAGATAATGAATCGCTTCCTACCACTCCAGTGATCATTAAAAAGACAAGGAAAGTCGCCTACCACTACAGCGATCATTAAAGAGACAATAAATCGTTTCCTACCACTACAGTGATCATTAAAGAGACACTGAATCGTTGCCTACCACTACAGCGATCATTAAAGAGACAATGAATCGTTGCCTACCACTACAGTGATCATCAAAGAGACAATGAATCGTTGCCTACCACTACAGTGATCATTAAGGAGACAAGGAAAGTTGCTTACCACTACAGCGATCATTAAGGAGATAATGAATCGCTTCCTACCACTCCAGTGATCATTAAAGAGACAAGGAAAGTTGCCTACCAGTACAGCGATCTTTAAAGAGACACTGAATCGTTACAGTGATCATTAAAGAGACAATGAATAATTGCCTACCACTACAGTGATCATTAAATAGACAATGAATCGTTGCCTGCCACTACAGCGATCATTAAAGAGACAATGAATAATTGACTACCACTACAGCGATCATTAAAGAGACAAGGAAAGTTGCCTACCAGTACAGCGATCATTAAAGAGACACTGAATCGTTGCCTACCACTACAGTGATCATTAAAGAGACAATGAATAATTGCCTACCACTACAGTGATCATTAAATAGACAATGAATCGTTGCCTACCACTACAGCGATCATTAAAGAGACAATGAATAATTGCCTACCACTACAGCGATTATTAAAGAGACAATGAATCGTTTCCTACCACTACAGTGATCATTAAAGAGACAATGAATAATTGCCTACCACTACAGTAATCATTAAAGAGACAACTAACCGTTGCTTACCAATTCTGTGATCATTAAAGAGACAATGAATCGTTGCCTACCACTACAGTGATCATTAAATATACAACGAATCGTTGCCTGCCACTACAGCGATCATCAAGGAAACAATGAATAATTGCCTAGCACTAGAGTGATCATTAAAGAGACACTGAATCGTTGCCTACCACTACAGTGATCATCAAAGAGACAATGAATCGTTGCCTTCCAATACAGTGATCATTAAAGAGACAAGGAAAATTGCCTACCACTACAGCGATCATTAAAAAGACAATGAATCGTTGCCTGGCACTACAGGGATCATTACAGAGACAATGAATAATTGCCGACCACTACAGTGATCATTAAAGAGACAATGAATGATTGTCTACCACTACAGCGATCACTAAAGAGTACGTGAATCGTTGCCTACCACTACAGGGATCATTAAAGAGACAATGAATATTTGCCTACCACTACAGTGATCATTAAAGAGACAAGGAAAGTTGCCTACCACAACAGCGATCATTAAGGAGATAATGAATCGTTTCCTACCACTCCAGTGATCATTAAAGAGACAAGGAAAGTTGCCTACCAGTACAGCGATCATTAAAGAGACACTGAATCGTTGCCTACCACTACAGTGATCATTAAAGAGACAATGAATAATTGCCTGCCACTACAGCGATCATTAAAGAGACAATGAATAATTGGCTACCACTACAGCGATCATTAAAGAGACAAGGAAAGTTGCCTACCACTATGGCGATCATTAAGAAGAAAATGAATCGTTTCCTACCACTCCAGTGATCATTAAAGAGACAATGAATCGTTGCCTACCACTACAGTGATCATTAAATAGACAATGAATCGTTGCCTGCCACTACAGCGATCATCAAGGAAACAATGAATAATTGTCTAGCACTACAGTGATCATTAAAGAGACACTGAATCGTTGCCTACCACTACAGTGGTCTTCAAAGAGACAATGAATCGTTGCCTACCAATACAGTGATCATTAAAGAGACAAGGAAAGTTGCCTACCACTACAGCGATCATTAAAGAGACAAAGAATCGTTGCCTAGCAGTACAGGGATCATTACAGGGACAATGAATAATTGCCTACCACTACAGTGATCATTAAAGAGACAATGAATCGTTCCCTACCACTACAGTGATCATTAAAGAGACAAGGAAAGTTGCCTACCACTACAGCGATCATTAAAGAGACAGTGAATCGTTGCCTACCATTACAGCGATCATTAAAGAGACAATGAATCGTCGCCTACCACAACAGTGATCGTTAAAGAGACAATGAATAATTGTCTACCACTACAGCGATCATTAAAGAGATCGTGAATCGTTGCCTACCACTACAGTGATCATTATAGAGACAATGAATAATTGCCTACCACTACAGCGATCATTAAATAGACAATGAATCGTTGCCTGCCACTACAGCGATCATTAAAGAGACAATGAATAATTGCCTACCACTACAGCGATCATTAACGAGACAATAAATCGTTTCCTACCACTACAGTGATCATTAAAGAGGCACTGAATCGTTGCCTACCACTACAGCGATCATTAAAGAGACAATGAATAATTGCCTACCACTACAGTGATCATCAGAGAGACAATGAATCGTTGCCTACCACTACAGTGATCATTAAAGAGACAAGGAAAGTTGCCTACCACTACAGCGATCATTAAGGAGATAATGAATCGTTTCCTACCACTCCAGTGATCATTAAAGAGACAAGGAAAGTTGCCTACCAGTACAGCGATCATTAAAGAGACACTGAATCGTTGCCTACCACTACAGTGATCATTAAAGAGACAATGAATAATTGCCTACCACTACAGTGATCATTAAATAGACAATGAATCGTTGCCTACCACTACAGCGATCATTAAAGAGACAATGAATAATTGCCTACCACTACAGCGATCATTAAAGAGACAATGAATCGTTTCCTACCACTACAGTGATCATTAAAGAGACAATGAATAATTGCCTACCACTACAGTAATCATTAAAGAGACAACTAACCGTTGCTTACCAATTCTGTGATCATTAAAGAGACAATGAATCGTTGCCTACCACTACAGTGATCATTAAATATACAACGAATCGTTGCCTGCCACTACAGCGATCATCAAGGAAACAATGAATAATTGCCTAGCACTAGAGTGATCATTAAAGAGACACTGAATCGTTGCCTACCACTACAGTGATCATTATAGAGACAATGAATAATTGCCTACCACTACAGCGATCATTAAAGAGACAATGAATCGTTGCTTACCAATTCTGTGATCATTAAAGAGACAATGAATAATTGCCTACCACTACAGTGATCATTAAATAGACAATGAATCGTTGCCTGCCACTACAGTGATCATTAAATAGACAATGAATCGTTGCCTGCCACTACAGCGATCATTAAAGAGACAATGAATAATTGCCTACCACTACAGCGATCATTAACGAGACAATAAATCGTTTCCTACCACTACAGTTATCATTAAAGAGGCACTGAATCGTTGCCTACCACTACAGCGATCATTAAAGAGACAATGAATAATTGCCTACCACTACAGTGATCATCAGAGAGACAATGAATCGTTGCCTACCACTACAGTGATCATTAAAGAGACAAGGAAAGTTGCCTACCACTACAGCGATCATTAAGGAGATAATGAATCGTTTCCTACCACTCCTGTGATCATTAAAGAGACAAGGAAAGTTGCCTACCAGTACAGCGATCATTAAAGAGACACTGAATCGTTGCCTACCACTACAGTGATCATTAAAGAGACAATGAATAATTGCCTACCACTACAGTGATCATTAAATAGACAATGAATCGTTGCCTACCACTACAGCGATCATTAAAGAGTCAATGAATAATTGCCTACCACTACAGCGATCATTAAAGAGACAATGAATCGTTTCCTACCACTCCAGTGATCATTAAAGAGACAATGAATAATTGCCTACCACTACAGTAATCATTAAAGAGACAACTAACAGTTGCTTACCAATTCTGTGATCATTAAAAAGACAATGAATCGTTGCCTACCACTACAGTGATCATTAAATATACAATGAATCGTTGCCTGCCACTACAGCGATCATCAAGGAAACAATGAATAATTGCCTAGCACTAGAGTGATCATTAAAGAGACACTGAATCGTTGCCTACCACTACAGTGATCATCAAAGAGACAATGAATCGTTGCCTACCAATACAGTGATCATTAAAGAGACTTGGAAAATTGCCTACCACTACAGCGATCATTAAAAAGACAAAGAATCGTTGCCTAGCACTACAGGGATCATTACAGAGACAATGAATAATTGCCGACCACTACAGTGATCATTAAAGAGACAATGAATGATTGTCTACCACTACAGCGATCACTAAAGAGTACGTGAATCGTTGCCTACCACTACAGGGATCATTAAAGAGACAATGAATAATTGCCTACCACTACAGTGATCATTAAAGAGACAAGGAAAGTTGCCTACCACTACAGCGATCATTAAGGAGATAATGAATCGTTTCCTATCACTCCAGTGATCATTAAAGAGACAAGGAAAGTTGCCTACCAGTACAGCGATCATTAAAGAGACACTGAATCGTTGCCTGCCACTACAGCGATCATTAAAGAGAAAATGAATAATTGCCTACCACTACAGTGATCATTAAAGAGACAATAAATCGTTTCCTACCACTACAGTGATCATACAGAGACACTGAATCGTTGCCTACCACTACAGCGATCATTAAAGAGACAAGGAAAGTTGCTTACAACTACAGCGATCATTAAAAAGACAATGTATCGTTGCCTACCACTACAGGGATCATTACAGAGACAATGAATAATTGCCGACCACTAAAGTGATCTGTAAAGAGACAATGAATGATTGTCTACCACTACAGCGATCATTAAAGAGATGTGTGAATCGTTGCCTACCACTACAGGGATCATTATAGAGACAATGAATAATTGCCTACCACTACAGCGATCATTAAAGAGACAATTAATCGTTGCTTACCAATTCTGTGATCATTGAAGAGACAATGAATAATTGCCTACCACTACAGTGATCATTAAATAGACAATGAATCGTTGCCTGCCACTACAGCGATCATCAAGGAAACAATGAATAATTGCCTACCACTACAGTGATCATTAAAGAGACACTGAATCGTTGCCTACCAACTACAGCGATCATTAAAGAGACAATGAATCGTTGCCTACCACTACAGTGATCATCAAAGTGACAATGAATCGTTACCTACCACTACAGCGATCATTAAAGAGACAATGAATAATTGCCTACCACTACAGGGATCATTAAAGAGACAAGGAAAGTTGCTTACAACTACAGCGGTCATTAAAAAGACAATGAATCGTTGACTACCACTACAGGGATCATTACAGAGACAATGAATAATTGCCGACCATTACAGTGATTCATTAAAGAGACAATGAATGAATGTCTACCGCAACACCGATCATTAAATAGACAAGAAAAGTTGCCTACCACTACAGGGATCTTTATAGAGGCAATGAATAATTGCCTACCACTACAGCGATCATTAAGGAGATAATGAATCGTTTCCTACCACTCCAGTGATCATTAAAGAGACAAGGAAAGTTGCCTACCAGTACAGCGATCATTGAAGAGACAATGAATCGTTGCCTGCCACTACAGCGATCATTAAAGAGACAATGAATAATTGCCTACCACTACAGCGATCATTAAAGAGACAATGAATCGTTTCCTACCACTACAGTGATCATTAAAGAGACAAGGAAAGTTGCCTACCACTGCGGCGATCATTAAGGAGATAATGAATCGTTTCCTACCACTCCAGTGATCATTAAAGAGACACTGAATCGTTGCCTACCAACTACAGCGATCATTAAAGAGACAATGAATCGTTGCCTACCACTACAGTGATCATCAAAGAGACAATGAATCGTTGACTACCACTACAGCGATCATTAAAGAGACAATGAATAATTGCCTACCACTACAGGGATCATTAAAGAGACAAGGAAAGTTGCTTACAACTACAGCGGTCATTAAAAAGACAATGAATCGTTGACTACCACTACAGGGTTCATTACAGAGACAATGAATAATTGCCGACCATTACAGTGATTCATTAAAGAGACAATGAATGATTGTCTACCGCAACACCGATCATTAAAGAGACAAGAAAAGTTGCCTACCACTACAGGGATCATTATAGAGGCAATGAATAATTGCCTACCACTACAGCGATCATTAAGGAGATAATGAATCGTTTCCTACCACTCCAGTGATCATTAAAGAGACAAGGAAAGTTGCCTACCAGTACAGCGATCATTAGAGAGACACTGAATCGTTGCCTGCCACTACAGTGATCATTAAAGAGACAATGAATAATTGCCTACCACTCCAGTGATCATTAAATAGACAATGAATCGTTGCCTGCCACTACAGCGATCATTAAAGAGACAATGAATAATTGCCTACCACTACAGCGATCATTATAGAGACAATGAATCGTTTCCTACCACTACAGTGATCATTAAAGAGACAAGGAAAGTTGCCTACCACTGCGGCGATCATTAAGGAGATAATGAATCGTTTCCTACCACTCCAGTGATCATTAAAGAGACACTGAATCGTTGCCTACCACTACAGCGATCATTAAAGAGACACAGAATCGTTACCTACCACTACAGCGATCATTAAAGAGACAATGAATCGTTTCCTACCACTACAGTGATCATTAAAGAGACAAGGAAAGTTGCCTACCACTACAGCGATCATTAAGGAGACAATGAATCGTTGCTTACCACAACAGTGATCATTAAAGAGACAATGAATCGTTGCCAACCACAACAGTGATCATTAAAGAGACACTGAATCGTTGCCTACCACTACAGCGATCATTAAAGAGACAATTAATCGTTGCCTACCAATTCTGTGATCATTAAAGAGACAATGAATCGTTTCCTACCACTACAGTGATCATTAAAGAGACAAGGAAAGTTGCCTACCACTACAGCGATCATTAAGGAGACAATGAATCGTTGCTCACCACTACAGTGATCATTAAAGGGACACTGAATCGTTGCCTACCACTACAGCGATTATTAAAGGGACAATTAATCGTTGCTTACCACTACAGCGAGCCATGAGTTGGTTACCACTGCATATATAGAAATCTGAAAAGCATTGAAGAACTTGAATTTTGTAAAACTAAAGGAGATTCGTCAATCAGAAGCTGCAGCAGATGACATATTATTCTGATCGTGTGCAGAAAGCCGTTACAGGTGGCGAACAGAGTTTTTTACCTGGAGCTGATACTCTCACAAGCTCCCATCTCCTTTGCAGGCTTAATGACCTTTTTCTGATTATGATGTGTTGATACCCTAGCTCTTATTATACTTTGTGTATTTATAGCTAGCTTGTACAAACAAAATTACCACGAGCTTCCAATTACACTAAAGTGTAAAAATTTTGAGGAGGCACCGGTTTGTGGGTACTGTCGACTTCGAGGGCATGTAGTGAAGGATTGTAGAAGTCTAAAGAGGAAGCAAGCTCGAATGTTCGAGAGTAAGCCAAACTCTCTATTCATTTAGTGGAAAGTGGAGCAGCAAGTGCGAAGTCCGAGGGTTTGTCTCTCGTACATGATGGTTATCAGCCTTTTTGTGCGGAAGCAGTTCTGATCGATAATGAGGGGTCACGCCGTGACGTAGTTCTATTTCGTGATAGTGGTTCTTTGCAGACTTTGCTCAGTAAAGTGAATGAATATGAGTTTCATGACACCAGTGAGAAGCGGTTCATTCAGGGAATTTTGGGTCAACCTAGAGAAATTCCACTTGTCGAAATTACTTTACAGTCGCCGACTGTAAATGAAAAAAAATTTTATGGATTGGTTGACAAATTTCCCCAGGGAGTAGATATTTTGGTGGGCAATGATCTTCCGGAGATAGTTCCGTTAAGCGTGTCAGTGTTGACTAGGGCACAAGCGGCCAGAAAACAGGATTTCATGAGAAATTTACATGGCGCGTCCGTTCGGTCGACCGTACAGCCTATGGATTCAGGGGATGGTCAAGTTGACGATCAGACCGCTGTGCTATCTGGAAGTCAGTCACTTGTACTTGATGAACCACAGGGTGCATTGTTCCGAGATAATAGTGTTGACTTGATGGGTGATACTATTAGTTCTGGATTAATTGTTTCGCGAACCGAGTTGATCAGGTTACAACGGGCCGATATCTCGCTAAGGCAATTCTTTATGCTAGCAGAATCTCAGATGGATGAATTTGAACGTTTTCGGTATGTGCTGAAAAACGGTGTGCTTACGCGACAATGGTGTACTAAGTACACGCCTGTTGGGGTCTGGTTACGCAGGTTGTCGTGCCGAAAGTACTTCGAAGTCAAGTATTGCAAGTGGTGCATGACATTCCTGCTAGCGGTCACTTAGGAATGCGCACGACTAGGGACAGGGTACTTGCTCATTTTTGGTGGTTTGGTATTTTTTCCGATGTGAGGAAATATTGTCGGACTTGTGACATTTGTCAAAGTTTAGGGAAAGGTGCGGTCAAGATAAAGGCACCGTTGATTAATCTTCCAGTGATTTACCAAGGGTTCCGGAGATTGGCAATGGATATTGTTGGGCCTTTACCGACATGTCTTAAGTCGGGAAATCGGTTTATTTTAACCGTAATGGATTTGGCCACCCATTATCCTATGGCTTTTCCACTTCAGAAGCATTCTGCGAAGGACGTGGCTAAATGCTTAGTGGAAGTTTTCTCAATGTTTGGATTTCCAGAGGAATTATTGTCTGATTGCGGAACGGAATTCATGTCCGAATTGATGCGTAATTTGTTGTGTGAACGTCAGGTGATACATTTAAGGATAAGTCTCTACCATCCTCAAACTAATGGTCACATAGAAAGGTTTCATCGTACTCTAAAGGATATGATGAAGGCGGTGGGAAATTCGTTTCCGGGAGATTGGGACGAGGTGCTGCCATGGCTTTTGTTTGCCTACAGAGAAGTTCCTGTTTCAGGGATGGGGTTTTCGCCTTTTGAATTGATATTTGGTAGGAATGTTAAAGGGCCTCTGAAATTGATAAATTGATAAATCGCCATTGGCTAAATGACGAGAGTTTGAAGAAGGTGAGGCAAGATAATGTCGTAGATTTTGTTTTGAATCTGAGGGATTGGATTCGTGCGACCCTTGCAATTGTAAACAAAAATGAGGCAACTGAGAAGACAAATTCGAAATTGTGGTACGATATCAATGCACGTAATGTAACTTTCGAAGAAGGCGAGAAGGTCTTGGTTCTGTTGCCACTTATTGGGAAACCGCTGCTTGCAAAATATGCGGGGCCTTACGTAATAGAGAAACGGTTGGGAGACGTTGATTACGTGGTTAGTACGCCGGATAGGCGGAAAGCTAAACGGGTGGTTCGCGTGAATCTGTTGAAAAAGTACATGGATCGCGACCCAGACCAGAGTGCAAGTGTGAATTTGGCTGTGGCAGTTAAAGGGAATGAGGAGTTACAGGGTAACAGTTTTCTTCGTCACGTTGCTCTAGCGCATTTAGAGTCGGATAAACAACTTGAATTGTCACAATTGTTGCTTGATTATGGGGAGGTTTTTGATGATCGACCGGGGAAAACAAACCTAATTGATGATAATATCGAGTTGATGCCGGGCGTGAGACCCGTGCGACAGTCGGCGCACCGGTTACACCCAGAGAAATTTCGGTGGGTCGATTACGAAATTTCTCGGCTGTTGAATTGGGGCATTATTGAGGAATCGGTGAGTCCGTGGGCGGCTCCGATAGTGATCGTTCCGAAATCAGATGGCACTGGACGACTATGTGCAGATTTCCGGAAGCTAAATTCGGTTACCGTGGCGGATCCGTTCCCAATGCCTCGCATTGATGCATTGTTGGACAAACTTGGTGGTGCAAAATACATGACCAAGTTGGATATGACCAAGGGATACTGGCAGATCCCTTTACATCCGTCGGCGATTCTATTGACGGGATTTGTAACGCCGCATGGTCACTATCAATGGAAATTTTTAGCATTCGGGTTACGAAATGCTCCGGCAACGTTTAGCCGGCTTGTGCGAAAATTGTTCCAGGGGCTGGATTCGTTCTGTGATGCGTATCTCGATGATATCATCATTTTCAGTCGGAATTGGTCGGATCACTTGTTGCAGTTGAAGCAAATTTTTCGGAGATTGGTTCATGCTAAACTAAAGCTTAACGTTAAGAAATGTGTTTTCGCGAATACCGAACTTGATTTCTTGGGTCATCATGTTGGGTTGAATTGTATTAAACCCAGGTTGCAGAAAGTTGAAGCTCAATAGTGTTTCTGCAACCAACTAACAAGAAACAGGTACAATCCTTGTTAGGAGCAGCTGGTTACTACCGGAAGTATTTGGCAAATTACGCTGAACTAACGTTGCCATTAACTGCGCTATGTAAGAAGAATGTGGTTTTCCGATGGACTGAGGCAGCGAATAAGTCTTTTCTGGATTTGAAGTCGAGGCTGGCTTCGCGTCCAATTTTGAGGGCGCCGGATTATGAAAAACCGTTCATTTTGGCTGTAGATGCGTCTCAAAATTGTGTGGGAGCGTGTTTGTTGCAGGTTGACTCTGACGTGGAACATCCAATTTGCTACTTTAGCCGGAAGTTACGGAAGCACGAACTCAACTATTCGACAGTCGAAAAGGAGGCTTTGGCGCTGTTGACTGCTGTGCGGGCGTGCAGTGTATTTTGGATCGGCACCTGTCACTGTATACACTGACCACAGTCCGCTCCAGTTCCTACACGCCATGAAGAACTCAAACCAAAAACTTTTACGCTGGAGTTTGGAGCTTCAGGAGTTCTCCCTTGACATTCGCCACAAACCATGAAAAGAAAATCATTTGCCAGACTTGTTAAGTCGTCCGTCGCCAGCATAAGCTGTTGTTGGGGCGAATTATGGACGTGTTGGGCTGGGGAAGTTGTATATGTTCTGTCGAGTGAGCAGTTGTTCGACATATGGTGTTTCCGTTCTTTTCGCGCAGTGTTTAGGGATTGACATTGCCGTGTATATTATTATTAGTTGGACAGGTAACTATTGTTGCATCCTAAGGTGGTTGAATACTAACCTTTAGGTCGTATCGTTTAAGGGTTGTTGTTGATATGCGCCAGAGGTCGAAAACGCTGAAGTTTTCTTCTGCTGTTGTTGTGGGGACTGTTAGGTGCGGGTGCATTGACTATGATCTGGGACCATCCTAGAGCAGGTGCGTTGGTCGTAGACTCGTAGGCACAAGGTGTAGCGAAGAACCAAAGCGGGCCTACGATGTGTACAGAGGTGTACATAGAGTGCACATTAGGTTATCTGCTGTGTATATAAGGCTGTGCAATGAGAGTTTCTGGGAGTGTTGGATCAGATAGTTAAGGAGTGACGTCGCGTAGCAGGCTCGTTGCTGTTTCGGGTAGCTACGTCGTAGTTAAGGCTGACCAACATCTCCAGTTGTTAAAAAGACTAAGTGTCTACGTTTGACCTTAGTATTTGCGCTTCTAGGCCGAGTAAAGGACCGTCTGAGTTGTTTTCTGTTGACTGCTGTCGGTAGTGCGTCCCTTCCGTGCTTCCGCACTTCGTTTCTACGAACGTTTGTATAGGTTGTGTCTTTGTTATGGCAAAAGAAATGCAGCATAACAATATGTACATATATAGTATGTTGCAAAGTAATAAAAGCATATACAATAATATCACTAATATTTTACTTTTATCAACAATGTCAACACTCAAATTTGCCTTCAATTGAGAAACATCAATTATATTAATTGTTCTAAATCAACAAAATGTAACAGTTTTATCAACTGATTTCAGTCGTTTGGTCGATTGCTCATGTAATTCACAATGACATTCACCAACCCTGAATGAGCGATCATTCTTCTAGTGTTATTTTCTATCTGCATCTACGAAGATGATGCGAATCTGAGATTTACTGGAGTACACAAGTGCACAAGATTCAATGCCCACAATGTTAAACCTAACCAACGGTCATTAAAATTCCCAGCAAATGAAAACAATGACGAAAATTGTACAAAGTTCATATTTGCAGCATCGCATTGGAGTCTCACAGATGGTTGACATTGTACAGCAACGAATTTAACTCAAATTGACATACACACACACATACAAATCTGTGCATATGTACAAATCTGTGCATATGTATGCATAATCGGTAGGACAGCCACTCATTACAAATTTGCACAAATTCCTAGCCATTTACAGCTAGGTTTTCTTTCATAGACACACCAAAAAGAAAGCTCCTGCACAGCTGTAATTTTAATTAGATATTTATATAGTGCCATTTTCAGATAAACCAATCAGAGGTACTCCAAAAGTGAACTCTTAAACTCTGCAGTAAACAATTGAAATCTGGCATTTATAGTATTGAATACAAATCTTATAAACATGTTTGCATATTCAAGCCACGATAGTCATCAATAACTGGACAACACAACTCACAAATTCTTGTATGGAAAATTCTCCTAATACTCTATACATAATCAAAGACACAAGTTCAGCCAAATATTAGCAAAATCCATAAAATTCGCACAGTAATGTCACATGATAAACAAAATAATGCATGGTAGCTGTAAGGCGCGCGTCATTTACTGGAATATTATACTGCACTATAATGCGTTGGGCAACTATGATTTGTCGATTGGGGAGCGGATCTTTCAACTCCAAACATCGCAGGAGTAACGTCCCCTTGACCTCAGTTTCTTCAGATAATCTTGTGCAGCCATGGAATCCATTTTGCCATACGAGGCTATTACTTTCTGAAGCACTTCATCCACGTCGTGAGCCATGTGTCGAGCATCCCTACGCACACATACACAATCGATCAATCAGCAGACGATCAATCAACAGACGATCAACAAGATTTGCTTGACTGTCAACATCACAGAATAGCGTTGTCATCGTGATTGTTGAAACTTATCTAAAAGGGTGGCTTCATGAGAAACTAATTGGAAGCCCTCTCTAAACAGAATAAATGTGAAAGTCTGGTTCTAAGAAGATTCGATTCATCACTCAGCAAACAGAGCTCAGGTAATTCACATACTCATTCACTTCTGATTCAGTTTCAACTTTTAACTAAAGAGCAAACCTAACAAAGACCAACCGCTTAGTCGTGGCTACATGGCAATTGATCATTTGCCTCTGGACATTACCAGGTGATTTGCATCACATTTCCAGACACTCTCAAAGGTTTTGTGTCAGTTCATTTTCTCTTAACCTTCATCTTTTCTCAACATGCCAGTTAGTAACTCTCTCCTGCTTATCATCATCACCTTCCATTGCTTCTTATACTTCAATTGACAATTTGTCAGGATGAGGATTACTTAGAGAATTCGTTAATCATCTGTGCAGCTGGTCATCATAGGCTGTAAATTTTCATCTTCATAGCAGAAAGCCTGATACCATCTGGTGAGCAAGGCAAGCAGTTAGTATACAAATGATTTCAACAGACAGAGAAGGGGAAGGAGAAAGGGTGACAGCAAGAGAGAGACACAGAGAAAGAGATGACATAATAGCATCTAAACATTATTCCCACCATTGCTCAGGAAACTCACCCACAGACATATAGATGTCCGCCTTGATCCAAAATGTTCCAGATTTCTTCTCCATTTTCCGACAGAAGATGCTGAACATAAACCTTCTCCTGCTGATCGCGAGAGAAGGCAACGTACAACTTGGTCAAAGCTCCGTCGTCTTTAAACTTCTTCAGTTCGTCTTCGTAGATGTAGTCCTCATCTTTACGACGACATCCAAAGTACAAAATAGTTTCACCGATGGGTTTCCCTGCATAACAAAAATAAACCCATAAACTACTTAGTAAAATCACTGGCAGCTACACATAGGTTTCATATTACTAGCTTCATTCAGAGTTAACGAATATCATTATTATTAATTAAATTCGTAACGCACACAGTCATACCAAAATATGAATCTGAGGCACAGACAGTCATACGTCAGGAGACGATGCACTTAAATTTCCTAATCTGTAAGAGCCAATAAGAAAGTGAGTTTTGAGTTACTTTTGAAGGCATGAAGTGAATTTGAGCTATGAAGGCAGTCAATTCCACTCCTTAGAAGCAGAGGCATGGAATGCATGAAAGCCCATAACTGTTCTGCATCGTGGCTCAACTAAAAGACAAAGGTGATGATAGCAGGCTATGAGGAGGGATGTAAGAAGTTAGGAAAGCATGAGAATAGGTAGATGAACTGGTGATGAGAGCTTTGGAGGTCAAACAAGTCAATTTAAATTTTAAATGTGCCCAGTTGAGGCAGCAAAGTGCAATGCTGCCAAGAAGTCATAAATTCATCAATAAGCTGTGACAACCTGAGCAACCTACGATAATTTCTGAGAAAACATGTTGACCACTAGGGACATGCATACACGTCCCAAATTTGGTTTGCTGGGACGCTAGGGACGTGTATACACATCCCAAAAGTAACTGCCGCTCAGAGGTCATTCAGTGTGGCACTAATATTTCCTATTGCATATAAATGATAGTGGACATGTGCTGCTACGTACTGAATGCATGTAAGATTATTCTAGACTATTTTTGGCACTGTCAGAGTGACTACAAACAGAATGAATAATGTGTCTGTGTTGACGTCGGCCATCTTAATTTTTCAAATTGCGGCACAGTGTAAGAATTATTTCTTACATCGTGTCTTACGGTAAACCAAATAAATAAAACATAATAATATGTAAAAAAGAATGGTTAGTTGTTAGGATATATTAGGATATTGTCAGGATAATTGGAAGGATCTGTGGAATTTATTTTGCCTAGTGAATGTACAAATGGTGGTTGCTAGACTGTGTTGCATGCTAACACGAGTTTGCTAAGGCCGTGGCCTAGTCTTTCCTTAAAACTATTTACTGCTCATGACGAGATTTTTTGTGCTATCCTCACGAATCGGATGTTATCCTATCAACTGCAACCAAAGAGAGCCTGCAGGAAGCGTGTGGTTTATACCAAGCCTGGAAGACGCATCGAAACGTGTATTTTTTGCAACACTTGCCTCTAACAGCCTGTCCCTAACAATGCTTCAAACAGTTTCAAGCACAGCATCTAGTATTATTCGAGGCCTCACAGTGTGGCATTTACGCAAACGCACAAAAGGATGTTATTTTTAATTCTTCAACCAAAAGAATGCAGAAAAATACGAAAAGCAAAATTTCTAAATTTAGGCCTAAGCCTAGTTGCCGTGCCTGGCTAATAAGTGTGTCAGCGGTCAAAGTGTTAAAAGATAAATAACAGAAATGGGTAAAAATTATATTGTTTTCAATTCCATCATCATGTCCCACCAGATACCTAATGTATCATGTATTCTTGGAGTCCTAATTTGAAGTTGCAGGCATTGATTAATTAAGCAAGTTATGGAAATATCTTAATGAGAAATGCAATAGATGAAAGAATCAAAGGTTTATATATAAACCACACTTAATTTTTATACTCTAAAAACGTTCGTGGTCCAAAGAACAACAATTCCGGACGAAATTAACTTTACCTCATGATTTCTTAAGTTAGCCATGACAAGTCCAACATCTTCATAGAATTAAAACTTTACTATTTAGTTTTCACCAAATATAAATCAAAATCATTAATTTCAATCCAAACAGGGCAATATCAAACCCAGTTTTCATTTAATGAGAATCTGTTATGGCATCCTCATGCAGTCTCAAATAAAGAAATATACTGAAATTTAATTGGTTGTCAATAGCTCCTAAGATTCTAATCAAAATAAAACGATTCTGATTTTAACTGCTTTATGAAGACGAAATGTATGACCAGTGAGTCAAACGAAGTCTAAGTGTAATGTTAACCTTCTGTTTTGACACTGTTACGTTCCTGGATGAATCCCCGGAAAGGTGCCAGTCCAGTTCCAGGGCCAATCATTATGACCGGCACAGACGGTTTGAAGGGCAGACGGAACTGGGATTTCCGTACAAATATTGGAACGGTTGGTTCTGAGGCTTTACTTGGATTCTTCTCCTTCAGCCATCCAGTGGCAACACCTTCCATGTGACGCTTTGTCAGCGTGTCATACTCGACCAACACAGCTGTCACTGCTATGATGTTCGGATTCACCTGTCGCACAGAAATTGTCAAGACACACTGGCATCATAATGTAACCATAGCTATTCATTGACAGAAAGAGTCATATAAATCAATCATCTCCTTCAATGCAATCAATCAAAGTTCCTGATGGTTAACAGCTGCATTTGATCCTACTCGTTAAGCAGAAACAACATTACCATGCACATCAGCAACTTCTTGATTCACACAGAAGATACATTTTGACAAAATCACACTGAAACACAATTTTTACAGGTAATATTTAAAGATAATAGGAAGGGTAATTATAATAAACACTGAACACTTAAGCATGAAGAAGATCAGTGCATCTCTCACCTTCGGTGATGATGAAATGGAGTAGTAGCGAGCTTGGAGTTTAGGCAGCAGTTCACAGATGTGATCAATCGGTGGCTTAACAGAAGGCAGGTCTTCCAACACATGTAGAATTGTCCGATGATTGTTAATTATCCAGTCATGATACAACTCCTTAGAATTAACACAACAACCCAGAGTAGAGGCAACACTCATAACAGTCGCTCCATGAAAGGACAATAAACCGTTGACCGGTAGAAACCGACATCGTCTTCATTTTACACTCAATTTTATTGGAATCAGAACAGAGCACAATCTTTAAGCCTGACAAGAGGTTATAAGCTTGCAAATAGTCATGACAACACTTCTTTCCACTTTGATGAATATTCAAGAGCTAAAACTAACCTTTCCCTCTGCTGAAGGTTGAGAAAGCTTAAGCAGAAGCTCTTTTTCAGCAGGATCTGCTGCATACTCGGACAGTTCCTTAAGGACGTTTGTCCTCGGACAAGATGTGATGTCCAAATAGTGCAACAGTGCTGTTCGGTATGTCGTGGGACAAGGAAATGGATGCCTCTTACTTGCATCCTCTAGAAAACAAATTGGATGTGTCATTGGAATTGAAATTGGAGTCGTTGAACAACTACATGCCATGATCTGTCAACTGTTTCTACAATTTCATACACATATCTTTTCCTATTCAGCTATATCTTAACATTGCACCGCTGTTGTGGGTGACCCCTCCTTCGTTCCTTCCCTCCCCCTCCTACATGAGGGATTCATTCCAGCTTAAAGGAGAGAAAGAGAGTGAGTGAGTGAGTGAGAGACATACAGAGAAACAGACAGAAACAGACAGAGAGACAGACAGAGAGAGAGACATGGTGCTGCTGCTGTAGATTTCTACAATATATACTAATATTCTTGACACAGTGGTAGCAGTTGATTTCTTCTATGCATGTGGGTATACTTGTTGATAGTAGAGATCTTCACTTGTTGGCACTTGTAAACACAAAACACATCAACCACACTTCTCCATAATATACTCAACAGATACCAGACAATAAGCAGAAGTCTATTTCCGGTGAGTCAATTAGCACTATGCACTGAGGACTTGAAAACAACAAGATGATGGCAATGATTTGGGTGAAGCAATTCAGAATTGACTGAAGCCGTTGTATTCGGAACTTCATTAGGACCGCATGGACAGCATCAGAGAAGTCCTAGCAATGATTTCTCAACAGAATCCTCTGTGACGCCGATTTGCATTGTACCTTTTACTATATACATCATATTCACACACAACAGTTAACACAAAATTAATACACACATACACAAATATATAACATAGCTATGTAGAAACTTAAAAATACATCCACACAACAAATAAATATTTACAACTTAGGTCAAGCAACTTTTCCAAAACCAATGAACAGACATAAATTTACCATCAACATTTGTCAAAGTGAAAGCCAGTCCGAGGTCAGCATCGAGTCGTTTGCCTAGCTTCTCAACCAGTTCGATGCTATTGACTGGATAGACGGCCACGTGATCTCCAGCATCATAGCGAATCTTAGACCCAGTTATGTCAAACTCGATGTGCATGCAAGATCTGTCACCCGACTTATGAAGTTCTCGATGTAAGTGCACTGGCGCAAGGAAAGGATTCTTCGCATCATACGGACTAATTTTCAAACACGAATGCAAACAACGTACACATGTAACTTGCAGTAAAAATAAGCCATGCACTTCTAAGTGTTATATCCACCAAATACATTAGATTAATATCTTTATTATTGGCCAAAAACATGTCCATAGTCTTCAAACTACCTCAGCAATAACAGCTACGATGGTGCAATTCACCAGCAATTTAGAGCCATGATGTTTTTAAAGCTGTGTTTAATTTGATGATGCAGAAGCATCAGGAAGTAGTTTACATACCTACACAAGACTGCACTGTATATAATCAAGACATGACTCCACATCCTATATTAAGACACTATATCTGCGTTTCACAATCTTTTTTTAGCCATGGAACCCCTTTAGATCTTACATATTCTGTTGCAGGTAGTACAGACGCTTTAGAATGCAAACAATTATACTGCAGGCTTAGGGCTAGATTAGATTAATAATAACACTATTATTGACGATAATGACAAAGAAATTCTCTTTCACATCACATTGAGTTATGCACAGATGTTGAACAATAAGCCTCTATTAGTTCACATTAAAGCTTAATACGTAACCATTGTATTCACCTCATGGAACCCTAGGGTTACACAGAACACAGTTTGGAAAACGCTGTACTACCATATATACTCGTGAATAAGTCGCATAATTTTGGAAATTTTTCATAATGCGAAGTTGGGGGTATGACTTATACTTGGACCACACTAAAATGTCATGTGTCCAATGTCACATGACAGTAGAGCAGAATCCGCTAGCGAATGTAAAAATTTTCCCGGCATAAAAGCTAGCAAATATACAGTTTATAAAAATTTGGTACCATCATAACTCTTGTATTATGTGTTATTTAAAGTTACTATTTGATGAAACTACATTTTGTACACAAATTCTAGCAAAAACGGCATTTTGTTTACTGGCAAAACTTACCTTGTTCATGCTTCTTTACTCCCATCTTTCAAACATGAGGCAAGCCATTAAAATTGTTATAGCGCAATAATACCAACTATAGCGCAACATTATCATTAGGCCTGAAATTCCTACAGGTAAATTTCAAAATGAAAAATGTAACATTTGAGAGGACAGTATACATAATCAGTTATTTCTGTTGGCCGCATTCAACTTCACTGATAATATTGCAGGTATGAAGTTTTAAACTATAGTGCTATATAACACAACAATGTTGACTCTATGTATTTATGCTCTATGCAGTCTTCCTCTAATTTACAATAATATTTTATCTCATCTCCAATTTATTGACAAACTGCAAAACGTACAAAGTCCACATCAAAAAATTAATCTTTTTAATATATAGAAATTAATACTTTATTTATCAAACAATAATTCAAAGGCCATTTTTAGGTGGGTCAAAAGATTTATTCAAGCTTTACAACTAAACGCATTGGTGCGAAATTCAAACACGTGTCGTGTGTCAGATGAAGGCAGAAATGCGGCCACAACTTATATACGGATCAATGCAATTTCTCACTTTCCTAGCCCAAAACTTAGGGGGCGACTTATACACGACGGCGACTTATTCATGAGTATTTACGGTATATCAAGCATCTTCCTCCCTACAGTCCTATGCCACATATTAGATTAATCTTTCATTGTTACTAAATGAGCAGAATGCAAACAACACTCACGGCTTTTGATTTCTGAATGAGCCAAGACGCACTGGTTCCCCAGAGAAAAGTTTCTCTTCTTCTGAGAAATCCTTATGAATCGACAGAGAATACAGTCTGATGCTAAAATTCCAAACCATCGTTACTCAATATCTCAGCTGTTATAATTCCATCCCATGTAAAGTTAAAGCATCAAAAACATTTATGCTAGCCAACTAGCAATAACATGTGCAATTATTTTAACTTCTAGATTAGTGTTCCCAACCCTTTTGGTACCAAGGCACATTTAAGATCTTTGGAAATTCAGACGGCACACCATATATTGAACTAAAACCAATTTTGCATGTTTAATTTTGAGCAATTTTATAGTTATTTCATAAGCTGAGCATTATAAATCTTGCTTTTAAGCATTTTCCATCTGAAAAAGTAGGCTCAATTTAAAGTTTTACAAAATTTTCAAAATATATTAGAGTAGAGTAGACAAATGTTTTTATTTTAACTGTTTAGAACAGACTGAAATGCAACATCTACAATTTTACACTTACAATGTTAAATATAAACTGATTGTAAACTGTGTGAGTTATTAATGTCAATGTGATAATTAAGTCCTTTAATGAATAACCTTTAACGAAACCTTTGCCATTGGCTCGGGGAACCTAGTAGAGGAGTTGGTGAACCCCGCGGCCACCTTTTCCCTGGTCTCCAGGGCCAAAAACCTGTCTCAGGACCCCCAAGGAAAGTTTCCTTCTCAGTTGCATGTCAACGAAAAACACACTTTTGGCTTCATTCGAATATGATTTTATTTTGTATTAGCATTTAGTGTGCTGCGGCACATCGGTTGACAATCACTGTTCTAAATCCTCCTCTTCCAGATGGCATCAACACAAAATGTGCTGCAAATTGCCAGGCTTTAAGCAATTGGTGATATGTAGTTTTAATGCTGCATCTCTCAGTCAAGCATTGTCAGCCAATGACAGATTTCACAAAACCTTTTCAGATTCTGTATAATCTGCAATGACAGTCTTCGTTCTGAATCAGATGGATTCCCCATCCTAATGGTCGCTGCCATAAAGAATTTACCTGACATCTTCTCCAATAATTGCAATTCCAAAGTGTTCACAGACAGCTGGCCAGAATTTTTCCCGCCATGTAATGAAATCTTCCTCAATGCTAAAATGGAAAAAGTGAAAAATCCATTTCTACTTGAAATGGATTCACAGCCAATAGCCAACTGAAATAATAATTCACTTCAAAGAACTCTTATATTAAATCATAATACCAACAATAATTATCAATTAAAATTACAATATTGTCAATACTAGTTTCAATCCAACACAATCCAATCCAATTCACAAACTGATCCATAACTCTCATAAACTACTGTAACACAATGTTCTGAAGCATCCATCTTTGAACATTAAAAAAATCAGACATTTGTTAATGAACTCAATCAAAGGAACCATACTTGGCATCATCATCTCCTGTTCCAAGTTCATAAATCCTGATTGCTCCAAGCTCTTCCAGTCTTCTATCGACATATTTACCCATTGCATTGAAATGCTCGTAAGTTTTGTTTCCCAAACCAAACACCTGTAAACAGTACAGTCTAATGAAGGGGGAGGATTACCTTGTGATTTCATTTAAAAATAAAACAAATCACATAGCAACAACAGATCAGTTATTAAAATTGTAACTTCTATAGCAGACAAGAAAATTATGCTTTTTACAGCCTAATTAACTTCTTACTCCTCCAATTGAATGATCACAAAACTAAGCATGTTGTCACCACAGATTGGTACCAACAAGGGCATGTAAACAAGTGTCTAACCTTTACTTTATTAACTTGGGCATTAGACCTTTAAAAGTGACCACCTTCTTCTCGCACAGTTCCATACATTACTCGCTAAACAATTGCTTATTCAGACCAAGGTCAAAGATGACATCACACTCACAACATAGTTAACTCCTTCCAATTGCGTACCACCGTCCTGCAGCCAATCGTAGAACTCCTGTGCGTTGTCCGTTGGATCCCCTTCTCCATAAGTTGCCAAAATAAAAATTGCCAGTGAATTGGTGATCTCAGGAAGTCTCGACAAATCTTCCTATATGTAAACACAACCAAATTCAATCAGTGCGCATTCGGCATCTTCTAAAGCAGAATAGATTCATACATTGCACACTGGTCTGTCTTCCTTATTATTGTATTGTATTTGAGCAATTGCTGCCTCCAGTAGGGTCAACCGTTCAAAAGTGCTACAAGTGCACAAGGCTCCACGACAAAAAGGTTTTGATGAAAGCAAACGAGGACGGTGAAAGGAGCTGAATGTGGCCAAAGTATTATCTTAAGCACCTTAGCCTTGAAGATTAGAATGAGGATTTTAATAATTGAAAGGCAGCCTATTGTGTGTCCTCAATTCGCTAAAAAGTCCCTGAGGCACACTAGTAACCGACCGAACATGAACTGAAATGTGGTCTTCACCAGCTGCACATCATTTCTCTAATAAATGCTGCTGCAGCTGACAAAAGACAGCTTGTTTATAACGATTAAAAGCCAATTTCAGGACAACCCATCAGTTACTCACTACATCCATGAGTTTCAACTGACCCCCTCTAACCCCCTGTTCTATCCATATCACTTCATGTGTTCTCACTCACTCAAGAGATTTCTTCCACCTTCACTTCTGTTGTCAATAGATCCACCTTCATCTTCTTGCTTTGATTCCTTTCTTCAACGGTGCTTTCTGGATGACGGTCAATACGGGTTCCTTCCATCCAACTCATCCATAACATTATGAAGCCCTGCTTTTGTTGTTTTGTTATCTCCTACAGTTTTTATATCTCACTGTTACATCCTACATCATTCAGCCAGAAGATAAACCAGCTGGTACTGTCCATGTGACTAAACACAAATGAACTCAAAAGCAGAGCAATCCGAATGAACATTATAATTCATTTATCTAAGTATTCTGAGTGTAAATGATCAGTATTTAGCATTCAGTGCTACCATTTCACATTCTTCCGGATCTGCTATAATAGCCTTCATTCCATATCGTGTGGAATCTTTGGATAAACGACTCGCAAATTCTTCCGCCGTTCCAGTCTGAGAACCATAGAAGATGACGACATTTCGACCCTGAAAGTAGAAGCAGATATTTTCTGTCAAAGCAAATTGGTCCTTTTAGGGTTATTCGCTAGGTACCTACACCCACCAGCAAGAATAACTGGATTCATTACAACTTACCTCTCTGTAGTTTAAGCATATATGCAATCATTTCGATTCCTTCTTCAACCATATGGACAGATATCATGTACAGAGAATTACAGAGAATCTTTCCTATACTCTGAAAACATGTGCAGCACAGTTCAGAATGGACTGAACATGATGGCCTAGGAATTTTGGCAAACCCTTAAGGATAAATTTACAGTAGTCCTGTCATGTTATAACAAAGCATTTCAACAACCATAGACTGTAGATTGATGGACAGTTTATTCCTGACAACCTTTACATCATTCAGGTTATTGTATACAATGCTTTTCTATGCTACCTAAAATAGCATAATTGCACATGTCTGTTGACATACATGTACACTGTTCCACTTTCAGCTGACTGTAGATAATGCATTTTGCTCAATCTGCCAACCATCACTTCATGTCGCCGTCAGAACAGACTTATCAGTTTTATTTTACGCAACTGCTGAAGGCTATGTGCTAAACTTATAAAACGAGTCATGTTCAAAAATCTGCATTTTTGTTGTCTAAGAGGCCATCCACATATTACGTATGCAGCGAAGGGGAGCAGGGGGTTTTAAATTTCGGCCATTGTGCGTACGGGTGCTTGGTGGAGGGTGCTTGTGCTATGGTGGAGGGGGTCCCGAAAATATGTACGTACGCCAGTGTTATTTTCGTTCAAGAAATCATTTTTATTCTAGTTTTTCTTTAGTTTGGTGTGATTCATTTCAGTTTAGTTCTATTTCTGAAAATCATTTTAGTTTTAGTTTAATTTTTATTCATTCGATCATTTTAGTTATGATTTTAGTTTACGATTGTCTAATCTTTCAATCTTATTTTAGAAAACCACAATAAATCAGACCCTCGTCATTCATTGTCCATGAGTTATTAGGAATGATGCTTATGAGTATTCTGCTAACCCATACAAATTTAGCCTAAGACAAGCTCGCATTCCAAAAGATTATAACATACTGTTGCGTCTGTTTGCTGTTAAAAGTCTACATAAAGAAAAGATCCTTTCAACATTAGCCTGGAAGGCAGGAGCTACAAGAAGATCTTCAACTAGAGGAGCTATGATGTTGGACAAATCATCCTTACTCGGACCAGAATCTAGAGGCATTGTCTCCACTATACTTTGTCACCTCTGATATACATAACTCTGACAACTCTGAGAAATGTCCAAAAAGAAATGGACAGATAAATATCTGTCCATTTCTTTTTGGACATTTCTCTCATTGTGACAACAACATTATGTCTACTTCAACTTTACTGCCACAAATTTGAACTTTTTAATTCATTTTGGATTTGACCTGAATTAGCATGGAAGGAAAGAAATTGATACTTGTAATTTCTATAGTTTTCGTTCAAGATTTTAATTTCGTTTTAATTTAGTTCTCATAGAATTTTTTCCGTTTTTATTTAGTTCTTGCAGAATTTTTTCCGTTTTTATTTTGTTCTAGTTGTTAAGCTCTTTCTAGTTTTCATTTTCGTTAACGACCAGCAGTTCAATTTAGTTCTAGTTTCGTGAACGAAATTAACACTGATGTACGCAAATATAATTGTCTAATCATGATGTCTACAATACAGAATATGAAAATCAGAACTGTAAACCTAATCACAGACTATATTCCTGCTTAATCAATTTTATGTAGCATTAAAACGGTTTAAAATGCGAGTGTTATTAGTGTTTTATTTCTTCATAAGTTAACAAATTTAAGCTGCTAAGTATGATGCTTAACAAAACTAAATAGCCTGTGGTAAAATCAATGTCTTATAGATGTTTTTAGCTATTTAGCCTTTGCAAGGGGGGGCTAGAGCTTAAATGTACGTATGCAATGGATGAAGTGTTTGCGGTGCAACAGGGGAGGGAGGTCCAAAAAATCCGATTTTTTTGCGATGTAATATGGGAATGGGCCCTAAGACTCTTCAAAATTTCTTCGCCAAAATCTATATACAAATCTAAAACTTTTATTTATCAGAATTACTTACCACTTACTAAAAAAATGCAGATATAAAAATACATAACATTTAACCAAAACATGTGTTACTTAATACATACTCCATTCTTCATCCTGTTAACAAAGCTTGCATCGTGGCTGGCAGATCGTTCAAGCGTTGGCCTGTCAAATCAATATGCAGCTATATAGAACATACAAAACAAGTGATAGGAATATACATTTCATAACAGATTATGCAAATGCTAGTGCATATACTCACACTTAACATTTGCACAATCCCAACGTGTCCGGCAAAATTGAAAGATGAAACCTTGAAACAAAGACTACCACTTGCAAATCTCGATGTAAGCCAAAAGTCAGGCCTTGTGACCTAATATGTGGCGCCACAGACCGAAATCAGTCGTATGTCGCAAGTTGAGTTACTGAATAAAACACCAAAATAATTCAAAATGAATGTGATTTTTACACAAAGCAGTTAGAAAATACCTTTAGAACAGTTAGTAACTTGTGGATTTCTAACATTTTTATCATGTAATACGATATTCGTGATTTTATAAAAGTATTGCTTTGGTTTTGCATGATTTAATGGTACTTAATGGTACTAATCAGAAAGTACTTTATATACTTTATACATTTGCTTTGACAAACATGCTAAAGCAATATTCTGGTGTCATTCTGAAGCTGAAAGTATCTTCTTTCCAATGAAATATAAAAACCTAATTGTGAAATTTGCGACATAGGACTGAAAACGGTCTGTGGTGTCACATATTGCAGATTAAAAATGCCCTTTTGTAATAATTAACACATTACAATCGAGAAGTCTCCTAAATAACTTCTAACATAGGATAAAAATTTCTTACAGAAACATTTTACAGGAAAATTAACATTCTGCATTCATCTAATGTCAAATTACCAAGCTGTAACATAATTACTGCGTTAAAAAATAATAAAAAAACAGCACTAACAAGTTTAATGATACATAAAATCAGAAGTAAAACGAGTACCAACCCAACAGTCAGCTTTTTGAATGCTGGAACTTCCTTTTTTTTCTTGAACATGAAATAATAGATGGCGAATCCAGCCACTCCGCTCAGTATAAGTACGTCGAGTGGTCCAAAGAAACTTGCACCTATGGTTTCCCCCATTTTGAGCATCAGGATATGTGGAGAACTAGTAACAGATAAGCATTCCCTTTACTAACATTAAACTGTGTATTATTACAAGTTCAGTTTAAACAGCCTACATTGTGAATCATCATATTGCATTGGCTCAGCTTGCATATCTATTAGAGAAAAACGACTAAACTTCATTAGTCTATTAGTCCAAGCATGGGAGAGGAACTTCATGTGGGAGATCACATGATGGCAGCAGATCGAATCTAACGTTCTTGTTTCAAGCTGAGAAGAAACGTAATGTTTAATAGAGATAAACAGTCTACGTTAGTTAGTTCTGGTCACCAAAACTGAGAGAATTACACTGTTGCATGAGTTTGGTGGTTAAAACATTACAACTTTGTGAAAGCGTTGACACTCCCTGCTGTCTCCCTGCGTGCACTTGTTTATTTTGGACTTAATAGCCGGGACATATGAAGCGGTGTACACTGAAGATTATTGGTCTTGTTCATTGGGATTCTCGATTCCTGTCTCAACAGTTATAATGGCAAAGAAGGCATTAAAACCCGATGATCTGATCGAGGCATTTCAAGATCAACGAGTCGTTGATTCTCTCGTGGCCAAACTGACGATACCCTTGACACCATTCCTCACACCATTGATTCAAAACATTGTCACCCAACTCACATCCTCACCAAGTCAACCTTTGAGAATTTCATTGAGACGAAAATAGCTGACCATCTTAAGATAGCACAATGGGGCAAATATCTGCTCTCGAAGAAGCGAACAAGTCACTTAATAGGAGACTGGACGATTTTGAGGTTTGCAGTCGCAATACCTCACTCATCTTTCATGGCCTCCAGGAAGAGCAGATTGCTTCCACGCTGACACAGCCGACTACTAAACGTTCACAACACGCTCAAAATCAGGAATCGTTCCAGGCAGTCTTGTCTTTATGCCAATCAAGGCTTGACCTGAACCTTGGTATCGCCGACATCTCAGGTGCTTGCAGAATTGCAATCCAGAATTGTGATCCTGGTAGAATTTTCTACAAAACGCACTCAAGATCTGGTTTATTCTTTGAGGTTAGTTCTTTGCACGCATCCCGGTAGACTCCACAAAGATTCACAAATCTACATAAACGAGAACCTTACCAAGTCAAATTCTGCCCTATTCTCAGCTGCCAGATCCCTGGTTTGTGACAAGAAAATATCTTCTGCTTGGACAATGAGCGGGATAACGTTCGTTAAGACTGGAGCCTCAGTGGACGAAAGGCCAAAGCGAATCATCCAAATAGAGGACTTAAAGCAAGCACTGTGAGTTTTTGTCTGCAAAGCATCTGTTTTCAAAAATCGAGCTCCTAGTATATTATGAACTTGATTAGTATTGCGATGTTCCTTCTTCTGTCAACCACTTTGGTCATTGATCAAGTAAAAACTAAATTGCTTGTAATATTGCGTCGGTCATTTGCAGACAAAAGTAACTTGCTAGTTTATTGTGTCAATTTTCTGTTTGAGCTACTTTATTTTCATGAGATGGATTGCAGTCTGGTCTTGACGTACATCCTCACCATTCTGTTCTCTTTCTAGCTAATTTTGTTAAAGTTCCTTGTTTAACCATTCTTAAATTTCTCCTTGGTGATTGACCAATGACTGGCACATGCTTTTTTTATAATGTTGCAGGAATCATTTGTAATGAGCTAATTTTGTTTTATGTTCCTTGCATAACCATTGTTTGAATTTCTTCCAGGTGATTGACCAATGAATAATACCAGCTTTCTTATAATGTTGCATTGATCATTTGCGATGACCTTGCTTGGTTATTACATGCATGTCTAACTTCTAATTGACCTACATCATGTAGGCCTACTTTATTTTCATTAGATGGATTGATGTCATGACTTTTTTCCTCGTCCTCAGCGATCATTCATTCATTCTAGTTAAAAGTGGTTTATTATTTATGTTTTTGGAGACTCCCATTTTTGGATAACTTGTTGTCTTGAACAATCAATGTCTGCCTCTCGGTGACCGAATAGGTTTATTTCCTACTTGACTGCCGAGATGTTTCCATTATTGGTTAGCTTGTTGTCTTGCTAGGATTATTTCTCATCTTGATATATCACTCATTAGTTTTTTGTGTTATCTCCTTATCTCTCACTATATGAACTTACCTGTACCTCCACTCTCTTATTCTTAACTTATAACGTGACTATTCCTTGTTGCAACCGCCATTCTTTCTCTCTTGGCTCGAACTCCGAACTGATTCCGATTGCGAGTCAATCCAGTGTTTTGTTTCAATTGTTGTCTGTGCACCCATCTAATAACTAAAACTGATGATCTAAATCAAATGTGTCCTTTGTCCTAGATTGTGCCACTCATCACATTACTCCATTGCTACTAAGGATAAAGCTCAGTGGTTTTGCCCTCAATGTTTAATTCATTTATAGATGAAAATGATTATAAAATGTCTATTACGAATGAAACTAAGGAGTGCCACTTGCTTATCTCCCTAATGGAAGGTCCGAGAATGGAATTATTTGGTGATAATGACTCAAATCGCCCACTCTTAAATAACTCTGACCTTGACCCTGACTACAACTACTTTGATATAAGACCCACGGAATGTATGTATAAAACGTGCACTTCTATTATGCCTCATGTTATGAGAAAAAGGGGTTTACTGTCACTAATGCATATCAACTGCAGAAGTATTTACAAAAAGTTGCATCACATAGACAATCTTCTTAATACTCTGAATATCGATATCTTAGCTGTAACAGAGACATGGTTGGATGACTCTTTAGCTAATACTATAATGGTTACAGGTTACAACTTTATTTTAAAATGCCGCCCTACGGGAGGAGGGGGTGGAACAGGATTCTTTGTTAAGCAAAACCTAACTTTTCACTCCTATACTTTACCTGACTGTTGTCTAACTCACAAAACATACGAGTCACTTTTTCTTCGCTTCCCCCTTCCATATGGCACTTATTTTATCACTGGAACTATATACAGACCACCGAGAGCGATCTGATTACCTTCACTGATGAATGGAATGTTCTTCTATTATCCTTGCATAACAAAGATAAAGACGTATACTTAATTGGAGATTTTAACATTGACCTACTAAAAATCCATGATCACAAATATACAAATGTCTTCTTTGATACCACATCCTCCAACCACTTTTTGCCTACAATCACCTGTCCTACAAGGATCACCACTACTTCGGCAATTCTAATTGATAATTTATTCACTAATAGGATAACCAAAATCATAGAATCTACAATACTAATTGACGATACTTCCGACCACTTGCCTATCTGGGTTTGGGTTGACCACAAACCTTTAATTGCCCATCCTTCCTCTGCTTCGTTTAGCCGTTGCACTAATGAAGCCGCAAAGGTTTCTTTTAAGAACTTAATGGACCAAATCGATTGGACTCCTGTTGAAACAGCTTGTATGAATAATGACTCCATTGCCGCCTATGACTCTTTTGACAACTTAATCAGAGCTGCATATGATACTGCATTTCCTAAGCTGCCCAAAAAATGAAACCATTTTAAACACTTCAAGCAACCGTGGATGACTGTTGGTTTACTGAAATCTTGTAAAAAGAAGTCTAAGCTTTATGCTACTTTCATAAAATATCCGACGGCTTCTAACAGCGATAGATTTATAATCTATCGAAATAAATTTAAATCATTAAGAAAAAGGCTGAAAGAGATTATTACAAACTTAAATTTACGAAATATGAAGATGATCTGAAGCAGACCTGGCAGACTATTAAGTTAATACTAAAAACGAAAAAAACTGACTCGATAATCAAAAGCATATCTCTAAATGGCACTGAAATTACTGATAGTACTTGCATGGCAGAAAAGTTTAATACTTATTTCACTAATATTGCCCAAGAACTTGTTGACAAAATTCCTACTACTGATAAGTCGATCTATACTTTTATGGATACTTCCAATACTAATTCCTTTGCAGTCTATCCTACCTCTCCGGAAGAAGTACTCTCATTAGCACGTTCCCTGAAAACCACACATAGTTCGGGTATAGATGATTCTGATCCCTGTCTCCTTAACCGGATACTCGACCTTGTTGCCACTCCGCTATCTGCTATCTTTAACTGCTCTTTGACTACTGGCTTAATTCCCTCTACATTAAAAATTGCAAAGGTGATTCCCATTTATAAACAGGCTCTCAGGGAGGACATTAAAAATTACAGACCAATTTCCATTTTACCTTACTTCTCAGAAATACTTGAAAAAACTATGTATGTTAGACTATATAATTTTATAATGAAACAAGTAGGGGTCAGCCGGGTAGACAATTTTCACCGAGTACCGAATCCGAGTATTTGAAAAATTCTGGATGTACTATTTGCCGGATCCGGGTACGAACCGGGTAGTAACTGAGTACCAATTCTTTGACGTCGCAGTTTGCCTTTGATTCGTCAACAGCATTTATGGTAAAGAAGTTCCAAACTTTGCTGCTTAATTTCGGATTTGACATATTTTGTGATGAAAAATTTGTTTAATTTATTTATATTTAAATTCTTTTTAATTTTTAATTGTATCTTTTATAGTTTTTAAGTTTTAACTTCATTAAATGAATCAACGTCTCTACGTCTGCACCAAAGAGGTATAGAAAATTTAGAAATAATCTAGCCTCGAACTCCAGTCCTAAATCCTAATAACATGTGGATATTGTGACTGACATGTTTTAGGCCTGCAATAGAATATACTATATAAGAAGGAAAGTAATCAAAATATATCGCTTGAAGCAGCTGACCAACTAGCTTTTTTTCAGTTAGGCTTAGGCTATTACTTTATTAAATGGCGGAAAGTGTTGTTGCCGTCTGTCAAAGACCACAGACTGCCATTTTTATTTTATTCTTAAGGAAAAGGTTAGGCTGTCCTCTCTAGGTTATATAATTATAATATTAATATAATATAAGCTTTAACCTCTTTGGGTTTGTTGCTATAGTTACCAATTAGATTGACCGGAAATGAAAAAATTGAAAATGTTTATGGCGTCAGGTACTCATGGTTACTAGCGCCTTAATTTACTAGCGCTGGATGATCGAGACTCTTTATTTTATTTCCGGTTGCCATCTTGTTGAAGTTTTTGTTTACTCATGGGGAGGCAAAAAAACAGAAAACTTCAAAAACATAATATTGTCAAAATGACAAAGTAAAATTTAAGTAATCCTTAGTTAAATTAAAAAATTAATTTTTGCAACTATTTGCGTGTTAAGTATTTGCCGAGGCGAATACTTCCGAGTAGTGATGAAAATTGAGATATTTGGCCGAGGCGAATGTCCGAGGCGATTTCCGGCTGATCCCTAGAAACAAGGCATACTATGTCCAACCCAACATGGTTTTCAATCAGGACACTCCACTATGATGTCCCTAATTGACTTACAGGATAAGATATCTAATGCGATGGATCATAACGAATATTCCCTTGGTATTTTTATCGATATTGCAAAGGCATTCGACACTGTGGACCATAAGCTCCTGCTCTTAAAACTTGAAAACTTAGGAATGAGAGGTATTGCTCTTAGCTGGTTTCAGAACTATTTGTACGATAGGCAACAGCAGGTTTTATGCCCACTTCTTTTTTTACTTTTTATTAATGACCTACCTCGCACAGCCCCATTACTACACTTCCTTCTTTTTGTTGATGACACTAACCTCTTTGCCTCACATAAATCATATTATGCACTATGCAATCTCATGAACCAAGAACTCGCACATGTGAATGACTGGCTTTTAGTCAATAAGTTATCCTTGAATGTAACAAAAACCAGCTATATTTTATTTAGATCACATCGCAAACAGCCCCAACCTGACTTATTAATAATACTCCGATTCCTTGTGTCACTTCTGCTAAATTTCTAGGCATTCAGTTCGATCAATTTCTTTCATGGAAGGAACACGTTGCCAACACATTGTCTAAAATTGCAAAAAACATAGGTATTATCTCTAGAGTAGCCTACCTCCTAGCATTCTACGTAATCTGTATCATACAATGATCCACCCATATCTTACATATTGTAATTTAGTATGGGCCTCCAACTACTCGTCAAGATTGCTAAGGTTAAATTCTCTACAGAATAGAGCTATTCGTATGATATTAGGGTCTTACTATGCTCGTCATTTGTCTTATAATGAAATGTACAATAATATTGGTATTCTAACTCTTCGTCAAATTACTTCCCTCCAAATTAATGAATTTATGTACAAATTCGCTAACCTACTACCCTCTATATTTGCTAGTCACTTTATAAGAAGTTCTGCCATTAATCCTTACAGCATCCGTTCCTCTCTCAATTATAGGCCTATCTCATGTAGAACAAATACACGTCAATTCTCAATTAAATACATAGGACCCATCACTTGGAATATGACACCAATTAAAATTTGTCAATCCAGCACAATAAGTTTTCAAAAATAAATATAAAAAACATTTGTTAACTACCCTTTCTAAATAATCGGTGTGTGCACAGACAGCATTAGTTAACTAGTTAAGATGATGATTTATGTTTCAATAGTATGTACCTGTTGTCCAATATCTAATTGAAAAAGGGTAGGCCCTGTTAGCGGGACCAATCAGTCCCTTAGGGTTTTATTTTCCCTATTATCCCTCTTATTACCGTTTTTTTCATGCATTCTTATTCCTGTGTTTAATTTTTTGAGATTGATAATAAAAACATGTGGTTATAGTTACTTACTTATACTGAGCGCCGAGCGGAGTGTCTGAATTTGCCATCCAAAATTACCACGAGGTGCTAACAATATTTTAAAGTCAGAAAAGATAAGTTTGGTGAATTCAACTTTTCGGAATATTTCTGACCCAATTACTGTAAATATCAAATATCTAAGGTTCAGGTATATTTTTCCTTAAAATAAAATTGCAAAAGTAAAATATTTGTTACTATAAAAAGACAGTTTTAAGGTGAGTACAAAGAGTCAGATTGGACCTTGGGGGACAAGCACAACGCCAATGGGAGCCTGTTCCAGAGCGAGGGCCAACCATTGAGAAGGTGCGATTTTGCGGGCAAATGGGACAATGAGTCGGCCTCGTTCAGTAGAGTGCAGAGAGCGGCGAACTGGTGCACTTAAAGTAGCAGACTTCGCAAAGATATGTAGGGGAGACCCAGCAAAGACTGCCAGACCGAAGCAATGATACAGCACATGATTTGCTGCTGGACAGGGAGCCAGAAGAGCACATTCAGGGTATAGCAAGAGACGTGGCCAAATTTCAGAATGTGCCCGACAACACATGTGGCAAGACCCAGTCTAGACATTGCAACCGCCAAGCTGGGAGGTCAACATAGAGTGAGCAGCAGTAATCTGGTCAGGCTGTGATGAAGGAGTGGACAAGGGTAGCGATGACTTCTGGAGTAAATAAGCGAGCAACAGCGCAGAGCTGACGCAACTGGTAGTATGAATCCCAGCAGAGATGGTGAATATGAGGAGCAAAGGTAGTAAGCTCTTGGTCAAACATGACTCCAAGGTCCTGACAACAGAGCTAAAGATAAAAAGGAAAGTTAGCAGTGATGGCAGCTAGTGCCAAGCCAGATAAATTGAGTTTTTGACAGATTGAGCCGCAAGCGGTTCGTCAACATCCAGGCCTCCAGGGCACACAGAGCTTAGCGCACTGCACAGCAACAGAGGCAATAAGCAGAAACCATATATGTTTTGATACTCAAAGCAGTGTCTGTATGCTACATAATACATAGAGTAACTTACATTGCATAGTAATATATTTCTAAGAGGGCATATAAAAAAAACGATAATCTGATTAACTCGGCCAATAATCGGTCTGCTAAAAAAACATTGATGCATATCTGCACATTACTAATGCATTCTCTAAGAACCCATCAAAGAATATGAAACTCATATAGCGCCTCTGAACAGCTAGTAATAACAAGAGAAGTGCAATACAGATTTGCAGACATGATATGATACATACATGCACATCATACTATATGACAGATACTATGTGACAGAAATATGTCTGCTCTTCAATATGGAAATATTTTAACACTTTAAAGACTGAAAATCCAATGCAGCTTGTCGAATACGTGTTAAAGGTGCTGCCTAAATTCATTGCACTACTAATATGAATAGCAACCCTTATGGTACACTTAAGGCATCAACCAATGCAAAATTCACATTAAACTGATAATCGAGTCCCATTCCAATCGATTAGTCCAATAGGAATGTAAGTTAAAGCAATGTAATGTAATGGAGCACTTATATAGCGCTACTCAATATCAGAGGCGCTCACGACTCAACACATAGTTAAACGGAGGAAAGTCTTCAGGTGCCTCTGGACGGCAGCAGAGGCAGCAGCTCCTCCCGATGAGAAGCTCCTGGATTGGAAATGGAAGCAGTAAGCTTTAACAGTTAATTACAACGTGCAAAGTTTCTATCATCTCTAGCACATGTTAAACTCACTTTATCTTTGGTACCAAGGCCTGTCACACTTCATGCGCCAGCTACTGAATTCTACTAGCTCTCCAGTTTTAAACAACTCTTGATGCAGATACAATGGCTTTCAGTGTTACATACAAATTACTGTGCTTCTGAATAGCTAGTACTGTCGGAAGCGCTATATAAATACGATATAACGATACGATAAACGCATAGTGTAGCTGTTAGATAACGCTGAATGTAACTAAAAACTTCACTAAAACGTTTCAACATAAAAAGGTATTTATACATAGCTTATGCTCCTAAATGACATTCGCTGACCGCTAGTCAGTAATACCAATTCCCGGATTCACCGTAAAGATAACTTAGAAAATACGAACAGTACGAAGCCCGTATTCCGACCTAATTCGAGGTCGAGGTTCGAGGCATAAATCACAGTACGCCGAATAATAACTTCAGCCAAATCTTCACTGCTTGCCGATGTTAGTTTCAACAAAACCATTCAAGAATGTCGTAAAACAACTACCTGATCAGCAACCTGGTTTCTTCTTTTAAATTAGACCAATCAAATCTGTACGAAACTCTTCGAGTTCAAGCGACTTCCATAGTATTTCGTCAGCGCACCGGAAGTCACGTTGGACCAGAGATCAAGGGACGTTTACGTCGGAATTGACGAATGACGCCTCTAGGTCAAGGCCTACGCTGCGAGGTCATTCAACGTCTAAACTTAATTACTGCTCCAGTCTCAGTTTATGTGCTATTTGTCTTGACAGTGTGTGAACGATAGGCCATGACCAATTGCGAAACATACTAGCTTTATGTACACCATTGCAATTGTTGAAGCTTGTAACTTCTCCAAAACTAATGCGTTACTAAAAATCGGTAGGGGCTACAGGACTGGCCTATATTTAGAGGAATATCTTAATGATAATAAGTTTTTTTATATGGCTGATGTCTTACTGTGCAGTTGTTACGCCAGACTGCAAGGGAGCGCAAAATATTATTAAAGCGATCTTCACTTCGAACTAATGCTCTTGCTACTGACACTAATGATGATCTATGGCTTGGGCAAACTAATTGATTAATCAAGTTTTACCAATCGACTAATCGAGGGGCAAAACAATACTCAATTAATCGATTAATTGCGATTGTTCAATTGATCGCTAGCTAATCGAACTAATCGAGTTGATGGAACAATCGATTAATCGCAGTAATCGATTAATCGAACTAATCGATTAATTGACGCTTGCTAATGGCGATTAGTAAAAGTTATTATTTTGCAAAATGGCCAATCGTAGGCCTAATGATGACTAGGCTAGGCCCTATAGGCCTATATGATATTAGCCTAGGCCCTATCACAATTACCGATCGTGGCCAATTTCAGATCTAGTTAGGCCTAGTAGTTTTAATTCGCTTGTAAGGTCAAATGTAAGGTTTGCTTTGATAAATAGCGTCCTGCAGCTAGTTTAGTTTTATTTAGGCCTATTGTGATAATAAGTTTTTGCAGACAATAATTTGATAATTGAACACTTGCATTAGGCTACGCTTTCGTTCGTCGACATAATCACGTCTAATATTCACGTAGACAGGCTGTAAAGGCCTATAGGCCTAGGCTATGTTTTAAACTTCGTAGGACCTTGGCACAGCAAAACATGCTCTGTAAGCCTATGCAAAGCCCCTTGTATAGCCTACCCTAGGCCAATGCTATTGGAGTAGTCTATGAGGGAATTAGGCTTATATGTAGGCCTATGTTTTCTGATGCATTGTATATGGTTGGACCCTATAGGCCTACAATGCATCAAAGCATAATCATGTTTACTCATTACCAGGGGTGTAACAAGCGATGGGGTAGGGGTTACCGCCCCGCCCCCTCCCCCAGTTTCAAAACTGGGTGGCAAAGCCCCCCAGTTTTAGTGCCCCCAAAATCGGTTCTTTTTTATGTTTCTCCAATGACGTTTTAAGATGACTTTTGTTAAGATTATTTGTGCCACCCCCATTTTTCACATTTCTGGGGGGCAAATTTCAAAAAGTAGGGGGACTAAATTTTTGCGTTTCGCCCAATATTTTAGAATTTGTGACCCCCCACTTTTCAAAACCTTGTTACACCTCTGCTCGTTACAATATTAATACGAACATCGTCAAAATTAATATGCTCATTTTGAGTGGTGAATTTTCCTTTTATGTTCCAAAGAGACTAGGCTATTATAATCACGTCCATGATTATAATCATATTTTACTATGGGCCTAAAAAAATCCGCCGCATCGGCGCCCGCGCAATGCGGCTGGCGCAGTGCTATATAATTAATTAATTAAGGCATTGAGCAAGAAACTTGCTGAGTGCTGACAAATATCCTGCATTCTTACTCAGAGGCAAAGTTTTGAATTTGGGTGATAGAGTAGCTTGTATACCCCGATTACGGCTCACTGAGTCGGAGCTAACCTGGTGAGACATTCTAGACTGTTTTGGCTCACGCATTATGAATACATTCATTGCCGAACTGTTTTCAGGCTTTGGTCTCGACCACAACGTACTGAACCATCGCGCTCAGAGTAATAGTCAACGTGTTTGTGAGTATGGAATGACGGATGCCACGAGTATAATAGCATCAGAAAACTAACATCAAAACAACCTTAGAAAAACTAGGCTTGACCTATATTTGATATTTGCGTCTGCGCGTGCAAAGCATGACTAAGCTTAAGCCTGTGTTACTGCGCATAACAATTAGCCTATCTGTACAATATAAGAGAAATGTTTTGTTTGTTGTTCAAAATTATATAACGACAATTTATATGGCGCCCATATTTGTGTTAAACTTTGGTTTCAAGTATTTTTACTTAATACTTAAAATACTTTCCAACAAATATCGTGTACTTGCATTTAAAATTCTTGTGTCAAAATGCATTTGTAGGCGTAGCCTACCTGTGGGGCCTATGTATTTAAAAAATTTGTTATCGAGTATATAATTGCTTATACTAAAAATACATTCCAACAGTATCATCCCTATCACCGTGTGTGCATGTACAAGTGCGCGTGCGTATCCGGGCGCGTGTGTGTTGTGCTTAATTGTGTGTGAGTGTGTGTGTGTGTGTGTGTGTGTGTGTGTGTGTGTTGTGTGTGTGTACTGTGAAGGTGTGTGTGTGTGCGGCGTGACCCCATGAAACCGGGCGGCGTTAGTTAGTGGCCTATAGTATACAAAAGTTATACAGGTCGAGATCAAGGATCTCGAGATATCGCGTGCGTTAACTTATGACATTTACGTACCGATCAATTCATTGGAAGGTGATCAGCAGGGTCTTAAGCTAGGCGAGGTCGCTATATCTATAGAGAACGCGTGAATATTTACACAGGCCTACTGGGAAATGCTCTTTCACTGCAGTTGTGATTGGAATTCCCAACTATCCGATTCAACGACCTGATTCATGTTTGAAAATTTCCGTCAGTTCATTACCCACAGGCATATAGATGTTATTATCTACTAGACTACTAGCTGGAGGACCCGGCGTTGGACTGGTTGAGACAGGTTTTTGGCCCTGGAAAGCAGGAAGAGCGCGGCCGCGGGTCCACCAACCCAGGCCTCTACTGCGTGTCCCATGTGTTCCCCGAACCAACGGCGAGGGTGTCGAGTCAATAGCTCTAAAACTCTGTTGAGAAATTGTCACACTAGGGGATCCCCTCCCTGTCTAGTCGGTCTTGTTCCCACGGTCAGCGCTCCTCCGTTTCCCCGATCATGCACCCTCCCACTCAAGCTTCGCTCCCTCCCCTCGCTTTTCTGTCGTCAGCTCTCTTCTCAATGCTCTCTCTTTCTCACGCTCTTTCTGTTGGCACTGCACTTGTTTGCTCTTTCCTCCCTCGCTTTCTGTCGTCAGCCTGCTCTTCGCCTGTCGGCGATGCCTTTGTGTGGCCGTTTTTGGTGGGAATTTGCTCCCTGAAATCTTCGCCAGGTGTTCTCTTTCCCACGGTCGAGGGCGGTTTCAGCGCTATAAAAGGGGGCCCGGTTTTAGTCGAAAGAGAGTCCGAGGAAGACCGTCAGATGGAGCAGTCGAAGCACGGCGTGATCGAGCCGAAGAGAACAGTTCGATCTCCGCCAGCCGAAAGAACAGTTCGAATAAGTCCGACATAGCGACACGGGGTCTGCCGGTCAACAGTAGGTTTCCTGAAAAAGACCGGCAGTGGGGTTGTGAGGAGGTGGCCACTCGTTCGTTGAGAGGACGACCGGCCAGGGCGAGATTTGGCGTCTGTCAAGAATAACAGAAATATTGCGGAATTGTTGTGGTTAAGTCCTCTGCCGGACCGGAGAGGCCGAAATTCGCGCGTGACATCCTTATAGTAGAGACTACCAGATTTCGCCACAACTCTGCAAATGCATTGCTATTGAAGAGGTGGTCCCCTTCGCCGTTCGCTCGGGGAACACTTCGGACACTCAGTAGAGGAGTATTTGAACCTCGCGGCCGCCGTCTTCTTCCTCTTTAGAGGCAAAACCTGCCTAGCTCAAACAGGACGAACGCCGGTTGCCCCAGCTAGTATAGAGATAAATGACCTGAGTCTCGTTATAAATTGAATTAAGTCGTAAGCCAATAAATTCAGTTCACCAGTGCTCATCTCTCAATCAATTTATCATATGTCAAAATTTAAAACCACCCGGCCTATTCTCATTGCCCTATGACTAAGAACGTAAAGAAAAACACACTCGTGCAACACTCGATCGTATCATAATGTAACGTAACTCAGGGTTGCTCTTCGCCAATGAGGTATCAATTTGTGGTGAACCTCAATCCTACCCTTCGGTATCGGTTGCGGCAATTCTGGTTCACCTCCCCTTAATTCTCTGGTACCCTCAGGAGGCCGCAATATTGTTTTGCGCAAGTCCGACTATCCGCGAGGTAAGTCTGGTTTGTTGGCGCAGATATGAGGAAGATTGCCAATGTCAACGATCGGAGCTCATTACAAATAACTTCGACTGATTTATCTTTATTTCTTCGATAAAATCCACACTCATCGAACAGTTATTTTACAGAACGCTATCTCTACAACTACTACGACAACGACGACTTACGACTGCCCTTTATCAGCGGCGGACTATCATAACTTCCGACGACTCTGTCTACTCCCGTGATTACTCTCTTTTTCACTCTGACTTCACACACACTCCACACACTTCCTATATGTATATCCGAAGCCAAACGAGACATTGTAGCGAGACATTGTAGCGAGACATTGTAGCGAGACATTGTAGCGAGACATTGTAGCGAGACATTGTAGCGAGACATTGTAGCGAGACATTGTAGCGAGACATTGTAGCGAGACATTGTAGCGAGACATTGTAGCGAGACATTGTAGCGAGACATTGTAGCGAGACATTGTAGCGAGACATTGTAGCGAGACATTGTAGCGAGACATTGTACACAATAATTGCTTATCAGCTGGGCAATTTTGCCACAATAATAATGTTAAAAGACTTGTTTCTAAAAGCGCGTGTAAAATTTTGGATGCATTATTTTATGACGTGAAAATAGGCATGTGTAGTGAAATAGGGGTGTCGGCCAAGATAATATTTTTATTCAATTGTATTCTGTTTTGTTTAATTGTATATATATCATGATCAGTATATAGGCGTGTTTCTTCCTAGGTCTATCTGCCTTAAAAGACAGCTGCAGTAGCTATACTAGCTACACATAAAGGTCCCCAAAGATTTAGCGGCTATAGCTATAGCCTTACTCTTGTTGCCGCTCGCCACCAAATGCTGGAAGACGACAACAATCGTTCACTTTTATCATTTTGTGTCACACGTTAACCAAGAAGAGACCTCTTCTGTATTAGCTTTTATGAAAGCTAATACAGAAGAGGTTTTGAAGGGAGCAATCATGCAGCAGTGGATATACACGCTAGGCAGTGTACGTAGGCCTATAGGCCTACAGCTACCAGTAAATCTTTAGACCTGACCGAGACCGATCGATGAGTATTCAGGTTTTAAGTGTCCCGACTTGTTATAACCAGTAATAATAGGCTGTGACTGTGCTGCCATTCTGATCAATCTATATAGAGGATATAAAAAAGGCCGCTTTATATAGCCTCAATACCCTCTGTCTTGAGAATAATGTATCTCTTAATTATTTGCCGTTATCATATGGGGGCCTACATCATTAACTGGCCATTTCATCATCAACGATTGATAAACTCTTAGGCCTACATCTGTATTCCCTGCTTTTCAAGCAGTCTATATAATTTTTATTATATATATATACTATAATATATATTATATATTATATATATATATATATATTATAGTGCTGACAATCCTTGGGACCGATGGCGCATCGCTCAGCGTCTTCTACACTCAAAGGATAGAAACAACGGCCAACGCTCAGACACATAAAATCAGACTCTGTGTGCAAATTTTGCTGCATTTTTTTTAAAACAAACTTGTTGATCTTAAATGTAAAATTGCTAGATGTGCTGCTAATTTAGTGTGGAGTGACCTGCTGCTTGACTCCGAATTCTCCGGCCCTGGCTTCGATGACATACCGCCTGTCACATTCTTTGAAGTCTTTAATCTTCTCAATAGCATGGTTCCTAAATCATCAGCATTGGACTTCATACCTACATCACTCATCGTCTCTTGTTCTGATGTATTCTCTCATCTCATTGCACACTTGGCCAACCTATCTTTTGCTGAAGGGTGCTTTCCTTCGTGCTTCAAATCTGCTTTAGTCACGCCTTTACTTAAAAAGCCTGACCTTGACGCTAGCAATTTGTCTAACTTCAGACCTATCTCCAACCTCAATAACATTTCCAAGATCCTTGAACGTCTTTTTCTTATGCGTATCAAGAGACACGTTACTTCCTCTCGCAACTTCAGTCCCTACCAGTCAGCATATCGCGAAGGCTACTCCACGGAAACTGCTCTTGTCTCTACACTGGATTGCATCTGCTCATCTATTGACGATGGTAAAGCCTGCCTCTCTGTGTGTCTTGACCTTAGTGCAGCCTTTGACACTGTAGACCATCTCATGCAGTGGCACTACCTCAGTTTACCTTCAAGAGCTGTGTCGGCCTGTCGCTGCCAATGTCGGTTGACCGTCTCTCCGATCCGCTGCCTGGCGAACCTGACCGTCGTATTCGCCCGCACTTCTATGATGCAGAATCGGACCTTTGCAGTGATTGCCGGTCCATGCTTATGCAACCATGCACATGGAATGGGTTACCCCAAAAGCTTTGCATTCTGCCAAATACACTCATTCCACTCATTACTAAAACCGCTCTCCTTAGCCTTAGTCGGATTGGGACATAGATGCAAAAACCAAGTTTTTTTTTAAATAAAGTTATTTTTTGGTTTCTTGGGTTTTTGGTTTTATTTTGTTTTTTAGTTTTTAGTTTTCCTTCGGATCTTGTAACAACAGTTATGTTATGAAACGCATCAAACACAGTATGAAAAAGAGCTCCAACATGTTTACAAAATTATTAGTTTAGCTTGATTTCCGACTAAACAACACACAATTAGTAATAAAATAGTAATATTAGTAGCCTAAATTTAAAAAAGTATATTTAAAAAAACCAAAAAATTGCCATTTTTTTTGTTTTTTTGTAAAAAGCAAAAAAACCAACATGTTTGGCAGCCCTGGATTGTAGGCATTAGCTTGAAATTTGTATCTTTGCTCTAACAAAATTCCGTTCCTACTTCAAAGTGGCAACATGGAAAGTATTTTTTTAATAACAAGACATTCATCTGAGCATGTAAAAAATATTCCATCAAAAAAACTTGCACATTAATTTTTTATAACACTTTATATACAAGCCTCAAAACAGACATTCAGAATATCATCAAACATGTCATTAACCTTGAAATTTACTTTGCAGTGAGATAATTACATGATGTTTATGAGTGCCAGTCAGGCCAAGAACTCAGATGAAATCAGTAGAAACAAGAATTAAACATTTTAGGAGTACATGACATTGAGTATGTAGGACAAAGTTCAATATTTGATATAATTGATACTCTATGTCGATAACTATTATTGAACATGAAATTTAACATTCTTCATCATTGTTCATTAGTTCCAGTCATGTCAAGAAATCAGAGGAAACAAGAATTAAACATTATATGAATATATGACATTGAATATCTAGGACAAAGTTCAATATTTTATATAATATAAGGATTCTCTATGTCGATAACTATCATTGAACAATGAACATGAAATTTAATATTCATCATCAGAATCATCTTCAGATTCGTTACCAACTCCCAGTTCTTCACAAATGTCAAGATTATTGCAGCAGTCTATGCAACCACAGAGATCAGTGCATTGCAGCTCCGCATTCTAGCATGAACAAGTTTTTCCACTACATTTTGTCTTTTTGCAAGAACAATGAACAGTTTTTAGTACATTCTCAGGAGCTGGCACATCTTCCATCCAGTTAATAAGTAGTTCATTTCCACCTTTTAGCTTCCAGCCATGTCCATCTGGACTTGGCATTGACATAATTTTGTGAAGTGATCGACGATATATTGCACACTGAAAGTTAGCACGAAGGACGTGTTGTTTCAAACAGTCTCGGTTCGGTGGCAAGCCAGCATCACTGCTACATTTCAGTGTGAAAATAATATACCTGGCTTTATTTACACTAGAACAGCTCTTTTGTCCACACAAACTACAAACCAACTTTTCTAGGATGCTTAGCACTTCTTCTGTAATGTCCCACGTCTGGCCACGTTTGTTGAAAGTGTAACAAAATTCTTCAGACTCAAACATAATCTTGATGGCTTTTACTTTTCCTTTGCCTCTGAATGCAGAAACACTATCACAACCAGTGAACACATGTAGACCTAGTAATGCTTGGCTCTTTATGATCCCATAACTTTGTGATAGGCTGCTCATGTTAACAATTCTTGCATGGAACATTCCCAGTACCAGTGACAAAAAAAATTGAACTGGTTATTTCATGAGCAAAATAAAGTGAAAGCAGCATGACATCTGTGTCTGGACTTGTAATCAAGATTGTAGAGTATGTTTGGGAAGCATGTTTTGCATGAAGAATTAGTCTTGTATCAGCTTCCTCATGGTCACTTTCTAGTTCTTTGACTTCTTTGACAACCAAAACATTATTCACATGATGAAAAAAATGACACAAATTTTTGTGACAAACAAAGAAATCTATGTCAACAATTTCTGTATCATATTTTTTCCATTCACAAAGAGAAATTCAATGAGTTCTTCCTTGTTATGACCGCTTGAAAGAAATTTTTGAAATTGTTTTGGTGTCTTTTGCTCTGGACGAGTTATCTGCACAATTTGTAACCCTGTTGCTGCACGTCGCGATCTCTCACAACTTTTAATGCTAATCTGTGGATACCTGACAACAACAAAGTCTATTCTGCCACATTTGTAATATTTTCAAAGAGAAATAAGAGTTCCCAGCAACTGCTGAGCAAGAGCACAAAATGTACTTGGTACAGTACCAATCATCTGAATGAGTGCCATGCCATCGATCATTAAAGCTGAATTTTGAGGAACATCTTTCAATTCAACTTCCTGGACAACACGCTCCACCTCATGCATTATTTTTGACATAACTGTTTTAACCAGCTGTCCATCACCTGTACCCAATGATGCCGGAACAGTTGTAAGAGCATATGTCAGTAAATGATGCAGATCAATGTTCCTTGTCTGACCAATAACCAACAGTCGAGCAAACAATTTTTCACTGCATTTCAGATCCACTGTTGTTGAAGTAAGTTTTGTTGTTGTCCTACTTGCCATGGTTGCAAATGTTTTTAGCTTGTTGGTTTTTAAAGGTGTATAAAAATCTACACTTCCATTTATCCTAATTCTGACCTCCACAAACTTCTCTGCACAAGACTTTCCAATCTCAAAGGCACACTGAAGATCATTTCTGACATCAACAGGAGCTACAACGCCTGATGTAACTGCTAACTATTGCTTGAATTTGAACTTCTTCTCTTTCAATTGAAGCTTTATCAAGTTCCCTTCTAGTTTTGGTTTCTGAATCTTGCCCAACCATTGCCCTGCATTCTTTAGCAATTGCAGCTCGGTGATGGTGTGATAAAATCCACCGATTGACGGCCCCTTTATTCAAGGTAATTCCAGTCACTCCACCTTGTGTTTTGGAATCTTTGTTTAGTGTTTGTTCAAGTAACTGGTCACATGCAATCAAACTAAATCCATGATGGTCCTGACGTTGAACAACAAAATCTCCATTATGAAATGATTCATTAATGGACTGATGTGTTTCTTGAATGCTTTCCATTTCAGCTATATATGCAGGCAAGTATCTTGCATAATTCAAACGGTCATAAGCAAAGTACTATGCCATCATGGAGTGCAGTGACGACAGATGTAACTTCCATAATTCTTCTCTGGTTGCTCTAACGAACAGTATCAGTGTTTCAATGAGGTCTATGTAAGAACTCCAAAAATCAAATGTTGAATTATGTTTTCTCTCTCTTTCAGCAAATTCATTGTAGCTGTCAAGAATTTCGGTAATATCTTCATTTAAATCATCTCTGAATGTTCCAGAATCTCCACTAGAGTTTAAGTGCAGAGCGACTTCAAGTATTTCAGTTTGTCTATCAGCACTGACTGATTTTAAGAAAGCAGCCCACCTTAATCTGTGCAGAGCCTCAAACATAAGTTTATGAGCTCTCATACTTCTGTTGTAGTGATGTCAAGAAATTACTCCATTCATTGATCCAGCAGCAACAATTTCTGACTCGATGAGGATATCCTGTAATCCTGAGTTTTGAAATCCTTTTCCAATGATTGCTAAAAATGACATAGCGGTGTGAAAGTCACCAAGTCTTACAACCAATCGTTTGGAAAATATTTCAATCTGCCAGAGGTCAGATCTGTTGAGCCTTGGCATAAATGGCTTGGTCAAAGACGACAACAATGCTTTCCAATCCGAGTTTGTCTGCTATATCCAAACTGCGTACCAATATGGTATAAACAGTCGACAATTCTGTTGGACTTGCATCGATTACTGGTAGGTATCAGATTTTAGCCACATTCGGAATAATGGACACAAGTTTTGTGTTGAAACCAGAAGAGCCAGGTAATGTGATGCTGTTTGGCTGAAGCAACTTTGAAAAACAGAATGCATCATCAAGCCGAATAGATTCTTAGGGGGTGGATCAATGGAATGCTTGCCAGCTTTCTTCATTTTCATTGACCGTTCAACCACACATGGAAAATCTTTGGATATTTGCTGAACAATGATGCCATTTGTATTGTGAGTTGTTCCAGCTCCAGATATTGTTTCTTCCATGAAATCATTGTTGTCCCAAACATTTGTGGTATGGACTTTTGGATAAAAACCAACTGGCACAATGCTGTTCTTGCTGAGCTCCATACTAGCCAAAGCTGAATCATGCTTAAGAACGGTTGAATGAGAAACGCAATGTCCAAATCCATGTAATAAGGAAATTAGGTTAGATGACCCAGTCCAATGACGAATCATCAGTCCTAGAGCTAGATGCTTTGGAGTTGTAATTCGACCCTTAGATGACAAATACAATATATCCTGTGCAATTGACACCAGTTTTCTGTCATTTTCACATGAAGTCTCAACAAAACCATCATGTAAAACTTCATCTGAGGAACCAGTAATCCATGCTAAAAAAAATGTAAAGAGCTGCTGGTATTTCTTGCTTGGTTGATTGCAAATTCAGATCAGCGGCTGTTGGAGGCCAGACCTGACTACATCCTCGATAATCCGATATCAATGCCTGCAAATGAACAGCGGTTATGTACATATTCCTTATCAATTCGTGGCAATACACATCTGTCTGCTTTCTCTTTAAATCAGCAGTAGTATGGCCTTCAAATTCACTTTCCTCTGATTCATCTGATTCTTGAGAATTCCACTGATCAATTAGGGATGTAGCTTTGTACAAAACATACACAATCTCACTAAGGTTACATAGCGATGGCCGAGAAAACTCCAACTGAGGATATTTTGATTTCAGGTTTTTCTTAAAATTGAAAGTTTTCACTCCCACAAAAGAAGAATCTGTTTCTTTTAACATATTGTTGAAGATATCACAAAGTTTAACCATGCAAATTATTTCACCCTCATGCAGTATTTTTTCCTCAATAAGTACACACAATTTCTGGAAACACTCTCCGTCCTATACAGTCCTTTCGTGTGAGGAATCGAATGGTTTACTTTCATTCACTAAAACAGAACTTGTGTAGGTTTTGTGACATGATCTATGGTATCTCATTTCAATTGCTACACAGTCCTTTCCGCGAATCTGGAGAAGTAAAGGCTCATCATTGCGTTTCAAGGCAGCTTCTAGAAGTAATCCACCTGAAACGTAAGTGAAAATGAATTCTTTTGATAGTTCTGCTAACAATAAATCTTTAAAGCAAATACAAAAATAATATATTCATTTCATGGCAAAAGCAGACGATGCACGTCAACTGCATACAACAAAATTGGACTGCAACAGAGTAATATTTCGCAAAAAAATTGCAAGCCAGATATTTCTGATTGTTGATACAGTGTTGGTGGGATAAATTTATGGTTATATTTTGCTGGCAGAGTAAAAGTCAGGCAGCCTCTGACAAAGGCTGTAGCTGTGCTAAGCCAGTAGGAGTAAAATATGTAGAATGTGGGTGTCATTTTTGATGCTCTAACTACTGTCTATTAGGAGCGCCTCTGAGTCAGATGATTGATAAGTACATGAATGCATGATTTGCTCTAAATTTTATTTTAGTCTATGTTTAGATGTGCTACTCAGATTCTGGTTTTGAAAGAATTGCGATTCAACGTTTTATTGCGGTTTTTGCGTTAACTTTTGAAATCTTTATTTGAGTTCTCATGGATTCACCGAAGAGAGATGCGGATACGACTGATGGGACGATGTCCATTGTAGAATTGAACAATCTGGTTGGATTTGCTTTTATCGCTCATATACACGCGTATGATTGTTAGCGTATGATTGTTGGTGATGGGTGAAATGCGGGAGTGCGGGCTGCTGGATAAGCAGGAACACAACGGGTTTTCACCCGTTGTGTTCCTGCTTATCCACGTGAAATGAAACCGACGTGAAATGCGGAAATTTTTTCGGGAATGTTGGTGAAAAGCGGGAAGAAACCTGTTACTGTCCAAAAGACGGCGGTAGAATCCCGTCTTTATTTTATCTATCCAGCTTCCATTTAAGCATTCTTGCTCTCATCAATCCAGCGTCCATTTAAGCATTCCTTTTTCATCTATCCAGCTTCCATTTAAGTATTATTCTTTCGATGAGGCAACAGGAAAGAACGCCAGTAGGAAAGAGTGTTTGACAGAGAGGACTTAGCTATTTATAAATGTTGTATACATGATTGTTGCTTACTCACCTTCAGTCAATTCTACAAAGGTTCTTAGTTTAGGTGTGAGATAGGCCAGCAGATTAATTACCTGTTATTTCCTATTCCCATCATGCATTGGCTTTGGCCTTTGATCTTTGGACATTTCACCAAATGAGTATTTGTATTTTTAACTACTTTTTTTGTTCTTGTATTAGGTTATATCCTTCAGGACATCTGTCCGATATGCCAGAGTTGTAGTGGTGAAGAAATTAGCAAAACAGATAAATACCTACAAAAGCAAAAAGTAAGCCAAGATGCAAGTTATTTACAGATTAATTTGTTGCTTAGAAAGATGATGTGTCATAAGACTTTGGAGGAAGAACCATTGTCACGATTTCCTGTAAATCATCTTTTATGAGCTGAGGCCAACAATTCAGCCTATTCATAAAAATTCGTGAACGCTTTGCCATGGTTATCAGTTGTTGAAAAACTGCACTGGAAGATTCATATTCTTTTTTAATGAAAGTGTGTAGCCTTAATTTACATATCTGCGACAAAATACATTGTGCAGAAAATTATCCGAAAATGCAGATAAATGCATCAGAAGCGACACTCCAACTTCTTTATATTTGTGATCCTAGTAAAGTAATATTTTCCTTTCCAATGAGTGACAAGTGAACCTTTCCTCTCTCAGGGTCACTTGGGTGCAACATTCAAGACCTTCTCGAGCCACGTCTTCTCTTGCTGGAATGAGAGAAAGCGCATTTTTGAGTGATGCCTTGATTGTCAAAATTTGAATAGAAGTGTTGATATTAGTTCTGTGCAAATCATTGTGTTTGTGTTTTAAAACAGAGGTACAGAGGAACAGCTTAAGACTAACCTTAGAAAAGCAGAACGTCTTCAGGAACAGATAGAAGTTCTTAAAGTAGGTTAAGTTTATATATATATAATATATATATATATATATGTGTGTTATTCGTTTTATTGCCCTTTTAAAGGCTTTAGTAGGTATTTTTAAATGGGAACATTTTCCCCAGTTATGATATTTCCAAGATAACTTAGAAATGTCATATACATAAGTCTCAGAAACAGATTCTTCAGCTGATATGCATATATTTGGAATTGGAATAAATCTTGCTTCATTCCTCATCCATTGGTTTGTAATAATTTTAATTGCACATTTATATAGCACCATCTCAAGAGAGACTATCTGACTCCATTTCTTTATTTGTCTGAGTCAGCATTTTGCATGTCCTAAAGGCCAATTTCTGATTTCAATTGAAAACTAACACATATATCAGGAATTCATGAAAACGAGTTTGGCGTTATGTCATAATTATGTTGTAGCGGCAGTTCATCCACTTGTGCCTGTGACCTATATTCATCATGCCTTGACCTAAGCATCATGCCTTTGACCTTTAGAAGCATCATGCTTTGACCTTTGATGCTTTGGTCATGCCTTTTCAATTCAATTCTCTTACCTAAGCATCATGCCTTTGATCTATGCATTTTGCCTGTTACTTTAAAGCACCATGCTTACTACCTAAACATAATGCGTTCAATCTAATCGCCAACGCTTGAATCATGTCACATAGCACGAGTTGTAGAATAAATTAGAAACTCGTGCATAGAAATTTCTTGAATTGATAATGTGTCTGAATTCAAAATATCTCCCAGGTAACCATGTATCAGAGAACCATGTTCGAAAGTTAAATTAATCTAATTACTACTTATTAAAAACCTAAATCTTCTGCAGTGCAGTAATTTAAGTTGGTTTACAAATTGTTAAATTGAATTACTTGCAGTCCATAATAAACACATGTTTCTTGTAGAAATGTAAAGATGATAAAATTACAAAATTTTGTCTGACATCAAAGTTTAGTCTTGAAGAAGTTGCTCAGAAGGTACTCTTGAAGTTTTCATTGATTCATTTCTTGGTTTAAGTTAAGTGCTTTTGGTTGTCTAAGTGAACATTTTTCTTCCAGCAAATGTTTCTTTTGCTTACTTTTAGAGCAGTAATGATTTTTCAATTCTCTCCCAGTTTGATTTGCTCAGTTGCTTTCAAGAGTCATTTCATGCTCAACTTAATCTTCTCTCTTCTCTAATGCTTATCCATTGTAGACTCTCTCTCTCTCTGTCTTTTTTAATGGTTTTGGTGCTACATCGTTTGATGCTTTGTGCATTGGCACTACAGAAGTTACAGATTCATTCATTAATAATAAAATTGATATGAGGATGTTGACTGGTTTATTGATGGATGACTTCTGCTGATGCTAGTTTTAAGTTTTAGTGAGGTGTGTCTACAGTCGTAGAAGCTATGTCTCGAATGCATTATGTTTAGGTCAAAGGCATGATGCTTTAAGGTAAACGGCACAATGCATTCTGAGTAGATGATATTAGGGGACTGAGTGGAAATTCCATATGTACTGCACTATGTTGTAATAGCAACTCATTGTTTCAAAGTGATGTGTTTCAATATTTGTTAAGCTTGTTCTTCTACAAGATTCAGCAAATATGCAGAAGTTTTGTATTTTGTGCTGTTTATTTAAGATCAGTTTGTGAAATTTATGTTGAGATTTTGGCTCCACTTGCACCTCTAGGCCTAGCCAACTCGGCTATGATGATGACACTGACTTTGGGAAGATGAGATGATGAGGGAGAGGATTGACTACATCTGCCTTCTTATGCTGAGGCTGAGTTGCTGACACTTTATGCCCATAGCTGTCTCTCAGTATAGCTTGATGAACTACTTTTCTTTTCTTCTGTAGAGGACTGTTTACTTTCAGTGCATTAAGTTTTGCTTTGTCACAGGGAACAACAGAGGAAAAGGCATTAACTCGAGTCGCATGTCAAAAACTTATGAAGACTAAAGTTTGCAACTGGCGTAAGGCACATCCAGATTGGCAGTTACTGTGTGAGAAGTTGAATACGTGGGTATCAAAACGAATTAGAAGCAAAGACATGGCCATTCTGAAAACTGAAATTCTGTTCAAGAAAAAGGAGCAGGCTCAGTTAGAAGGATTATCTAATGAAAAGACAGATGGGAAGATGGAGGATGAACCGAAAGCTGTTTCACCAGATGAAACGGATGATTCGTATCAGGAAGAGAAGAAGGACAAAACAAAAACAAAAGAAAGAGCTAACGGTAATAATATGTATGATTTAAACCAGAATAGCAGCCTTCTGAATAGGTTGTATGGTGTCCTTTTAGTGGTTATTATTATTATGAATAGTAGCCTTACAAAGAATTTACATTCAGGTTGTTCATGACAGATTTTCAATTTTCAGGTGTTAAAAGTTTCTGTCAGTGCCTTAAGAAACTTGTTCTTGATTTGTAGCTACTAAAAGTCATGTGAAGGAAAGGAAACACGAAGCCAGTGGCTCTGACGACGATGATGTTTGTGAACAGAAGATCCAAACATTGAATTCATCAACAAGTGATTTACTACGAAATAAAAGGAAAAAGAAAAGTGAACCGTCTAGAAAAACTATATCTGATAAGTTCCGGTTAGTAGAAATATAAAAACTGATGCTCTTAATCACTTAATTTATTCTTTTTTAGTCCTCTGCAAATTTTTGTCTGGTTTTCATTAAGTTTTTCTGGGATCTTGTTATGCATGTATGATTTTTTATGAATAAATTTTCTATGCGTCCCCCAAATAAGTCTAATCTTGAGTAATAAAAACTATAATTTTTATATGATAAAAATTTGATGATGGTGAATGTTTTTACAGAGACAGCAACAAATCAGAGAAGTGTAAAGCCTTAAAACCATCTCATAATAAAGGTATGCTGCAACTTTTTAAATCCGCTATATTTCTGCCATTGTTCAGTTATTACTTCATATTCAGATTATTTCTCTTCTCGATGATTCATTCTTTGCTGTTGTCCACTTTTAGAGAAGTACCTCTTTACAAAGCACGTGCTGTAGTGTCATGCCAATTCAACATAGTAACTCATGCAGAAATCTCTGTAATGTGGAATCACAATGAGTCTGATATGGACAAATTACATTGCTCAAAAACAGCAAAATATGATCAAAAGTGAATTTTGCTCATTTTCAGATTTAAGCGGAAATGGGCAAAACAAATTTGTTTACATTTTTGATACCTCTTATTTATGACATTCATTGTTTTATTGTGTATTTTCAGGATTTTTGGACCTCCTATATTTTTATAAATAATTTATTGTCAATATCTAGAACGAAGATACAATGAAAACCATTTATCATATTTTCTAGGATGCTGATATAGGTAGATTCTAATACTATACCAAGTTTAAATAAATCCTCTGCATGGATGCTATTGTTGTGGTATTTGCATTTATATCATCCAGCCAAAGCGATAAGCTTTTTTATGTGGTTTTCTCAAATTAACAATTTATAAACAGGAAGGCAGAATAAATTTGTTAAATTGCTTTTTAAATTGTGATTGATGATGGTAGTTTTCGCCCTTTTTGAAACTCAAGTACGCATTTGATTTGATTTCAATGTTTTCTTATTTTGCCAAAAGTTAGGTTTTTGCAGTTCATTTGGTTTGCATAATTTTTCTATGTTTGACAAACTGTTCTTTGAATTTCAGATTCTGCACCCAAAAAACTGCAAAATGCTTCAGTACATCCATCTTGGGAAGCAAAGAAAAAAGAGAAAGAGCAGAATTTTATCACTTTTCAGCATAAGAGTGTTATATTTTCAGACTAGAAGCCATTTATGTAAGTAATCTGATAACATAAACTAACATAACATGTTTTATAGGGTGATCGGACATTTTGGTGTGGGACAATTTGGTGCCGGGACAATTTGGTATAGGACAATTCGGTGCCGAATGAGTTTGCAAGTGTATTTAGACCAGATATCGGTATGTAGTAACTGACATTTTAAAATATTCAGAATGGGAGCGAAATAATATTCTCCGTATCATCCAGCCGAACCAGCACATGTTTGGTTCTTGTAGAGTTATAGTCAACACAAAGGGACTGTGTCACCTTCCAGCTAGAGTAGTCCTCCACTAAAGAATATTACAAATTACATCGATTTCGGTTTCTGACTCACATCGTATTTACTAACGGCGGTAGAAGTTGATAAATCCATGTCTTAATGTTACTGTACTCTTTAATTGCAATTACTCAAAGTCAGTATTTCAGGGCTGTTGTCTTCACCAGTCTCTAAAATAGCCAGAATGTGCTGGATAATATGGAGAATACTATTTCGTCCCCCATTCTGAATTGTCTGCGCCAAACTGTCCGGCACTGAATTGTCAGGGAACCATTTTACAGTGGTTCAGAAGATCGCATCTGTGTAAGAACAACTTTTTTTTCTTTGTTATCTCATTTCTTAGTAATTTATTTGTGAAGCAATTGCTCTGAAGATGGTCATCTTTTGCTGACCTGAATTCCAGAATGTTTATAAATTTTGTCAGTAATAAACAGTTTTCATATTAAAAATGAATGATAATTATATAAATGTAAACATTAGCTTCATCAAACAAACTTTGAAGCACTCAAAAGTAGCTGCAACTCATGATCTCTTTCTCTCTCTTTCTGATTGACAGTAACTGCTAATTGGCTTCTATGATATGAGTGTTCAATGCTGTTCATCTTATGTTTAAAGCATTGTTCCCTCTAATTTTTGGAGATCGTGTGCACAAGAAATATTTTGTGCAACATGTTATAAATAGTTTCCACTTTTATGTGCAGGTCTGAGCTGCACATAATCTTATTCGATGATAATTAAATTAAGACTATGTCAGTTCTGATAACTTAATAAAAGTCTCTATTCTAAAGACATATAAGGGGACATATCAGCCAAGGAACCAAAGTTCCTGGAATACGGTAGGCCTCAGTTGGCTAGGAGACTGAATTTATGTATATAGTTTCATTAAAAAAAATCATGACTTTTTTCGTGCACATTAAATTCTTGTGTGCGCTGGCTCCACGGCCTGTGTGCACGTGCACACAGCTTAGAGGGAACATTGGTTTAGAGGTTTGTTGGCACCACAGACTGTGACTGTTTATCCTCTTCAGCTCTGTGTCTACAGATGTATTTTTTTTATCAACATACTCTAGGAGTGATTTGAGAATTTTAATTTCTTGAAATTGTTTGTGTTTATTTCAGGAGCGTGGATCAGATTTTCACATGTTGGTAGCCATGTTTGATATTCATAAGAAATTGACGTTTCTGTTTATGATTGGACCAAACTTACAGAATGAATTTCATCTAAAACTCTGCTGAGTTATCAGAAAGACATTCTTTATTACAGACTTTCTGTCTGACAGAATATTCTCATTTTCTCTTGGGAAGTTTATAACGTGAATTGCAAACAGCTAGCTTAAACTGTTGTCACAAGAGTTTGGTAAACTTTTGACGAATGCCATGGACTTGTTTAAAGACTAGGAAAATGTGTATTCAGTGGTAACTCTGAAAAATTTGAACAGACTAAAGACTAGGAAAATGTGTATTCAGTGGTAACTCTGAAAAATTTGAACAGAAATGTGTAATTTATCATGGAGGATGTATATTATTGCTGTTCAATGTTCTTGTGAACTCTTAGCATTGCGAGTTGATAGAGAAATCAACATTCAGTCATTTTGTCATTTTTAAGGTTTGTCTGACTCTTAAGTAATTTCTCGTTTGGATTGCTTAAAAGTCACCACAGATAGATGCATTGTATATCGTGTTATATCGTACTGTATTTAGATACTTGACATATCGTGTTTTAAGTAATTCACTTCATTCTTACAGAGAAGTATCTGGAAGCCTCTTTTCCAGATGCTCTTTGTTGCATTATTTAGAACTTGTCGTTTTAAGGTCCTGCTAGCTGGTTCTACTCACTCCATCCATTTATAATGAACGAGTTTAAATGAATTTCTTTCATTTCTATTTTTATTGTGTAACTTCTCTCAAGCCCAGGGTTCAACCCCAGACAATGGCACAGAGCGGTCAGCCGTAACGTTCAGTGTGTGCTGAACGCACTGGTTCGAGCCTCGTCCAGGGCGTCGCTGTGTAGGGACCTTGAGCAAGTCCTTCGCGCACCATTGCTCTGCAATACAACTGCAATTGTGTCGTCGAGGCGTGTGTATGGACTTCTGAGCAAAAAGATGTTGGAAGAAGGCGGTACCGAATTTCGGAAATAACAATAGAACAATGGTATTTCTAGTGCTTGAAACTTTAATGACGAGCAAGTACTAAAGGCAGGGTTGATAAAAATAGCAATTTTTCCAAAAAATAAAAAAATCGGATTTATTTTGTTTAAATTGGGTCTTTTTGATTTTAATAGGATTTTTTGATTTTAATCTAGTGCCATATATTAAGTGCTATATTTCAAGTGCCATATTCTAGGTTCTATATTTTAAGTGCTATATTTTGAATGGACATCAGAATTCCTTACAAATTATTTGGTTGGTCAAATAGTTACTACTAAAACATAACATACTAACATAGCCACAGGTTGCTTTACTGTAAATTAAAAGTTGTTTGAGGTACATTGAGTATCATAATTCCATGCAGAATTTCAGATATTGTAAAATGTCACTTGAGTTGAGACCAATTACGAGTTAATGGTACTACAAATGTAACAAATCTTATTTATTGATATTTATCATCTTACTAATCTATTTTCAATATCTATTTTCTTATAAATAGTCGACAGGTCTCTAGTTTTATTGAAATCTCTTCACTCGATGTTTTTATTGTCAATTGTATTGGTCTATTACTTAGCAATATAAATAAGAACACCAGTCTTTTCAATTCCAAGATGATTTAAATGAACAAGTCCAAACAATGAGAAAACTCCTTCAACATCAGCCGAGAATCGTACTAAGGTGGAGTCAGTGGACACTTGGTTTAGTAACTAACTCCACTCTGTGTGGCTTGGATCTAACTTTCACGATTTAAATCGAATTCGCCCTGACAGGCAGTCTGTTGTTAAAATGCCATTGCACAGACCCAAGCAACCCTTCCAGCTGTCACCTTGTTTCCAGGCCCGCCGAGAGGGAGGGGCAGGGAGCAACTGCCCAGGGGCCCGGCGAGTTTTAGGGGCCCCGCAATCAACTTTTGAAAATATTATGATCAGCTATAAAAAAGTGTATTATTTATGCCTTTTTAAAATATAACTTAACTGAACTTAATTACAATCAGATTAAACTTCAAGCATCTGAATATTGCCGTACTTATTTACCATTTTATCATTTTTATGTGGTATTATCACTATTATATATATTGTATAATAATACTACGCTCATGCAATTCCGTCTTAGTACTTTCTTCTGCTGAAATAAACATCAATTTTTGAACACGAGTCACACGACTAGTACTAGAGAGGCCCACTTCCTTAAGTTCCGTTTGAAGCTTTCGTCTGCTAATATTACCTTACTTACCAATTTTTGAACACGCCCACACTGGGCCACTTCCGTTTGAAATTTCCTTCTGCTAAAAGTGCTAAACTATTATAAAGTAAACAGATATCAAATAATAATAATTTTTTGTAATGATGGAGTGTTGCGGAAGCTGAAAGAACTTTCAGCAAGCTCAAGCAAATTAAAAGTGTTCAGCAATCAGTTATGAAACAAGACAGGTTGAATGGTCTTGCAACTCTTGCAATCGAACATGATCAGGCAAAATTATTGAACTACGATGATATTATTAACGATTTTGCTTCAGCCAAATCGAGAAAAGTTTGTTTTTGAAAACAACTGAATAAAATATACCATTAAACCATAAATTTAAAATACATTTTTTTTCAAATAACAACTGAATAAAATCATACCTTGTTTAACTTAATTGAAGTATAAGTACAAAGTATACGATCTGTCAATTTAAAAAAAATTCTCATAAAGCCTAAAGATAGTTTAGAGGCTCAGGCCTCGGGTGGCCCGCAACAGCCCTGCCTAGGGGCCCGACATTTCTGTCGGCGGGCCTGCTTGTTTCCAAAGTCTTCTTCCTTTCCAAACTCCTAAATAGATGCATATCCTCCAAGCTGGTCGATTGCCTTGACAATAGCTCTTTGATCCAGCTTCATGAAGTAGATTGTTATGCACTCTGTTACTAGCTGACGTCTTTAGTGTAGTTGATCAAGGTAGTGTTACTCTCATGGCCTTTAACATCGTGGTTCCTATTGTAGCATTTGTCTAAGTGATTTGGTATTGCTGACAATCTTTCTCTGGTTCTGTTACCGCTCTGTCAAAGGTCGACTCAGCCTTTCATTCGCTAGGTGGCGTTGAAAAATCAGTAGATGGCGCCTTGCATGCACCCTCTAATGGGAGGGAAATCAAGCAGGGTGCACAGTGCCTGCTAGGATAGGGATGTGGATACACCCACCCCCAATTGTTATATTTAAACATTAAAACACTAATGATAGCATGTAAAGCTCTTACCAAAATTGGGTATTTTGGGTCTACCTGTGCCGAGGGCAGATTGGCCCATTAACCGTAAGATTTTCATCACCAAATCACATATAACATAATGATAATAAATAGTCTGGTATGTGATGCTAAAATATGAAAATGCAGAGTGTGGAGTAGTTGAGACCAGGTAGCAAACGCCTTTGTGTTTACTGTTTCTATACCAAAATTAATTACAAACTTACATATCAATACTAGAATATTAAATTTTTTTACAGATTATATTCATTATAATGTGATTGCATCATATATTGTAATTGCCATTTCATAGTAAATATTAGTATATATTATAACAGTTCCTATAATATTATAATGTCAACAACGGCTAAAATTTGAATAAGCTTACTATTATTAGTTTGTTCTATTTCTATGGGAGGTAATTCTTCAGAGTTGTCTATAAATTTGACATTCGTTGCCATACAGTTTCTTTCGACTCATGTTGTGTATCTTAATCATCTGTTAATACTGTGACTGCGGTGTGTCCATTTGAATTAATAACACATATAAATATATAATCAAAAAGCGACCGATCTCCGTAGCCAGTACTGGATCAAGTAATTAAGTAGACTGCTAGATGGCGTTAGCAATCATTGCCCTACAGTCATGTCTTGTTGTTGAATCATTTTCTGATATGTCGTCTGCGCTGGATGTTATCAAAAGAGGGCACAATATAATGAAATTTTCATTTTAAACCATGTCGTCTATTCATATTCCGCGCGTGCTATCTACTCGTGGTAAAACATCGGTAGAGTTGGACAGGGAGAACTTTGAGAGGTCCCAGGTATTTATTGAATTGGAATTGTTTAACGTGTTGGTGTTCGTGGGGTGCGGCCCGCTTATTGCCAAACCAGGCCATACTGTAACCGTTGTTTTCTTTTAGCACGTTGGCATTTATGTAGATAAATGATAAAGCAATTCTATACAACTATGTAGGCGTCTGTTAGAAACCCTCAACAGTGTTCGTATTTGTCATTAACTGATGTGAGTTCGAGAAGAACTGAGTTGGAAAGTCGCAAGAAGATCGTACAGCTGGTAGGGACCGATGGGCGATGTATATCAGTTGGCACTGCATCCTTATTGTATTAGGTATTTTATAAAGCGCCTCTAGTAGAGTGAACCGTAGAAGCGCTGCCCGCGAGAAAAGTAGTTAGGTTTAGAGAAAAGAGGATGACAGACTGCCAGATAGAATTTTGGAACAAGTAGAAGGTGCATACCACAGAGAGGGACCAATTCAAGCAAAGGATCGAGACTGAGCTATAGCTGTTCTACTTCGAGGAACCAAGAGGGCAAGTCTGTTGAACAAGTGAAATGGATGGAGGGAGGAAGTTAAATGAGGCCGAAGTATTACGTCAATCAGGTATCTCTGAGCAAGTCCCGCTAAGCCTAGAAGATTGGATTGAGAATTTAAAATTGTATGCTCGCATGAAGAGGAGTCAATAAAGTTCATCAAACATAAAGGTAGAGGTGCGAGAGAATCGAGGAAAGTGAGCCATCAGTCTAGCAGCTGTTCATAATTATTGCTGACGGAAGAGGAGAGAGGCAAACCGTTGAAGACCAATGAGAAGGGAATTGCAGTAGTCAATTTGAGAACATATAAAAACGTGAACTAAAGTAGTGAAGATGGAGGAGGAGACAGAACGATGAATGACCCAGAGGCGCCTTACATGAAAATAGGAGGACAATGTGAGATGTGTCCATCAAAAGTAAGTGAACTATCAAGGGTAACACCCAGATCACAAACACTTGACGTGAAAGAGAAGAATGGGAACTACTCAGAGAGGAGTACGAAATCAAGCTTGTAACATTGCTGAGGAGTACTAAACCAGATAAATTGAGTTTTAGAAGCATTAACCCCTTTAGCGGCAAACCTGATTATATTCATCCTTAATAACCAACCATTAGACGGCAAACCCAAATATAATCGTCCAATTGATTATACATACATACAGACATAAATACATATGTATGTAGATACATGCATACATATATACATGCATATACACATGCGTATACATAAGTATACATACATACCAATACATACATACATATACACATACATACATGCATACATATACATACATATGCATACATATATACAAATACATATATATACATACATGTATATACATATATATAGACATATATATATATATATAGGCCTACATAAATTATATATTTATAAACTTCATATATACATAAACTTCATATATATATACATACATATATATATATATATGTGTACTTATATATATACACATGTACATGTATATATACATATTTACATACATATGTACATACATAAATACATATCTACATACATATCTACGTATATATGTGTACATATACATACATACATACATATGCATGAATGTATATACATATATGTGACTTGTCAGCATGAAACCAGTCATTTGTATAAAAAATATTTTTTCCTGTTTTTTCACCATCTTGGAGCGGCTAGATTTACCTTTCCAAAACCGTTTTCAGCTAGTTTATGCCTTGCATACAGCCAAAGTTATAGAATTTCCAATGTGACCGTTTACATAAAGTGCTATTCGAGAAAACTGCGTGCAAAGTGTAGCCATATTATTTTTATAATCTCCTTAGCAACGGCTATTGTTTTTGAACCGATTTTACTGAAATTTGGCACCATAGCAGCTGCAGGTATTGCAAATGCACTATCGAAATGTGGTGTAGATATCTCAAGTAGGAACAAAGCTATTAAAGTTATTCCAGTTCACCAACGAGAAATCATTGAAACTAAATGTCAATTTTATTACAAAAGTCTCAAATTTCGAGAGAGGTTAAGCAGCTATTACCTGCTAAGGAATTAATTATTGCAATACAGTAAAGGATAAAATTAACATCCAAATAATAAAAACACAAAAATAAAATGACGGTTTTTCCAGTCACACTATGTATTCAGCGTCAACTGGCAAAGTCACGGGTCTTCCACCACCACGACCTAGAGTTTTACATGTTCCAGCAGTAGGTGATTGTGAATCACCATTGGATTACGAGCTTCCTCTTTGTTTTGGCTCCTCTGTGAATACAAGGTCCAACCCTTCAGTCTACCCTCTGAACTAGCTTCATTTTAACGATGCTGTGTGATAAAATAGATCATTGTCGTCGCCCTCCTCGTTTATCCAGGCTTGAGACTGGCACTGCCAGAGTAATAGTAGTGGTAGGGTCAAAAATAATTTGCTGCGTCTTTGTTCAGTATTCTTTATCGACTCTGTTTTTGTCCATGGCGGCTTCTTCCTCTATACATGTGATCTGGCTGCTGAGTTTTGATTCCCTTTGACCTGTGCTGGATACATGTACTATCTAGAAGGTAGACACCGTATGACCATCTTACAAACGTGGTGCAGTTGATTCATACTATGAAAGAAGTGGAGATCAATTTCAAGGAAAATCTGTGACATGAATCAGGTGTATGCACATGTTTTAATCCTTGGATTCAAGTAATGAGTGTATGTTGATATATACTAAGATAAGTACTTAGTAAGTATGTTTGTTTATGTATGTATGTTTGTTTATGTATGTATGTTTGTTTATGTATGTTTGTTTATATATGTATGTTTGTTTATGTATGTATGTTTGTTTATGTATGTTTGTTTATGTATGTATGTTTGTTTATGTATGTATGTTTGTTTATGTTTGTTTGTTTATGTATGTATGTTTGTTTATGTATGTTTGTTTATGTATGTATGTTTGTTTATGTATGTATGTTTGTTTACGTATGTATGTTTGTTTAGGTATGTATGTTTGTGCACACTGTGTATTTATGTAGTTTTTGTGAAGTGATTTCAAGAACCTGACAGGGCATATATGTTTGTCTCTGCTTAAACTCCAACTTGTGATATTCATTGTTGTAGGTGAATGTAACGTAAATGTGTATGCATTAGAATAAGGATTGTGACTTATGGACAACCCAATCAATAGCCTCTGCAAAGGATACAAGTCATCAGCTGGGTTGTGTGCATTTTCAGGTTCTGCAGGACTCATAGAGATACACAGCGTACATCACTGACTTGGGAAAGCTGTCTAACTAAAGCTATCTTACTAAAGAAAGCTATCTAACTAAATTTGCTGCGTCTTTGTTCAGTATTCTTTATCGACTCTGTTTTTGTCCATGGCGGCTTCTTTCTTTATGTGTAGCAACGGGCAATCAAATTCTTCCATGGATCTACAACAATAAGACCTATCTTATAGTATACAGTCTCAAATACTAACAGACATTTAAGAGGAATAATTTGCACAGGAATTAAATATCACAATATTAAATTTTAGATCTAAATTATAGATAAATAGAGAAGAGCATCTCCTTAAACTAATCTGAGACGCAGTAATTGGTGTGAAGTGTCTGTGACTTCATATCTTAGCCTCAGCATATGAGAGCGAGTGGCAATTCTCTCCCTGACCATATTAACCTTCCACCGACAGTGTACAGTGTACAATTAACTGATCACAGCTGAGTTGGTAAAATGGCACAGGTGGAGCAGAAATCTCGATGCAAATATCTTCACTAGAGAAGATTTGAATCTCTAATCTCTCTCTTAACATCCCAGCACGCATCCCACAACACAATCGAGGCACCCACACATAAACAATATTTTTAAAATGAATTAGCAGCTTAGTCCGGCAGGAGAACTCTTTATATTTTGGACAAAATGTGTAACTCTATTCAGCCAGTCATCATTATGTTAAGTGCAAATTGTAATCTCAAATGTAAACAAAGGCCCAGGTGCTCCTCATACCAGAACACCATCGGAGCATTTCAGATATCTCAAAAATAATTTTTTGCTTTTCTCAGGAAAATCAAAGAAACATATGCAGTTCAAGTCAAACCTTTATCATGATCCTCGATAATGGAACTACGGTAGATCAACGTGTTGTTGTTTTGGCTAGCACCACACAAATCGGTCATTTTGTTTGCTTGTCATGATGATCCAGCGACTCATTTGCCGTATTGTTCCACGCACGCACGTGACCATATCCTCTGGAGCACACTGGCTACTGCCATTATTCAGCTTACTTTGACATCTACAATAAACAGTATATATAAAATTATTTTGTTCTATCTATGAAATTCATTTCTGTATTATTTTTATCAAAGGCATTCAACAAAAATATAAAGCCAATAATAGAAGCCCTGCATTCAAAACAAACAGCAATTTATAAGATTTATTAACCGGTAGACTGAAATTATGATATCGAGAAGAATCCTGATAAAAAATAAATTGAAATTACAATGCAACAGTTATTTCATCTCATAAAGCAAATCAATAGTTAATAAACTTAACATAGCACAATAAGGTGAACAATAGATGAGGCAGTGCAAGAGACAAATTTACACAACTTTAACAGTTATGCCTGAATATTTAAAAAGTCAACTGAGGCAGTTACTGCATTAATGCTTTAAACCAACAATTATGCTGGAAGACTTATAAACACGAGCTCAGTGAGAAGCAGGTTTAAGCCTAATAGCAATTGCCTGAATACTTTAAAAGACGTCTCAATTAGAGCAGCGTTTAAACTTAACAATTATGCCTATAGACAAGGATCCTGTGAACACTAAAGCATTAAAAAATAATCGAGACCTCCCTGAACACAGCGGCATTCTACTAGTCAACCGTATTGGCATTCATTACGATCTCGCTAGATGTTTTACCATTGTGGTCATCTGAATTGTCCTTGATGGCTCTTAACATAACCACTATCATTGCGTTCGTGGTTAAACATAATCATGCAACAATTCGTGCACATTTAGCATTTATCAAATTCGCAAAAATATCCTCCATTCCCAGAATCAATAATGTATGAATCAACACATTAGAATGCATTTTGTATGATTGCGCTGTATATATAAAGAGACTGGGTCACGCTACTGCGCATGCACGAAGCTATCCTCAAAACTATCGGCCAACCGCAGTGCAAGATTATGTCACGTGATTAAATCATGTGCCCGGTTGCTAAGCTTGTAACGGTTATATTTTACGATAGGTGTCCTCGTTCTGGTCAATCTGTAGGCATAATAAATATTTGAAGGTCATAAGTTATTAATACAGTGGAAACAGGAGATATTCTACTTCAAAACGAGACCAGGCGTCCGGGAAATCTCGGCCCATAACCTAATTAAATATGACAACAAAGATAGCGAAATCTGAATCTAAATTATGATTTTCCATCTTACAACATTTTAGGGCTTTTGGTAAAATGCTTTTTTGAAACATTTATGAAAGTCTAAACAAAAGTTTTATATATTATTTGTATTAAATATATATTTTGTAATTGCTTCCGCATTAATATCAATTACGAACGGTTTGAGGTTTCCCTTCATTTTTGGTCATTTTAAGCCTGATTGCATCCAGCGACAAGCGACTGCTTTGGTAAAAATATTCCACATATATACATATATATGCATATATGTATATATATAAATTACATGTGTATGCATATATATACATATCTATACACATATACATACATATATATACATATATACATGAATTTTTATATTTATATATACATATATACATACATAGATACAATGCAATACATACATACATAGATATGCAGATATAAAATTTGCTTGCCGTATGAGGGTAGGTTTTAAAAATTTTACTGGATGCTAAAGGGGTTAAGAGAGAGGTGACATCCAGGAGTCAAGAAGGTTAGAGAGAGATTAAATACTCTCAACTAGTAGCAACTGAGATGATGGGGAAACCATGAACAGTAGGTTAGGGTCAGGGTGTATCAGTCATTGGTGTAGTTTATAGATATATAGGGTTAGATTTAGGGTTAGTGTATTTTATAGATATAAGTTTGTGGTTAGGGTGGTTTATTGAGGGTCAGGCAGGGTCATTGCTAGTATTGTTTATAGATTTTGTCGAGAACCTTTGACCACAGAAGTTATTTCATGGTGGGCAGAAGTAATTCTGAAGCTGAACTTTATGGACATATTGGTGAACTTTTACTCCATGAGCTTTATGTCGATTGTGTGTTAGATGTAAAAAGTGGCCAAGGACTGAACCATATGGGTGTCGTATGGGTTTGGTAGTCAGTCTGTTGTCTGATGGGGTCTGCCCATCGAGAACAGAGTATTATCATTGCAATGGCTGATTGACCAGTCTGGTCTAGGAATTACAAAGTCAATTCAGCAAGATGTTTGGTTCAATGTGTTAATACATGGCATCAAGAGTCAGCCACAGCATGATTTGTCCTGATTTCATGGCATCAAGGGTGTCAGAGATAAGTCAAATCATATCCATCTTTGTGATGGTAGTCCAGGCATTAAGTTATACTATTCCAGTTAGTGTCTGCGGAGCCATCACTTTCTTTTGAGTCTCTGATATAGGAGAGTGGATGTAACCATCAGATGTTGAGACCTTTAGAGATAGCGATAAAATGCATCTCTTTTAGACATGCTGAAAAATTGTCCTTCAGCAGCCACTGTGCTGCATAGCTGCGGCAGGAATGGAAACTGCTCGTTGACAACTGGAAGAAGGCTGAGTTGTGTCAAACAAAGAGTTGACGTTTTTGTCGCTTTAGCATTATTGTTACTGTTATTATGTTTCTTATTTATTAATATTACTGTTTACATTGTTTCACTCTTTATTTATATATTGTCTGGTACTGTTATGATCCGGTTGCAAGGATTAGTAGACAGAGGTTGCATGCGATAGGTTCATCCTTTTGATGGTACATCATATTGAAGTAGAGGCATCTGGAAGGGCATTTGGGAATGATGAGTTGAGACTAGGAAAAGTTCTGCTTCAGTGCACATAATATGCTTTTCAATTGAGTCTCTTTGGTATCTTTAGACAGCCAGTATTCAGAAGGCGATCAACCATCAGGAATGTGCTGTCAAGGAAAAACATGCCAGAAGTATCCTTTACACAAATCAGTTTTGTTTTGATGTGAATGACTATACTTGACTTACATTTGCAACAGCAGAGTTTGGATTTAGGTTTAGAATTTTCAGTGAAAGGGAAGGTTCTTGTACTTCTCAGTTGTCATTGAATTTGCTGCATTTAATTCAAAATCATAATTTTTTAACTGTTGGAGGAATTTGAGGAAGCACTTGCTAATTGAATTGTTTGGCTTAGAAAGGAGATCCTTATGTGTCGTCACTTATCACATTACTTTAAACTGCCCTTCTGGTCTGAAAGGCATCCATTGAGCAGGGATGACTCATGGTTGAAGCACACATGCACGTGGCATGCAAACACATACATGGACACATTAACGCTCACAGGCACAACTTTATGCTATATCACAATAGATTTGAAAAGAATGATAAAAGGTTGCATGAGATATTTGAACCAAATGATTTGCCTGTTGTGCAACTGGTTAACCTGTGAACTATATTAAGCTATGATGAGCTGTAAATGCAACTCCATCCCAAAATGTCTTGAAAGGTCTTCTTGGCTATATAGCTTATAGCTGTCCATCTGTGAATTGAGGAGAAGCAACATCTGCATCATCTGTCTTTATGTCCAACACCTGTGTTTCTACTTCCGGAGTGGGAGGAGGGGCTGGTCACTTGTTGACCCTGACAGCTGGGCCTAACCACCCTGTGTCCTATGAAGGGGAGCTTTCTACTGATGTCATTTGGAATTTCTTTTAACTGTCTAAATGCAGTTGTGACTTTGGTTAACACAGCATTTACTATATAAGGAAACTTCCAACAGAATGCCTAAGTAATACTGATATCATCAAGGCATTTTGTTGGAAGTCTGTCCTTCCGAGAGGAGGAGCTTGTGTGTTCAGGTTAGCTCCAGTTAATTGGAGATATTACTAAGAGAGCATTTAAGGTCATAGGTCAGGTCTACTTCTTATAAACAGTGTGAGACATTATGCGATTGTTCAGATATGTGCAGATCATGTATACCTGTGGTATCTGGTATATAATTTGAAAACCAAATAGGTTGCAATGGGGAGGAAGACAGAAAGGAAGAGACAGGGAGGAAGGAAGGGACATTAGGAAGGGGAGGAATTAGGGGATGGATGGAGGGAGATTTGGAAGAAGGAATAGAGAGAAACAGGTAGGACTGGTGAATACAGGGCCCAATGGAGGAATAGGAGAGTGTTCATAGGAGGGCATAGAGAGAGGTAGGGAGACGGAGGCACAGGTAGGGAAGCATGTAGGAAGAGAAATTGAGGCTTGGATGGAGATAAGGACCAAGGGAGGAAATACAGAGGGTTGAGGGAAGGATGTAGTGGCAGCAGGAAGGTAGGGTAAATGTGGCTGAGGTGAGAGAATGGGGTAGGCAGGCAGAGACAGCAATAGGGTAGGATGGAAGCCGGAAACAGAACCATTAACCAGCAACAAAGGATTCTGCATAGCAGAAACATTTCCTCTGTCTAGAACAGTTGTGTAACTGGATCATGTGGCTGTGTGTAACCTCATTCACCAGTCACTCTGATGGTATTGGGCTACGGGCAGTTTTGAAAGGTCCTGCTATTTGTTTTTAAATTTAACCAAGTCTTTGCCCTCTCCACGGACTATGTGTTTTCAACAAGTGGCAGTAACAGATTAAAGATCAATGTTCTATTTGGATGGGCTCTAAACATGAAGAAATCAGTGACATGAAGAAATCAGTGACATGAAGAAATCTGTGATGGTCCATATGGGTTAATTATAATCTCTTGTTGGCACAGAAGATAGTTTGTCAAGAGAGATTTATTTCAAGTTAGTTGGTACACACATAGCTAGCTATCTGTCACCCTATCATTAGATAATTAATGAATCAATTGTTCAAGGGCCATGATTATCTATTACATAAGTCATCCTAAACATTTAGGTTAGTTAGGAAGTCTCCACCCATGAACAGTCACCTTCTTATCTTTCAACCCACCACTATAAAGTGAAGTAATTGCTATGGACTCTTGGACACTAGAGACATTTATTGTATATAGGCTTTAACCAATTGATAGCTCTAAACTGCAATCTGAACACCCTTCTATACCATAGCCTGAACGTTTGAGAATTGCCAATTACTAAGCTAAGAGCTCTTGACTAATGGAAAGCACTCTGCTTAAATAATGAAATTATGCTTCTTTGGTGGGTTATAGCATTCATGGCCCAGGTACCCCCCCTTTCCTACAGTAACCACTGGACTGTTCTGGTGCCTCTCAATTCCTGCTGACAAGCCTTGTTCTTAATATTCATTCTTTGATTACAAGAATTTGCTACTCAGAGGTGCTTCCAATCCTAGCACAGACCCATAGCCATCTTAATTTTTTAGATGAGAGAGAAATATACATTGATGGTTAGATACAAGTATTCAAAATGTTGAGATGTTGTTTTTGTTGGGTGATCTGAAATGATGCCTGAGGATCTTTCTTAACTGTTGAAGTTGTTATCATTGGGACTCATCAGGAAAAAGGTTCCACAATGTACTGGAGTCTGGCACAGAGACTTCCTCTTCAGGAACATCCGATTGTAGCCTGGAAGTTTTGTCACGTTACTCACAAACTGTTACGTGATGGTCATCCAAATGTGAGTTTCGGCCCTTTTTCCACTATAGACCTTCAAGTGTCCAATACACGTATTTGCCGCTGGTCTTAAAGAATCTGATGGATTTTCCCTTTAATTGCTTGCAAGCCATATGAAATGAACTTGAAAGGTGTGGATTTTATTATAATTATTTGCTGATTGCACTGTGATAGGCTCATGTACAATAGTTAGGTTGTGTGGAGTCCTTTGTGTGGTTATGTTAGTCATCTGTGGTCTGTGCTTCTGTCTTTTTCTTGCTGATCAGAGTTTGTTTTGTAGCTGTTGGCATACATGTGATCTGGCTGCTGAGTTTTGATTTCCTTTGACCTGTGCTGGATACATGTACTATCTAGACAGTAGACACCGTATGACCACCTTACAAACGTGGTGCAGTTGATTCATACTATGAAAGAAGTGGAGATCAATTTCAAGGAAAATCTGTGACATGAATCAGGTGTATGCACATGTTTTAATCCTTGGATTCAAGTAATGAGTGTATGTTGATATATACTAAGATAAGTACTTAGTAAGTATGTTTGTATGTATGTATTTATGTATGTATGTTTGTTTATGTATGTATGTTTGTTTATGTATGTATGTTTGTTTATGTATGTATGTTTGTTTATGTATGTTTGTTTATGTATGTTTGTTTGTTTATGTATGTATGTTTGTTTATGTATGTATGTTTGTTTATGTATGTATGTTTGTTTATGTATGTATGTTTGTTTATGTATGTATGTTTGTTTATGTATGTTTGTTTATGTATGTATGTTTGTTTATGTATGTATGTTTGTTTATGTATGTATGTTTGTTTATGTATGTATGTTTGTTTATGTATGTTTGTTTGTTTATGTATGTTTGTTTATGTATGTATGTTTGTTTATGTATGTTTGTTTATGTATGTATGTATGTTTGTTTATGTATGTATGTTTGTTTATGTATGTATGTTTGTTTATGTATGTATGTTTGTTTATGTATGTTTGTTTGTTTATGTATGTATGTTTGTTTATGTATGTATGTTTGTTTATGTATGTATGTTTGTTTATGTATGTATGTTTGTTTATGTATGTTTGTTTATGTATGTATGTTTGTTTATGTATGTATGTTTGTTTATGTATGTATGTTTGTTTATGTATGTATGTTTGTTTATGTATGTTTGTTTATGTATGTATGTTTGTTTATGTATGTATGTTTGTTTATGTATGTATGTTTGTTTATGTATGTATGTTTGTTTATGTATGTATGTTTGTTTATGTATGTATGTTTGTTTATGTATGTATGTTTGTTTACGTATGTATGTTTGTTTAGGTATGTATGTTTGTGCACACTGTGTATTTATGTAGTTTTTGTGAAGTGATTTCAAGAACCTGACAGGGCATATATGTTTGTCTCTGCTTAAACTCCAACTTGTGATATTCATTGTTGTAGGTGAATGTAACGTAAATGTGTATGCATTAGAATAAGGATTGTGACTTATGGACAACCCAATCAATAGCCTCTGCAAAGGATACAAGTCATCAGTTGGGTTGTGTGCATTTTCAGGTTCTGCAGGACTCACAGAGATACACAGCGTACATCACTGACTTGGGAAAGCTGTGGGGTCATTTGAAGGAAGGCTATGGTCGCCTCATTGCCAGCTACATCAAACTCTTGGTTCAGAAGCTGCGATTTCACAAAAAAGTATTTTTCATTTTGTTTCAATTACTGTTGAACAGACATAATATTTAGAGGTTACATTTCTAAACATACTCCCGATTGCATGTGTATCGAGCGCTGTGCTCTGTTCTAGAGAGCGTGTGGTCCAATCGATACCGATGCTTGATAGCGCCTTGTTGAAGATAGGCATATGGGCTTGTTGTGAGGACTTAAGGACATGATGACGGTTTAGAATTTATTCTGATCTCTACAAGAAGTGAATCGCTAACCAATAGGATTAAGGTGTTTGTAGGAGTAGATGTATACAGTACCTGCAAGCCAGAGGTGCTTGGATATGTTGAAGACGGTTCAGTGAAAAAATCTGGGATACCTTGAAACAAAGAGAACAGGCTATGGTTTGTGACATATCTTTTGTAAGAGCCAACTTTATGTGACGTATTGTCCTTATAAAGCAGAACAAGATCTGCAACCTGAGTTTGTTATGCATGATCTAACTGTGAGATTTCTGTGCAAAGTGTATCTTAAGCGTATTCATATTTTTGATGAAGTAATAGCTGTGCATTTAAAGTCAATGCGGGAATCAAGGGGAAAAGAACGACATTGTTGTGAGGAAAATGTTATGAAGTCATATCTATAGATCATCTGGATTTATGGTCAGAATGTTGAAGCAGAACCATGCATGCATAGATGAGAGTGTTAGTTTAACAGACTGATCGGCTGATGACAACGCTCAGCATAAGGCTGAGTATCATCAGCGTAGGACTGAAACTGGACTCAAAGCACAGAGTTCTTCTGAGCAGAAATATACAGAGTGGAAGGAACTTAATTTCTGTTTCTAGTCTAAGTTTTGTCTAATTGGTAATTGTGCCTCTGTCTCTGCTCATCCAACTGATAACAGTTGGTCTTCATCTGAATCTCTTTTGTTGATATTTCAGAATAACCAGATTCCTGGGAATCTGATGCTTGGTGACGAACAGTTGGAAAAGATTTGTAATCATGACATCAACACTTAGTAAGTCCTGCACACATGCTTTCACCCAGACAATATCTCCTCTACATTATCTGTCTTGCTTTTATTTACAGGTCATCATTCTTGGTATTGTTATTGGTATGAGACAAACATGTGCGCTTTAGATCAGTAATGTGTGCAAAACAGTACGAAGAAGCACAGCGTCATGCAAACATGGTGCAGTATTTAAAAATCTGAGAAATAGGGCATAACCGGAATTTGCCTCGGACATTCGCCAAGGCCGAATATCCTGTTTTTTGGAACTATTCGCCTTTGGCAAATATTACACAAAAAAATAGTTAAAAATAAAAAATAATAGTTCAATAATTTTTTATGAACATTTAACAATCTAAAATGAAAATAAAAAATTTAAATCCATATTAGTAGTTATTACAGGCACAAACATTTATTTTGCTAATTTGTCACTGTGCGAAAAAACAAAAGTGACGAAAGTGAAAAATTTTAAGCTTTGCCAGCGGATGGTGACATCTGCTTTGCCAGGCCAGAGTTGCCACTACTATTTGGTTCGTTTCCGGATCCGGCAAATAGTGTATCAAAATACTCGGATTCAGTACCTGGTTGAAAATGTCTACTCGGTTATGCCCTAGTTAGAAGTCCAACTCTAAGCAACTGTTGAGTGAGAAAAGCATCTAAGTCAATAGTCAATGGCTCAGCAGTTGTTCTTATGGATTCTGGTCTCTGCACAATTTCCATTCTGAGTCTTCATATTCTCTTTGTACATGAAATGTCGTTTGCTGCGGATTGTCAGCTTGCTTAATAAAGGAAAGATATAATATATACTGTGACATAAAGATTGCATCGGATGAGACTTAAATCACTTTCATTAAATTGTTCTTTAACTGATTAAATACTGCATGTGTTTTTTGTAGCTTAATTGATAATTATTGTTTTTAAAATATCTATTTTTAGCGGCTTCTAACATGTGAAAACTGGGTTAATTTTTGTAGTCCTAAATTCTATGCATTTATGTTTCAGCTTTGAGTTGAGTGTCGATATGCTTGACTACATGGATGATGTTATAAGCCTACAAAATGCGGGTATAATTGTTTTTGGTTATTAAAAATAATTCCATTTCAGCTGTACCGATATCACTTTTTGCCGATTATGCCGATACCGATTATTGCTCATTATTCATTTGCCGATACCCAATTATTTTGCCGATTATTTTGCCGATTATTCCATTGTGTTTCCTAAGATGTTCCAATGGAATGGGGCTGGCATTGTCTGTCTGTCTGTCTGTCTGTCTGGCATTGTCACCGTGCAGGTGTCATTTCAATTGAAAGGAATTGACCGGCGGTGGACTTCAATATGGGACTTCTTGACTGAAGTCCCACTTGCTCAATGAGTTCAGGTTTGATTGCTAAGGCAGTGATAGCTCGTCAGTCAGTTTCTCGAGAAACTGACCGCCCACAAAACTTGTCCTTTAAGCAGGCACTATGACTCACTCTGCAGTCTGTACATGTCGTGTTTTGACACTTTCCCATGGTCTATATTAGCACACTGGGTGGTCTCACCACTGGTTTGGAGAAGCCATTGGCTCGAGGACACGATAGGGGAACGAAACGAAATGCCGTCCTTCACAGACCCAGTGATGTTGCTGTCGTCATTTTGCTTTTATATAGTGAAAATAATATAAAATTTAAAAAAATTTTTTTTTAATATCGGCGCCGATTATCTTGCCGTTATCCGATGCTGCCGATATCTCTATAATCGGCCCGATTACTCGGCCGGCCGATTAATCGGTACAGCTCTTAATTCCATTTAGAATTAAGTGATGGTGTCAAGGTCAATTAGTTTCAGCAACAATTAGTGTTGATACTTTGATAAAGAGTTCCTTTGTTTTAGCCAAAGTCTCGCTTGGTCTGTCTGGATGAAATGTGCTATAACATTTGAACTCTAAAATTTTTTGGTCAGTTCAGTGTTCATTGGTTCTGATTTGTTGCCGTTTGCATTTGCCATCTGAATAGTTTTTGGTTCTATGGATACATCACGTGCTAATTCGATGACAGCGAGCGGTCAATGTCGTCTTGCTCCTCTCATCCTCTGCATTCAGGATTCTTGCCAGCTTTACGATTATCTCGTCAGAATCCTTTTCAGACTTCACTCGTGTAAGTCTGGCATTTACATAATCATCGTTTCATGCAGTGATGTGAAAATGTGAAAGCATTGAATTATTTCTAATTGTTTCTTGGCTCAGCTTCAACCTCTTCCATCCTGAAAAATCTCCTCATTCTATTCGATCGTGGTCTTGTATACAATGCATCGGGTTGGGACCACATCTGATGGGTTATTAAGAGATACTATTTAAATAAGCATTTGCAAATTGCAATTAATGCGTTGATTTGGTTAACACGCTGTAGTATCCTGGTACCAAATTAAAATGCAACGATGATTGACATAAGATACATGAACTGGCTGTATAACATATGCTCACTCATTTGCTTAGCAAGTGGAAGTTAGTATATATACTGATTATATATATATATATATATATATATATATATATATATATATTGCACCGGGTGCAGTAACCTTTAGCCAATTTCTCCGTAAATCTTTCATAAACCTTTCTGCACCGGGGTCTTTCAAATAAACAGAATAAACAAAATGTCCGATTCGAGTTTCAAAAAACCTTTATTCACGTATTTGTCAGTATATTTGCAGTTATTAAAGTTAAACACATTGTGTAATGTAAACACATTTGCAGTTTTTTAAATTAAGTGTACTTTTAACAGGTAATGAGCATTTTTGGCGTATTTTAGTATTGACTGCGTCAAACTTGCATTATGCCTATGTTTAGGTGACGCACATTATTCGCCTTGCTGTTTCGTTAAATTAATGTGAATTTTAGCTCTGTGACCCAGTGTCTTAACCACTACTCTAGCAACGTTAAAATTAAGTATGACCCGTGACAGGTAGTATATACATATATACATATGCTTAAAAGTACTGAACAGGTATTTCCTTCTCTATTTATCCAATTGTCTGTTTTGGTGAGATGTAGGATGTATATTTGTACAGTCATGCAATTGCTCTTTCACATTCACTCAAACAATATATATAAAATAGGAATTTAGTAATGACCTGGTCCATAGATAGCTTCTGAGTGGTCCTAAAATCATTATAGCAGAGCATAAACTTCAAAGTTCCTTTACCATGGAAGAAAATTACATCCTTATAAATTATTACTAATGGTGCTTCTTCAGAGCTTCTTCTGTTAGGCTAAATTACAGATTGTTTTAAGACGGTAATGAGGAAATTTAGCAGGAACATAAAGAGCTATTAAGAAACAGAATGTGTGATACAGGTAATGTTTGCTGAAAAGAAGAAAACAACAAAGAAAAGATTGCTAAGTTTTAATAGAGCAGTAAATAAATTTGGAGTTGTAGTCATTTTGCCAGGATTTTACTGATCAAATATAGTCGACATTTAATGATGTAATACACTTGTAAGGAGGTGATAGAAGAGTTAATGACTTATATGTAACTGTTAAACTTATAGAAATTACTGTAAAATCTCAATATATGATGTATAGTCCTTGCAAATACATCATGAGTCTTGTGAAAAGTCAGTATCACCTAAGGATTGGGATTTTATTTGGTGTCACTGTAAGTGCTCTGCTCAAAGTTCCTTGTGCTGAGAAATGCAGAACTTGATAGTTTGTCTTTGATTTTGTCTTCGATAGGTCTTCCACCTGATACTCTCACTGGTCATCGTGACAGATTCTACAATCAATATCGAAGGTGAGCGCGATTGTCTATCATCCATGTAGTGGACTGAAGAAGCTCTTTCCTCTAGTGCATTGGTAAGCATTGCAGATGGAAAACTGGCTAAGAAACACTGCATTCTGCACACTCTAAAGATTTCTTCAAGGTTCCTTTTGATCATCAGCAGCAGGTTTTTTTAACTGTAGCGAAGATGACTGTATGAAAGCATGTGCCAGACTTGTTTTGAATTCATTGGGTCAGTTGGATTATCTATGACGTGGATGTTGAGTTTAAATTCAGCTGCTGGAGCTAATTACCAAACATAGTCTGGCATAGATTGGTCTTCATCGTAAGATCAACATTAATGAATTGATGGCTACTCCCAGGTTAACCACCTCATTACAGGATGACAGCTGTGGACCAAAACTGGAGCTCATTTATGATGACAACTTTACCATGTTGACATCTTGTACCAATCCACACTAAGTATCAGTCGTTTCATCTATCCAGTCTCTAGTTAAGAAGAATTCTTTTCATCATTACAGCTTCAATATAAGCAGAAACATTACCATTGCAACTTTTTTAGGAAGTATTCTTTGCATCAACAAAACCTCTAAAGAAGAATTCTTTTAATCAATCCAACTTCTATTTTACCAAACACAGTTGGTAATGACCTACTTGTAGTGAATCTTTTGTTGTGAACAATTTGTCGTCAACCATTTGTCTGAACCATTTGTCTGGGTGTCAGCGTCAGTGGAAGAATTCTGATTTAGTTGGTCCAGTAAATTGATGGATTGACCATCCACCGCACCTTGCAGATCTGATATTTTACAAAGTAAGGCTGTTCCAATTAAAATGGTGATGATGGTGTACTAATTGCAATCAGCATGATGTAGATAGCTAGTATTGGTGGTTATAAATTGCTAAACAAGATAAAGCGAGATAATTTACCTTAGAAGTTAACTTAGAAATGATTTCTGCCATTTGATGTGCCTTGCTTTCGGAGAAGGTCTTCTTGAAAGTTCTGTTTAAATGTTCTCTGCACTGAATTGCATTTATTCTGAACTAGAACATAATTAAGAATGGGAACGAACAGTTTTGTTGGTCTTTGTAACATTATTACTAATAAGAATTCCATTTTGATTTTAGCCTTAAACAGTTTTACTTCAACACTCAGAATCTGCAGTACTTCAAGAACCTTATTCGAGTGCCCACACTGCCAGACGTGAGTTCTTCTTTTGTCTTAATTTGACAGTTATATAAAATCAGATAAGGTCTTATGTTGTGTTCATATAAGATGCAATGGATATGAAGCATTCAATGACATTGCGTATTTAGAGCAAAGGCATCATCGTGCACGCTGGATCATTAGTTGCCAACAAGTCAGGTTTAGGTGGCAAATAAGAGTTACAATGTCGCCTTGCATTTGACCTTGATGCTTGACCTCTATCAACTGTAGTCTTCAGAGACAAAGCATAAATTGGTATCTTTTATGAAGACTGAGTCAGTCAATTGCAGTATGGTCTTGTCTTGATACTTGAACTGATGATGAAGCACTGGATGAGCAAGGTTTGCCTTCATTATTTGCTCTGAGTATTCTGAAGTGTCGTGCTTGGCATGTCACAGAAGCCTTCATCCGAGCTGAGCAGATGCTGCAGCATAATATTGCAGTTGTTGCTGTAGATTTTTGAACTCTGATTAATTTCTTCGTTTTTTCAGTCGCCGCCAGATTTCCTGAGAGCGTCGGATCTGAACAGCCACGTGAAGCCGATGGCAGTTGTGCCTGAAGTGGAGCCAGAGCCAGTGGAGCAAGACATACAGAGCGAATGCGATCATCCAGAGACAGTGACGGACTTATTGGTCGATACGTCCATGGCCTCTTCATCATCACAGGTCAGTCAGTTCTCAGAGTCAGAAGATCGTCGGTTGTTCCAAGTGACGGCAATACAGTCTAGTGTGAAGATTAAGCTCCTTCTCCTCTTCCTCCTCCCCTCCTCCTCCTCCTTTTACTTCTCCTCCTACTCCTCTTCGACAGAAAATGATATATTTTGTTTGTTAAGCAGTAATCGTAGTGAGGGAAATGGTCGGAAAATAGGATTTGTGAAAATGCATAGCTTTCAGTTTGGAGTGAATGTTCTGTGTTATATATAATTATTTTGGCAGGAGTTTATTCCAGAGAGGCAAAATAGTTATGGCTATGTTGAGTAAAGTGGTTGGATAGATGAAGGTAGGAGGTGGGGATATTGAAGTATGTTGTAGATAAGTGTAGGATTTTGTATGCTTTTCATTCATTCAAACAGCTTTGGCTTAAACAGTTGACAAATCCTAGGCCTATATGAAGAGGATCGGAAGAAGTGTTTGCTTAAGGTGATGCTTTTATGGTTTTGTATTTTTATAGGAAGAATCTTTTGCTCAAAATGGAAACTTAGCTCAGCCAAAGGAAGATGAGAAGTTGGTGCTTTTCAGAAGTTATTCCATTGTTTAAAGTTGAATAGGGGTCTAGAATATGTCAGGAAGTCATTTAGAATGGCACAGTTACTATCAATGTTGAAACTTTTATCTGGCATCAGGTGTCCTTTAGTAAATTCTATTTCATAGCCTCTGTCATCCTCTGATTGCCTTGACCTATGACCTATGTCATCCATGTCTCAGGTTCAGATTTACTGACTGCTAAATCTACTCAGGTCCCTACAGGATGAATGATGCATTGAAGAAAGAGAAATAAGAGATGTCATTTGATGCATCATCTCCTGGTTTTTGTCTCTTATGGCTGCCAATTCGAATTGGTCATCAACACTAGTAGTGAATTAATTAACTAATTAGTGGACAGTCCTCGTGTTTTGCTGTGTTATGGACGCTGATGATGATGATGTTTCAGGGATTTGCTTATAAAGCAGTTGATGTGGGAAGTGAATCAGTTACGAAGGGAATTGTCGCGTATGAAGGCAGAAGATCAGATGGTCATCGAATCTCTTCACAATCGCGTCAAGGAACTCGAACTGGAACTCAGTGAACTGCATCAGATTGCGGAATCAACAACCAACGTTAGTTGATCTTGATTTGATGTCCATCCTGACTGATGACCAACATTTGTAGATGCATTCGTCTCTTTTGCCTTCAATTTGATTTTTTGGCAACGAATGCACAGCACAATTACTTCCTTAACCTTTGATGATTAATTTAAGCAGTTTAAGCAATCATAATTTGAGCCAATCATAATTTGAGCCAATCATAATTTGCATAATCATTAGAGCAGCGATTTTCAACCGGTGGTACGCATACCTCTAGGGTACCAGCTGTTGCCAGAGGTACCAAATAAAAATTTGAAATAAATATTTCATGCAGAAACAGATATTATTGCAGGTTTTGAATTGTCATATTTATGCATTTTTTAGTTATACTGTAACAGTATTATGTATACTACATATTGTTAAATAATTTGTACATTATACAACAATAATGATTTTAATATAATAAATTTGTCGGAATTCATTGATAATATTATAGCCAATTTTCTAATTCTAATAATCTGTTCTAATTAAATAAATTACCGAAGAAAGTTTTATGATAGGTTGTTTCTGTTGGGGTAGGCACACAAATAATTTTTAATTTTCTAGTTTGGGGTACAACAATAAAGAAGGTTGGAACTGCTGCATTAGAATCATGAATTCTAATAAAATTGGAAGCATCTTACATATGTCTATATTCTTATTTCTTCAATGAAACGACGATCATACAGTGCAATAGAATTGGAAACATGATATCATAATTATTTTGTTGTTGTACTGTTGTGTTGGCTATCGACTGAGACATAAGTTACTGATGATGCTGGTTGCAACTAATGATAGTGCATGTCTTGTTGTCAATATTCAATATGAGGTTTTATTATTTGGGTTCTGTATATGTCAATATTCAATATGGGGTTTTACTATTTGGGTTCTGTATATGTCAATATTCAATATGAGGTTTTACTATTTGGGTTCTGTATATGTCAATATTCAATATGAGGTTTTACTATTTGGGTTCTGTATATGTCAATATTCAATATGGGGTTTTACTATTTGGGTTCGGTATATGTCAATATTCAATATGGGGTTTTATTATTTGGGTTCTGTATATGTCAATATTCAATATGGGGTTTTATTATTTGGGTTCTGTATATGTCAATATTCAATATGAGGTTTTACTATTTGGGTTCTGTATATGTCAATATTCAATATGGGGTTTTACTATTTGGGTTCGGTATATGTCAATATTCAATATGAGGTTTTACTATTTGGGTTCTGTATATGTCAATATTCAATATGGGGTTTTACTATTTGGGTTCGGTATATGTCAATATTCAATATGAGGTTTTACTATTTGGGTTCTGTATATGTCAATATTCAATATGGGGATTTACTATTTGGGTTTTGTATATGTGCAGCAGATGACTGTCTAGCAGTGGAGACTGAGGCTGACTGTGAGTAAAATTCAAAATCAGGTCTTTATTCAACATAGGATGAACTGTGCTTGTAATGTAGAGTAGCTTTTAGGTTAGCATGGAGCAAATGGAAGAATGTGTAAATCGTGCTTTGCAAATGGTTGACTACTTGTGCACTCGTAGAAGATGTTTGTATGTATAAATCTAGTTGTTTGAAAGCACATCTGATCTCTTGACTTACAAATGGACTGATTTGCTTTCATTTCAGGAAAATGAGGAGCTGAAGAATGCTTTAAAAGAAGGCGAGAAGAGTGCGGAGGCTTCATCTCGTCTGGCTGTCATTGAAAGTAGGAGGCATCATCGATTCATTCTGCATCTTGTCATTAATTGATGGCGTGCCTATGGCAATATTTTCCAGCAAGTGGCAGGCCAGAATGCCAAGGGCACAGGAGGAAAATGGATTAGGTAGACCTATCTCAGATGGGGGCCATACAGACAGTTGAATTTGGCTCTGAAAACGTGATACCAGCATCATAGAAAACTCATAAAGCCTTCAAAATGACAAATTGAACCTTCTATTATCCAAAGACAAGGCTTCACGATCCATAAATATATTGTTGGGGGGCCAGCAATGGCCCGCGGGCCGGATCTTTGACACCTCTGGAATAACCCAATCATTATCTGATCTAATGACTTCTTCTGTAGTGTCATCATCATCACCATTAGTGTTGTTAATACCGGTTTTTTGGACAAACCGATTCACCTTGTGTTGTCAGTTCTTGGAACTTTAGCAATCGCAGCGGAAAAACGTCTCCAATACTTTCTACTTGAAGTGCCATCTCTTAATTCCTCCAGGTTCATTCCAGTTCTTTCGTGTCCATCCACTTTTTTTTGGTCGCCTCTGTTTTCTCATTCTTCTCCGCATGCCAACATCGTTTCCTTTTCTAGTCGCATGACATGTCCGAAGAAACCCAGCTTCCTTCTCAGCGCTGTTTGTTGTAACGTCTCATTATTTCCAACTCCAATCTCCATGCGCACCCTTTCATTCGTCTTTTTCTCCGTCCACGATATTCTCTGCCTCTTCCTCCATATCCACATTTCACATGCGTTAATCTTTTTCTCCATGTTCTTTGTCATTGTCCACGTCTCACAGCCATACAGTACTGTAGGGAAGATAATTTCCCTCACTAGCCTTTTTTTGTTTCTATGTTCATGTGTTTATCATTCCATATCTTTTCCAGTCCATTCATTGCAGCTTTCCCTATCGCCGCCCTTCTTTTTATTTCCAAATCACACTTTCCCTCTTTCTCTATTAACGCTCCCAAGAATGTGAAGCTTGTTACCACCTCTATTTCCTCTTCGTCTATCTCAAAACTTTCCAATCGGCTGTTGTCATGATCTTTGTCTTCTTTATGTTGAAATATAAACCTGCCTTCTCACTGTCTCTCGGCAACCTTCTTATCAGGTTTAACAGATCTACTTTCCTCCCTGCCAGTAGTGTTGTGTCATCCGCATATCTTAGATTGTTTAACGTTCTTCCGGCTATCTTTACTCCCTCATATGTCTCTTCCATTTCCGCCCTCCTCATTATCCTTTCGGCATACAGGTTAAATAGAAATGGGAACAGAATGCACCCCTGTCTGACATCTTTCTTAATTTTAATTTTGTCTGTGTCTCCAAATTCTGTTCTTATCACCACCACCTGATCTTCGTACAATCGTTTGAGTAGCCATATCAAGTGTTTCGGTATTCCCATCTCAATTAGGGTTTTCCACATCAGTTCGTGGTTGATGCAGTCGAATGCCTTGCTGTAGTCAATGAAACAAATGTGTACTTTTTGTCCATACTCCCTTTGTCTCTCCATTATCCACCTCATGTTGGCAATATGGTCTCGAGTTCCTCAGGATTTCCTAAATCCTGCCTGGTTGTATGGAAGCTCTCTCTCAATTGTGCTCTCCATTCTTTTGTGAATTATTTTGAGTAGTATTTTATTGTGTGCGATATCATCGCTAATGTCCTATAGCTCTCACATTCCCTCGCATCTCCTTTCTTAAATAAACCGATTACCAGATTTTAAAAGCTGGTTTTAAACCAGTAACCAGTTTATATAGGTGTTCTTAGAAAAATATTATAAATTGTGATATAACACAACTCTGCACATTGTTTCATGTATTACGTATCGCAATGCAGCGTCAACACCGAAGTGTTTAAGTGGGTGCTTTGAAGTCAGCTCTACTGTCTGAGGCTGCTATCTTTGTCGGCTCGGATTACCCTTCTCCTAGTTCACGTTCCCACGTTAGGCCTGTCTCGACAAATTAGCAATTTATTTATAGGTGTTTATTAGCAATCATTGCTAATAGGCAGCTATTAATTACCTGTTGGAAGATGTGGACGGGAAATATTTCGCTTAGCCGCATCTGTACCTTTCAAGTTTACCGACTTACTTGAGCATTTTACTATGGAAATTAATCCGGGATAGGTGAACTAAAGAATAAGGTGAAAAGAAAAATTGAAATACTGTTTGGCAAATGACAGACTGGTCACCGTTTTCTATATTTTTAGCCGGTTCTGGTTATCGTTTTAACATCCCTAATCACCACACCAGTCACTTCCAACAAATTCTAGTTGAAGATCAGAATTTGTTTTATGGTCAAAATCCAATTGGTCAGGAAACCAGAGAAGCAGACTTCAGTGCATAGGAAATGTTGAATGAGAGGTGAGTCTGAATTTAGACCTAAACGACGACCGAGAACTGACCGGATGCACTAAGTGCGGCAGCAACTTCTCCAGATTTGGATCCAACTTTCATGACTGTCGAAGGGGGCCACTGAGAGGCAGAGCAAGACTCAAAGTAGGATTTAGTGGAATAGTGGCTTGTATAAGGGGTGAAGAAGGAGCAGTGATACATCAGCTGATGTGAATGTGATGCCTTGTGGACAATACGACAGCTTTAAAACGGAATTCTTTCCTTAACCACTGAAATGAATCTTTAATGAGTGCTTGTTACACGTTTAGCCAGAGAATTGGGCGTTTTAAAATTGTTTAAATCACTCTAAGTAGTAATGCCAATTAAAAATGAATTACAGTAATCAATTTGACTAAAATTCTGAAACCAGGGTAAGTGAAAGTAAAACAGTTTGAGACATGTAAGGCTGGATACTTTGAATATCTTGTTTGTGAAAGTAAACTGTGTTTGGTATTGTCTGAATATTCTCGGAAACAACAAATGTTGTCACTAGTTTTTAAGTGAAGGCAATGATATTTTAAACTAAAATACCATTATTTTGTTCTGCTGAAGCAAAATTCATTTAAAATAGCAATTGTCAAAATGTTTATTAGGATTTGGAATCTTTTACCTATAATAAAATGATCAAGTACTAGATGTGATTTGCATGATGTGGCTTCATTGCACGACATTCTTCAGAGCCATGGCATAATTCTCCTGGCATAATTCTCCTGGCATAATTCTCTTAATTCTCAGAGCCATGGCATAATTCTCAGAGCCATGGCATAATTCTCAGAGCCATAGCTGCTACTTGAAGTTGCTACTGCCACATTAGAGCTCCAATATGTGAGAAGCATTCATGCCTACCAATCAAATGACCTCAGATCCTCAGATTCAGTGCTCAATGTCAGAAGATCTGCAAGAGCCTAGTTTCCTCCATTAAACCCAACATCATCTCTAAGCTTATCCCAGCTCATTGTGACAAATTAACTTGTGATTTAATTTTAAGTTGTGCATGTTATTGCCCATTCAATCAGTCAATGAACTTGAACAAGAAATCTACTCAGAGGCGCATTGGGAGACGTGGTCCAGCTCTGCTTTAGCCGTGACACTGTTCTATGATGGATTAGGCATTTGACTGATGTAGACATATTTGAGTACTGCGACTGAACTATTTATTGGACCCAGGATTGAGTCCTGTACGATGTTGGAATCGATGCCTGTTAAGACACGTTTAGCTGCAATTTGCATGTTGACAGTTGAAACTGTTGGCATGCAGTCCATTCACAATGGAATTGGTTGTCACTGGCTGTGGTTCATCATGTGATTTAGTACGTCATATTCGATTCTTATATATCTTCTTCCTCAGCTCATAATCAAGCCATTTGCAGATCTGTTCATTTTCATATATCCAAAGAAGCAGACTGTTGTGCTTTTCCAAACTTCTTCATTATTCAATGTAGTCTGTCTGTTCTGGTCTCTGGAGTCTCGTTAATCTCAACTGGTTTTGTCTCGTCAATTGTCATTTGAGAATGTGCTCATGAAAAAGTGAAGTGATGAAGATGATGATGATATGATGATGATGGTGATGAGTTCTCTGCCAAAAGGCAGATCATTTGGCTTCATACACTCAGGAATAAGATGAGAGATTAGGCCTTCCTCACAGACAATTATGAATGAGCAACATATCCAATGTCGCTATGCAGTAACTTGAGGTGAAATCGAACCTGCGACCCATCGGTTGCAAGGCACAGAATATACCGCTATGCCACCACGTCCCAAAGGTCAGAAACAGCTGTTGATTAACGCATTTGTTTTATGTTGCGCATGGTAACAGTTTGCAGATTATGTTACATTTTGCTAATTTTGTTAGTTAATTTTGATTTTTTCTCAAGAAATAGCAAAAGGAAATGAAGAAAAATTTAAGAAAATGAAGGACATTTACACGAAACTTCGTGAAGAACACGTCCAAATGCTTAAAGAGGTTAGTCTCTTTGTATGTATGTATGTATGTACGTAGGCACGTACGTAAGTAAGTGCGTACGCACGCACGCGTGCATGCATGGCCTTTTAATAGTATCCCCTTATAAGAACTTCTCAAGGGCGCTTGTTTGCCCTTTGAGTGAGCTATAAGATGTCAGTCTGTCTCTTGGTGATGCTCTCTTCCTGGCTCTACATCAGATCCAAGTACAGCTGAAATGCAATGCCTGTTGGACAGATTGTAGCTCATCCAAAGACGGTTAAAACAATAGCAGTGCCACCTACCGAACTGAAATGAGTCTAAGCATTTGAGAAATTTGAATGACATTTCTGTTCGTTTATATATCAGTGATGTGGTCTCGAGATCGCGGTCTTGGTCTCAAGATGGTCTCGAGACCAGAAAACTTTGGTCTTGCTCTCAAATGCATTGGTCTTGGTCTCGGACCATCGGTCTTGGTTTTGTTCTCGGAAGTCTTGGTTTTGGCGTTGGTCTTGAACGTCTCGGTCTTGGACCTTTAGGTCTTGGTCTTGGTCTTGCTATCAGTCTTGGTCTTGAGTTTTTGGTCTCGTGCCCAACACGGTTACATATGTGACCCAAGGGATCAAAAGGGTTTACATGTCGGAAATTTCAGAATATGAGTATTACACATATTTGTGAAGAGCTCGTTACTTATTTTAACATGACAAAAAATTTGATTCTAACTTTCTTATGACAAAGTTATGATTGAAAATGTGTCCACTTGTGGGAAATTCTGAATCTGAGAAAAACACGTTTAAGGTTCATCAGCAATATGAAATGCTACAGGAGATCCTTTACAAAATCATGAAAATATACATTAAAACACTGAATTTGATCAGATGTGAGATACCACACACCTTGTCACCTTGTGTTGTCAGTTCTTGGAACTTTAGCGATCGCAGCGGAAAAACGTCTCCAATACTTTCTTTTTGAAGTGCCATCTCTTAACTCCTCCAGGTTCATTCCAGTTCTTTCGTGTATCTCGTCCATCCACTTTTTTCTTGGTCGCCTCTGTTTTCTCATTCCTTCTCCGCATGCCAACATCGTTTCCTTTTCTAGTCGCATGACATGTCCGAAGAAACCCAGCTTCCTTCTCAGCGCTGTTTGTTGTAACGTCTCATTATTTCCAACTCCAATCTCCATGCGCACCCTTTCATTCGTCTTTTTCTCCGTCCACGATATTCTCTGCCTCTTCCTCCATATCCACATTTCACATGCGTTAATCTTTTTCTCCATGTTCTTTGTCATTGTCCACGTCTCACAGCCATACAGTACTGTAGGGAAGATAATTTCCCTCACTAGCCTTTTTTTGTTTCTATGTTCATGTGTTTATCATTCCATATCTTTTCCAGTCCATTCATTGCAGCTTTCCCTATCGCCGCCCTTCTTTTTATTTCCAAATCACACTTTCCCTCTTTCTCTATTAACGCTCCCAAGAATGTGAAGCTTGTTACCACCTCTATTTCCTCTTCGTCTATCTCAAAACTTTCCAATCGGCTGTTGTCATGATCTTTGTCTTCTTTATGTTGAAATATAAACCTGCCTTCTCACTGTCTCTCGGCAACCTTCTTATCAGGTTTAACAGATCTACTTTCCTCCCTGCCAGTAGTGTTGTGTCATCCGCATATCTTAGATTGTTTAACGTTCTTCCGGCTATCTTTACTCCCTCATATGTCTCTTCCATTTCCGCCCTCCTCATTATCCTTTCGGCATACAGGTTAAATAGAAATGGGAACAGAATGCACCCCTGTCTGACATCTTTCTTAATTTTAATTTTGTCTGTGTCTCCAAATTCTGTTCTTATCACAGCCACCTGATCTTCGTACAATCGTTTGAGTAGCCATATCAAGTGTTTCGGTATTCCCATCTCAATTAGGGTTTTCCACATCAGTTCGTGGTTGATGCAGTCGAATGCCTTGCTGTAGTCAATGAAACAAATGTGTACTTTTTGTCCATACTCCCTTTGTCTCTCCATTATCCACCTCATGTTGGCAATATGGTCTCGAGTTCCTCAGGATTTCCTAAATCCTGCCTGGTTGTATGGAAGCTCTCTCTCAATTGTGCTCTCCATTCTTTTGTGAATTATTTTGAGTTGTATTTTACTTGTGTGCGATATCATCGCTATTGTCCTATAGTTCTCACATTCCCTCGCATCTCCTTTCTTAAATATAAGGATAAATATTGATATCTTCCAGTCCTCTGGCCATTCTCCGGTTGTCCATATGTTGTTGCATATTTTTGTTATTGTCTTTATCATTGCATCATCTCCAGCTTTTATCAGTTCTATAGGTATTCCATCCTGTCCTCGCGCTTTTGTTTCCTTCAGTTGTTTGATTGCCCATTCTACCTCAGCTTCCATAACCTCCGGTTCCTTCTCATGTTCTGTTATGTCAATTTGCTCTTTCCTTACTCTCTTATCTTCGCTGTATAATTCCTCCATATATTCTCTCCAGCTTTTCTTCATTCCCTCTTCATCCCCAATTACTTTTCTATCTCCTTACTTCAATGAACCCATTCTAGGTGAACATTTTCTCATTATTGCCTTCACTTTTGAGAACATTTCTTTAGTTCTCCCTTTCTTTTTTCCCTCTTCCTTTATTTTCTGCACATTTCATTTAGATGTTTTTCTTTATCTCTCCGTGCTCGCTTTTGGAAGGCGCTGTTCATTGCTTGTACCTTATCTTTGTCTCCAACCTTTTTTGCAGCTTTTCTTTCTACTGCTATATTGATAAATTCTCTCGATAACCATGGAGGTGTTACGAGTTTCTTCTTCTTCGTAATGTGTTTCTCTGCAGTTTCCAATATCGTGCTCTTCATTTTCTCCCACAGGTTGTTCGTGTTCTCCTCTGCCTCCATTTCATCCCTCTCCAGTACTTCAAACCTATTCTTTATTTCCATCCTGTGTTCCGGTGTAATGCCTTTGCAGTCGTATATGGACAATCTTTCTCCTTTTTCAGTTTCTTCAATTTCGTTTGCAATGTTGCCACTAGTAGTTTGTGGTCAGTTCCGCAATCCGCTCACGGTTTCGTTCGTACATCTCTTATTGTACTTTTCCATCTTTTGTTTATCAGTATGTAGTCGATCTGATTTCTATACTTTCCATCTGGTGACATCCATGTATACAGTCTTCTTTTAGGCTGTTCAAACCATGTGTTCATTTTTCCCTTGCTGTTACCATCACAGAACTCTATCAGTCTTTCACTTGCCTCATTTTGCTCATCCAGACCATGTATGCCCATCATGTCTCCTTCCCTTCCCATACTCTTTCCCGCCTTTGCATTAAAATCTCCAATGATCATTAGTACATCCCCTTTTTGGTTCTGTCAATTGTGCTCTGTAGCTTAGGATAGCATTGATCATGCTCCTCCTCTGGTGCTGTCGATGTTGGGGCATACACTTGTACAATCGTTGTGTTGACCTTAAATCTTACGTTCAGTATTCTGTCACTCACTGTGTCATATCCCATTATCGCGTTTGCACTCATCCTATCACACATGATTGCCACTCCATTTCTTCCTCTCTCCTTTTGGCCTGACATTATTATTTTGTATCCATTCCAGTTAAAGTGTCCTTGTCCTTTCCATCTCGTTTTCGCTTAATCCCATTATTACTATGTCTAGTTGTTTCATTTCTCTTTGTAACACATCCAACTTTCCGCATCTGTGAGATACCAGATAATTAAAAACATATTTTTGCACATATTTGTATTAAAATCTGAAAATGAGCGCAAATTGACTTTTGAACATTATTTACTGTTTTTCTACCAATGTAGTCGACCGACATCCAACTCATTTTGTTCCTTTGGTCACATATATATAATATTGGACACTAGCAAGTTTATCTTTTTTTTTAAGTTGGTCTCTGGAGTGTCATTAATCTCAACTGGCTTTGTCTCGTCAATTGTCATTTGAGAATGTGCTTATGAAAGTGCAGATAAGATGATAAATGTTATTTATTCAGCAGACTGAAATGGGGTATTAGTGAATTTGGAAATAGATGAGATTACATATGAATCACCACCTGTTCATGAATTTTCAATGCATGATTAAAATTTGAGATGAGCATGTTGTTAGAGAGGTCGCCTGGTCAAGAGAAGAGTTTGAATGAAGTTAATAGTTGAAGCAATGGTTGTGTGTATAATATGAAGCCCTGAATTAGAGCACATTTGGAAATGGTGTCAAGGAGAATGCTTGCATTCATTGAGGAAACTGAATTTTTCAGACCTCTGCATGCGTCTGTCCCTGGTTAAGCATTATTTATAGCAGAAGATTGGGATAGAGATATTTATCAGATGCAAAGTAGTTGGCCAATTTCTACCTACAATTTCTACATACAATGATAAGTATGTCATTGTTATTCTTAAATTTTTTATTATTTTTAAAATAATGGTTTAACTGTGACTTTCATCAGTGAACTTCGACCTTAGTCTAGACATTATAGGGCTTGGCTTTTCATTTATCTCAATGGTCCTAGCCTCAATCCCTCTTATAGATCCTGACCTTGGTCACTGTGGGCCTTGGCCTCAGTCATAGCCTTGATTCTTGGGTCTTGGCCTTGTCAGAATGACTGATCAGCTTAATCGTTTTTGTGGACTGTTATTTATTCAGCACTCGGATAATTCAAAGAAATTGAACAACGAGAAGAAGTCGCGGACTGAAGCAGAACAGAAGAGCAAAGTATGTGCCTACCAGACTCATTATTAAATCATGAATTGGCAAAATGATTCAATTAAAAATGGCTCAGATCCATAACTTGATGGATGACCAATTGTGAGAATAATCCACTGGTATTTGAAGCATCTTAAACATGGCAAATGATGTCTGTTGTCTGTCATTTCATGTCTATTAATTGTTTAACAACTGCCAGAATGGAAATCTTTTGACAATTGTAATCTATTGGTAAAACAGTTTGAATATGGTCGTGTGCCATCCAAGCGCTCCTTTGCTATGATTGCGGATATTTGTCATAATGTATCAGATATATTTTGTACTGTCTTGCTATCACCATTTCACGTATACATATGTAAAAATCATGTTTATGTGTAGACAAAATATGATGTCATTGTTAAAAAGAGTGTTTTACTTTAAGACATTTATGTTCTTTGTTAATTCAATATTTGGCATATTGTTGATCATTCTGAGCTATTAGATATATGTTGTTGCCTCCATTGTGAATTGGTTTTCAATGTTCTTATGCTAGGCCTTGGAGCAGGCGCTGTCTAGTATTGCAGAGGAGAAGGTGAAATTAGAAGCAGATCTGCTTGTCAAAGATAGTTCAATTGGATCAGAGTTGACGTCTGTAGTTGAAGCCAAGGAGAAACTTCTGCAAGAAAACCAGGTCTTTGCCATCAATTGCCAAATATCTGTCTATAAAATCAACACTTGCTTAGTTTGGAATGTGTTCTGAGTGGCTTTTTAGAAGGACTGTAGTTTGTTAGAAGGAGGAGGAGGAGGAGACTAAATCACATTCTGATTTGAAAGGAGTGATGTTGTTTCAAGTTATTGGTTGAAGGTTTAAAATGTACAGAGTAAATACCATTGAATTAAGGTACAAATTATATATCTGCTGTTTGGTAGTGATTGACAAAACGGCAGTTGTTGCAAGTTCACATAAAATTGGATTTTGAGTGTAGTAGGATTGTCATGTTCAATGCAGTCAGACATTACATTTTTAAGTTAAAGTGTCCACATGAGGGATTTTTAAAATTGAATTGAATGTTTTTAGGCTGATCTTCTCAGAATTGGTAGTGTAATTGGTTACTTCATAGAATGTTTTTGCTTCTGTATTCTGTCTTTCTGAATTTCCTAGGTTGTATTAATTGAATGATTTTATTGATGCTAAGTGACATCGTTTTGTTGGCAGGATTTATTGACGAAGCTGAGGGACCTGAGCGATGAGCATTCCAAGTTGGAGACGTCTTATGGGCAACGAGCTCAGGAAATGGAGAAACTGGAAAAGGACCTGCAGTCAGAAATTACGAGTCGTGCTGAGAAGGAGCAGTTGACTAATCAGCAGAAGACAGAGCTTGACAGATATTTGCAAGAGATAGAGAGCATAAAAGGAGAGAAGTCTTCCGCTGAGCAGTTGCTCGTTCATCACAAGAGCGAGTTGGAGCAGCTGCAGAATGTTCTCAAAGCATCAAATGTTGACAAGTCTTCTGCTCAACAGAAACTCGTGGAAAAGACGAGACAACTGGAAGAGATGAAGACGGACTTACAATCCTTGAAAGTGAATCAGAGTGCTCTGGAAAGTTCTTTGGCTGAGAAGAGCGAAGAAGCTAAGACCCTACAACAAGATTTAGACAGATTGACGGAAGAAAAGAAGCAAATGGCTGAGAAGAATTCTCAACAACTGAAAACGATTGAAACACTTCAGACAAAGTTGAAAGAAGCGGTGGATACAAAGGCAGGTCAAGACCTGGAATTGGACAACAGGCAGAAAATAATAGAACAGCTTACGTCAGAAATTTCTTCACTTACCAACAAAAAGATGAGTGCTGAGGAAGCATTTAGAAGTCAAATACTGCAAAACAAACAACATTTGCTGGGTAAATTGGATTTTATTTTCTCACGACAAAAACATTTCAATGCTGTATATTTTCAGCATTTAGCCAATCTCCTGATTTGCGTTTCTGTGTGACCTTGCTTGCTTTAGAAATGTTTATAATAAAAAGAATATCTTGTCTACAAGAGCCCACTGGTGATGAAGATGTGAAATAATGAGAAATGAATGTATAGAAGTTGCTGCTTCTTCTGTTGGTTGCAATGCGTACAGTCGGAATGAAATGTCTCATGATGCCAGGTATTCAACTTGAATTTGTTGACTCAGTTGTATGATTGCAGCTGCTGGGTTAGAATTATTGTTGCTTTGGTAATTGAAATGTGTTTTCACATCAGTGCATAATTATAAGGACATTCGAATTGCAGAAGCGCTCATCCTCCTTCTGAGCTGATGAGGTGAGGTCATGATGCCCTATTGTTTTCCTATAAATAGGGCAAGGTCACCATTGTTGTGGGTCTGGAGGATTAGTTTGCATTTTCACGTGGAGGATGTGTGTCTGTCTGTGTAATTGTGTGACTGTCTGTTTCGTTGTTTGTTTGATGCTGTCTCTAATTAAATGTTTCCTCTGGAAACAGAGTTTCAGAGTACAAACTTCGTCAACTGCAGCTGTTGTAAAGCTGGCATTGTATGATTGCAGCAGCTGTATTACATACATTCTGTTGTTAGAAATATTGTCCATTGGTCAGTTGTTGATCAGTTCAAATGCAGTGACCATCTTTTGATCTTTCAAGGCCCTGTTGTGTTTGTTGTTGTTGTTGCTGTTGCTTTCTTCGTCTCCCTGATTCATTTCCTGGTGTTGTGTTCTGTTGCTCTGTCTCTGTGAATAGCATGTGCCGTAGCAGAGGCAGAAGTCATCATTCGAGAGGCTTTGGCTCAGGCGGATAATCCGCACCACTCCACTGTCCGATGTACGGCTGGTAAGTCATCCGCCGGTCTCGGCAGAAGCCGCTCCATTGTATTCTCCCAAATACACTGTTGATGTTACCTGTTATTACTTGTTTTATTGCATTTATTATGTGAGATGTGTCAGTAAATCTGGATCTGAGGTGTAAAGCCATTGTAGAGGACTTGCTCCTTTGGTTTACACAGAACCATCTCATCATTGCTTTGCACATCTACTCTCCTCATTTAAAGCCACACACTCTAACCAGTCAGCTGCCATTCACTCTGTTGTTCCATTGCAAGATAATGAAAATTTTATGAAAATGTTAAAAATTGTTGCCACTTCTTAAGATTTTGCATTTCTAAAACAGAAAAGAAGGTTGATTTCTTCATTTAATTATGCTCACTGTGTTGTGATCACAAAAGGCTGTTGAATCTATAGAGGGCCATAGTTTCTTAAACTCACCGCAAACAATGTCATCCAGTGTTATGATGTTACGTCAGGTACAAAGAGTCGGTGCCTATGAACCTCTATAATTGTAATTGTAATTGCAGTCATTTATATAGAGCTGTCTTTAGCAAGCTACTTCTAGGGTGCTGTATATGATATTTAACTGCAAATTTAGAAAGTAATGCTCAGCATTAACTGTTTTTGAAAGCAGGAAGGAGTTTGGTTTCCTGAATGATTGCAGGGAGACTGCTCCAGGCACGTGGACCCAAATAGCCCTTTGCAGCATGCACAATTTTGCACATACAAGAATGTGGAGGTCCTTTCATCACTGCTTTTGAGCCTATACATGTCCATCTGTGAACGTGAGACTAGTGACTATTGGCATTGTGGTCTCCTCGTCTATCGTTTAGAGATGTATGTGTTTCATTGACTCTCTCTCCAGTCATCCTCTGCTTCAACAATTTTGCCATTGCTGACATATCACAACTCAATGTTCATCGTCAGACTGAACCAGATTAGGCCGTTTGCCTAAGCCCTTGTCATGTCTAAAGCTCAACTATGTTACAAGAGAGAAACTCTGGTCACTGAGTCAGTGACGGAGGAAACAATTTGCTACTTGGCATTCTTCTGTTTGAAATCTGAGGCTAATATATGTGGCAGTCTGCAAAATGATGATATAAAGCAGCTAACATTGTTCTATAGGTAATGCTAACTCTGCCACTGCACATACTCTGACAGCGCCAGTCCCAAGTCTGGATAAAGGAGGAAGGTGATGCAACCAACCAAATCGTCCTAGGTATTGTTTTCTTTACAATCAGAATTACATTAAATTCGTAGATGCAGTTTAAAGATTGTCTGTCTTCATCTGTATCTGTTGTTGACAGAATATTTGCTGAATCGCGTTCAGCCGACTCTGGAATCACTGAATTCTCTTAAGAAGACATTTTCAGTCTACAGTGAAGACAAAACTGGTAATTGCATTTCTCAAGTTTCATTCACACCAATCAGTGGCCTATTGTGCTTGTATGACTGATGTTCAGATCCTGCAGTGGATGACGTACAGATGAGCAAAGATATTCTGCTCAGTTCATCTTTTCAGTGTATTCCGCATTAAAAGATGTGAACTGTCTGATAGTGTGTGGATAGGACAGCAAGGGAGAAGAGGAGATGAAAATTATTGACTGTTGAGGCTAAAGATTCTGATTCCTAGCACTTGAAACCAATGTCTGCAATTGATTATGGAACTGCTATTGCTGTTTGGTAGTAATGTAGTAACTTGACAGTAGATAGGAGTTCGTGGGCCAATTGGAGGCTATGTTAAAAATACTTCAATTGTTGACAATTTCTGTCGTGCTGACAACAAATGACTTTGTTATTGTAAGACTGAAATTGAAGACTAACAGAAGCGCTGATGACGTCATTGACTCTGGCATTGTCTTAGCAGTCTGCTGGTGATAACGAATCATTTGACTGAGCTTATGTTCTGCCAGGGTCGTTGGTCAATTCTACTAAATGTGTGGTTCTGCTGGAATGTGATCCTATGATCATCTGCAGTAACTGGATCTGACTGAACATTGTCAGTTATGGAGTTGATCGTCGGCGCTTGTGAGACATTAGACCCAGATCCTTTGCTTCACTGGGTCAACCAATGACGAACTGCATCAGATTCTGACTTTCAAGCAGTTCAGTCACTTCTGAAAATAACCTTTGTAGTTGACCAACAGAAAGTCACGAAAGTCTTTATACTGTTGATTTATTTAATTTATTCTGAAACTTTATATAGTGCCAGGGCTTGAAGTGACCAACTCAGAGGCACTTCCATGGCTAAGAAGCGTTTCATTTGTTGGGCTTGAGATTTTCAGTAGGGAATGGTTGGATAACATCACAGAAGGGGGTTGTTATCGTTTGCCAAAGTCTGCATAGTTCAACAGCCTGTAAATGATGTTTCTGCCAAAGTATGTTTACATATTGCTGATAACCTGTAAACTGATAATTTTAGCAACATGATAAATACACATTATAGGGTAGTAAGGATTTATGGGGTTTATTTTTCACAGGGAATGTATTTGGCTGTTTTTTTGTATAGATTAGCAATGGTTTGATAATGCACAGTGATTGGTTTTGTAATTTGTTATTGCACATTTGTAAGATCTTCTGAGAAATATACAATATTGCATTGTTATCTGTAAATTAGGGCATAACCAAGTAGACAATTTCCACCAAGTATCGAATCCGAGTATTTGGGCGAACTATTTGCCGGATCCGGGTACGAACCGAATAGTAGCGTCAAATCTGGCCAGCGGAGTGAGTACCGTCCGTAGGCAAAGCGTAGTTAACCTGCCACATGCACAGCTATGGAGAACTATCTATAGTCAGTACAGAGTCTAAAGCAATAGCCTTCATATAGCATATCGTCACACTGTAGGCTATAACAACATATTTATTATTTAATAACTTTATTTGTGAAAAAAATGAAAAACCTTGTTATAAAATTTGAAATATGAAGTTATCAATGACGTCTTTACTTCTAATATTTACCGGAAAGTGGGTGGAGCCAATTCAGGCGATAAAATTACTGATTTGGTTGCAAAAGAAATTAAAATATATAAATTAACATCATTATTTTAAAGAAAATTCAATGGAATGTTAAGTTCTTGCTTAATTATTCAATAACTTATAAAGTAAGTCTGTTAGTCCTAAATTTATTTATTTTTTTAAATATTTTATCGAAAAAAATTATTTTTTTCAAACAGTTATTTTTAGCTATTTGCGGGTGTAATATTTGCCGAGGCGAATACTTCCGAATAGTCCAATATTTGGCCGAGGCGATTTCCGGTTATGCCCTACTGTAAATGCGAATTTATATAACGAATGAATGAAATGGTTATGGAAGATAGGAAAACGTCTGCTTTGTGCTGTGATGAAGACTTAGGCATTTGATGTACAAAGCTAAACTATTCCAAGAGAAATTAACTTGGTGATATAAGCTATTGGAGAATGCAACAACAAAATGAATGCATGATGATGTATCAAGATACATCTGGATTCTGTCATTAGTATTAGCAATGATAGCAATATTAATTTTCCTGCTCTTGATCTTTTGATGACAAGTTGCATTAATTTTCCAGTCGCTGTTTGTTCATGCCCATTGCCCATCGTTGAAGGGTTAAACCTATTATTACAAAGAAGGGGAAATGATAATGAAATTAGAAATTGTGATGTTCTGATCTTTCTTTCCAGCGACTGGAGATGTCATTCAATCGGTTTATGACTTCTCTCACTTTTTGGCTGATGTCATTGTTTTTGGTTTTGCAACTTCACAGTCGGCTCCGATTGAACCGGGAGAAGGTGAGCTCTTTCTTCTCTCAATGTTATTAATTAGCCAGGGTGTGCAACTGATGAAAGAGTCGTATGTTTTTGTTGTGCAACTGATGAAAGAGACGTATGTTTTTGTTGTGCAACTGATGAAAGTGTCGTATGTTTTTGTTGTGCAACTGATGAAAGTGTCGTATGTTTTTGTTGTGCAACTGATGAAAGAGACGTCGGTTTTTGTTGTGCAACTGATGAAAAAATCGTATGATTTTGTTGTGCAACTGATGAAAGTGTCGTATGTTTTTGTTGTGCAACTGATGAAAAAGTCGTCTGTTTTTGTTGTGCAACTGATGAAAGAGACATGTTTTTGTTGTGCAACTGATGAAAGAGACGTATGTTTTTGTTGTGCAACTGATGAAAGTGTCGTATGTTTTTGTTGTGCAACTGATGAAAAAGACGTATGTTTTTGTTGTGCAACTGATGAAAGAGACGTTTGTTTTTGTTGTGCAACTGATGAAAAAGTCGTATGATTTTGTTGTGCAACTGATGAAAGTGTCGTATGTTTTTGTTGTGCAACTGATGAAAAAGTCGTCTGTTTTTGTTGTGCAACTGATGAAAGAGACATATGTTTTTGTTGTGCAACTGATGAAAGAGACGTATGTTTTTGTTGTGCAACTGATGAAAGAGACGTATGTTTTTGTTGTGCAACTGATGAAAAAGTCGTTTGTTTTTGTTGTGCAACTGATGAAAAAGTCGTATGTTTTTGTTGTGCAACTGATGAAAGAGACATATGTTTTTGTTGTGCAACTGATGAAAGTGTCGTATGTTTTTGTTGTACAACTGATGAAAAAGTCGTTTGTTTTTGTTGTGCAACTGATGAAAGAATCGTATGTTTTTGTTGTGCAACTGATGAAAGTGTCGTATGTTTTTGTTGTGCGACTGATGAAAGAGACGTATGTTTTTGTTGTGCAACTGATGAAAGAGACGTATGTTTTTGTTGTGCAACTGATGAAAGAGACATATGTTTTCGTTGTGCGACTGATGAAAGAGACGTATGTTTTTGTTGTGCAACTGATGAAAGTGTCGTATGTTTTTGTTGTGCAACTGATGAAAGAGTCGTATGTTTTTGTTGTGCAACTGATGAAAGAGACGTATGTTTTTGTTGTGTGACTCCAGCCACTTGGCCGTTGTACAACTCTATCTGTGTTGCTATCTCCTCACTAGACCTTTTGAAGCTCCAGGCTATGCTTAATGCTGCTGTCTGCCTTATGGCAGTCTCCCAAGGTCTGCCTTCATTCAGGACTCACTGGCTACACTGGCTTTCTATTAGAAATTGTAACACTTGCACACTGCTATCTTCTTGGGATAACTCCTTGCACTTTTATATATTTGCTTAGGTCCTTTTGCACCTTAGTCTCTTCTCTTCCTAGTTTCTCTGCTTGGCCACCAGAAACCTTTCTGGTTGTTCCCACAAATGCTGATCCTCTGCTCAATATAGAAGCTTTGCCCCCCACCATCTTCCACATGAATTACGACTTAGGCTCCTCAGCCTTTCTCTTCTCTCGTTCTGGAAACACCGTAGGGTCATTTTATTTGTTAGTGATAGCTCTGACTTTGGTTGTGAGGAGCACCTCTGAATTGTTGATTGGTGCTGTTCTTATTAGGATTACAATTTGTTATTCATTTGGGGGTGAACTTTTGAAGTCATCCTCCACTCTGGCCTCTCTCTGAGCTTCAGTTCTTTTGAAGTCATCCTCCAACTGTCCTCTCTCTGAGCTTCAGTTCTTTTGAAGTCATCCTCCACTCTGACCTCTCTCTCTGAGCTTCAGTTCTCTTGAAGTCATCCTCCACTCTGACCTCTCTATCTGAACTTCAATTCTGTTTAAGTCATCGTCCACTCTGACCTCTCTCTCTGAGCTTCATTTCTTTTTAAGTCATCGTCCGCTCTGGCCTCTCTCTCTGAGCTTCAGTTCTTTTTAAGTCATTGTCCGCTCTGGCCTCTCTCTCTGAGCTTCAGTTCTTTTTAAGTCATTGTCCGCTCTGACCTCTCTCTCTGAGCTTCAGTTCTTTTTAAGTCATCGTCCGCTCTGGCCTCTCTCTCTGAGCTTCAGTTCTTTGATGCTGCAGGGTGTTGTGCGCTACTGTCTTGTATTGTATGTTTAGAGAAGAAGAGGTCAGACAGTTTCAACCATTTCATGTCTATTAAGTACTGAGTAATTCATTTTGAATGGCGTGCTGCTAAATGGTTTAATCTGTCAATCACAGGTTGTCATGGTATTCATCTTATGGTCTTACCCACCATATGTTAAAGATTTAATTTCTTTGAAAGACTCTGTAAAAGTTGATGAGTGGAATTATTTCTGTGAATAATTTGTTTAAGTGTTGAATGCTGTAGAGTTGGCCAACTGTTGTCGATCATCTGGCGACGAGTCTTTGGCTCTATTAGCAGCAGCTAAAACAGGTAATCTGCCTTTCTCGTAGGAAAAACCGACGATGCTTGTAATCAAGTTTGTAATTGTAATTATGACGATTTATAGAGCGCCATTGTTGATATCTAGTTCTACGTCTGTGGTGCTTGCAACATTTTCATTTACAGGCATCAAATAAACACAATTAAAGCATGTAACACTCTAACAAGAATATTATATTCAGTTCAAAGTATGAATCGCTCCTCCTCTCTTTATCCCTGCCTGAGCACAGCTGTTGCAGTGGATTACAAGAGACATGGTTATGTAATGAAGAGGATGTCTGTTACTCATATGAAAATGGAGATCAGCCTTGTTACAGGATGGTTGTACTAATATACTATAGAATAAGGTCATTTGCTGAACTAAGCTTTGGACTCTTTGCCTGCATTTGATAAGAATTTCTGAACACTGAAGCATGTCATAGGTAGAGACTATATTCAACCGTATTTACCATCAGTATTTGGTTGTGATTGAGATGAACAATTCGACCGTCTTTCCTGCCTTCTGTTTCATGCTGATGCATTCTTTTGCTTTTCCAAACTCTTCTGCTTCCGTTTCTAGAGTCGTACGATGAGCTGCAGATTCTTGGGAGACGAGTGGATGAAACGTTGCGTCGGATAATGAGCCAAGCGGAGGATCTCATTCCAAAGATTGAAGATGTCCAGGCAGAGAAGATGGGAGACATGGTCGATGAGGAGATGCTACAGACGACAAGGGCAATCGAACAGGCCACTGCGAAACTAGCCGTGAGTTCATTTGCCAGGGCTTTAAGAGAACGGCTGAAGAACAGGAAATCTGTGGACTATTAATCCCTTTACTGGCAGTCCCGATTATAATCGGCTTTGAAAATTGGCATTTAAACGGCAGTCCCGATTATAATCGGATAATTGCTATTGTGAACCATAGTGTACGGCAGGGGCCAATTTCTCTCGTCCAAAATGCTAAGACGGTGGATATTTATGACTATTTGGCTGACCATACTTTTGTTTTCAATCCAGCGACATCATCAATAATTGTGTATCAATAGATGTGTAGGTGACCACGCTATCCGTTTTCGCTGCAGACTTTTATGAAACTGACCAGTAAAGGGGCTTGTGTGTATATATATATATATATATATAAAATATAATATAAAATATATATATATATGTTTATACACAATTACACATATATATATGTATATATACATATATATATATACACACATATATATATACATATATACGCATACACATACATACATATATGTCTTGTCTTGTCTTAACCATCCTCGATTCGAGGGTTGGTCATTTCATGGACTAGTCTACTCCATCTCTTCCTGTCTCTCATCTTCTTTAGTAAGTTGTCAAGTGGTTTACCGGTCCATTTTTCCGCATTGTCTATCCATCGTGTCTTTAGTCTTTTCTTCTTTCTCTTGCTCCCGGTGTAGTGCCTTGCATGATTTCTTTTTATAGACAGTTTCCCTCTTTTCTCATCATATGTGCAAAGTATGTTAATTTCCTCCTTTGACATTTCTAAAATTTACTGGCTGAATAAGGGTAGGTTTAAAAAAATTTGAAGGCCTGTAATGGGGGTTAAATAAGCTCCAGGAATCTTTGAACTGACCACCAATCAGAGTTCTGTCATCTAATACAGGACAATTTTTGTCATCACTTGAATTAATGTTACGATAAAGATTGTGTTGCCTTTTCAGTTGATTTTGTTTAATATTTGTGCAAAGGTTGACTAAAAATTAGCACAGGCTTAGAATTTACCTCTGCCACATCTGAACAAGTTTTCTCATTTTGAGCAATCGGAGGAGACGTTTTAGAGAACAGCAGCTCATGGAGTTGGAATTATTGACAAGCCTGCAAGGATGGAATTACAGTCGTCCAGTCACATTAGGCCGGATGATGGCATAGGGTAATTGCTGTACTAGACTATAATTATGTTGGTTCCCTTATTATGTCGTTGTGATGGGTGTTGGTGTGTTTATATGTTCGTGAAGGACATGTTGGCAAGTTCACGAGAACAACAGACGGGGATCCAGCTGGAAGTGAATGAGAAGATACTCGATTCCTGTAACAACCTTATGAAGGTAATTGCTCCTTCTTTTCTTATCTCTTGTAATGTTCACTTTGTATATCTTGCAGGTCATGTACACTTGACTAATGATGCTGATGCATCCTTTGTTTCTTCTCTCATCTGTGTCTTCCTTTGTTTACTCTATTTGTTATTCTGTGTGAGCTGTGACTATTATGTTGTTGCCTGTGCATCAAATCATCTCCTGTCTGAATGTCTTTGGCTGACATGATAGAACATCATTTCATGAGGATTCATTGAATCATCGTCATTCACACTTTAAAGTGAAGACAGAATTATTGGCAGAATTTATGTTTTTCTTGCGCATGTGCTGCGTTTGGCCATTGCTTTTGCTGCTTCTTTTTACATGGCGACATGATTTGACTGCAATCTCCTTATAATGTCAATTGTGACTCTAATACTTAGATTTTTAAATCTGATAGAATCCGAATTAGAAGGTTAAGTAGATATGGAGATTTTAAATTTGTTTAAATTTGAAGCATGTTGTATTCATGTTTGATCTACTTTTAGACGATAAAGGTTCTAATAGAGAAATCGAAATCCTTACAGCGAGAGATTGTTGGCCAGGGACGCGTATGTATTCACTCTCATTGAAATAATTATAAGAGTTGAAAGTAGTGAAAATCTTTGCAGGTTTAAACTATTTTAAAGCCTCATCTCAAAGTTGAAGGTTTGTTTGGTGGAATATTGACACAGCCTCTGTAGCTTTTCACCTTCCAATGGTATTTGTGTACTCTGTCCAAATTCAAGACATTTTGTGGACTACTCTTTAACTTTAGGTGTTCTTTGAGCTTTGCTTTCTTGTGTTTTAAAATACATCTTGACTGATTGTTGGGGATGTTGGCTATTTTGAACTATTTCATCTATTAAGTTTATTTGCTATTTCATATATAATGGTTTTGGATATTTATGTAAGTAGTTATTCAATTGTAATTTCCTTTTAAACATCATGGTCTATAGACAGAGCAGACCCAAATTGTTCAAATGATGCCAGCACATGACAAGAAAGGCTTCTAATGAAGGAAAGGAGGAGGAGGAGATGGGGAATTGAAGTGAGTTTAAACTATCAGACATAATCTGGTCTTAGATCATCTGCTGGACAATACAGAATTGGATGAGTGGTGTTCTCTGGATCCTGGTTTCTGTTCAAGTGCAGATTGCACTCGATGCTTGTGATGCTTTGTTTCTTATGGTTCTGAGGATTTGTTTACTGACAGGGAACGTCATCAATAAAAGACTTCTATAAGAAGCATCACAGGTGGACAGAGGGTCTTATCTCGGCTGCAAAGGCTGTGGGATGGGGAGCCAATGTATTAGTGTAAGTCATTTAACTTCATTTTCTTCATTTAGCCTAATATGAAAGAAGATTCATCAGGACACTTGTTCATTGGTATCACTATGATTTACTGTATCTGTTGCAATTATTCAGAACATCATTTTTTCACAAGTGGCTGGCATCAGCTTCTCTACCTGATATTTATCAGCAGCATCATCGATTTGCCTTCCAGTAGCTCCAGCTTTTTTCTAGCTCAATGATATGTAATTTAAATGAATTGCTGAACCGAGTTGCAGATGTGCAGCTAGTTTCCTTGTGTAATGGGGTCATATTTTGGATTGGCAGGGTGTAGTTGTGAGGTGTTTAAGGTCTGTCTGTGTGTCTGTATGATCAGTGATGCAGCAGATAAAGTCGTTAAAGGCAAAGGCAAGTTTGAGGAACTCGTTGTATGTTCCCAAGAGATCGCAGCCAGTACAGCTCAACTCGTCGTTTCATCCAAAGTGAAGGCTCAGCGTGACAGCGATAATCTTCGTCAGTTGTCGGAGGCGTCTAAGCACGTGTCTGCAGCCACCGGGGAGGTTGTAGCGTCTGCCAAGAGCGGCGCAGAAAGAATCGAAGATATCGGTCAGTTCTTTGTCTCTCTTCTGTCTGTCCTATTCTGTGTTCTTTGTTGTAAGCAGCTATGTAGAAAATAAAAGTCAGAGTGGCAAGATTAGCACTGCAATAGAAAAGAGAATCGACATTATTTTCTTTGCGAACGCATTCATGTGTGCTTTACTGGACGAGTCTGAGATTAGATTCCAGTCGAATCTGTTAACTTTGTGATGAGTAATCAGCAGTGCTTCTTCAGTGCAATGGGACTTCTTTTGTTCACCTTTATTGAGGTTGTCCTTTCTTTTGACTTTTTGTGTTTTGAAGTATTTTCTCATTTACAAAACACTTCAAGTAGTCTTCCTATGTGTCTCGGCCTATTGACAGTATTTACAATAACAAAGCCGTCACTGAGCATATAACACATTTCTGATATTGAGTGCTTTGAAGGTGATGTGCATTGAATGTGTCATGCAACTATTCATATGTTGACGCGTCCTCCGTTTGCTGTCGTTTCAGATACACTTGATTTTTCACGGCTGACCCTTCATCAGGCCAAACGGTTTGAAATGGAATCACAGGTTCATGTGTTGGAATTGGAGAGCAACCTGGAAAAGGAGCGAAAGAAGTTGTCTGAATTACGCAAGACGCATTACAAGCTGGCTGGAGAAAGTGAAGGATGGGAGCAGGAAGTGAGTCTGATCAAAACATTTCTCATTGACAGCATTTCGTAATATAGTCAAATGATGGGCGTTAATAGACCAGATTTATTTCACAGCAGTGCCATTTTAAAAATTATTATTTCCCGCTCTTTCAATCATGCCATCAAAATCAGAAATAGTTACCATATCTGGATCACTGTTATGCAAAATATAGTCACTGTGGCAATATATCCTCATCCCTTGAACAGCCAGGTGCATAGTAAGATGTCTATCCAGATGTTACGGTTACAAGCACTTGAGTATCAGCTTAAGAAGCATAGGGTTTTTGAGTAAGTGTAAATCCAAAGCTTCTGAACTGATTGATTGCCATGTAGACTTTTTTGACCCATTTTGTGGGGTTTGGGTACCATCGTTGTAACAGTGAAAAGGAGAGAAGGATTTTATTCTTTTTAAACAGCATCATACTTCTTGTATCAGCCTATTGCTCAGAGATTCAAAAATAAAAGTGGCTAAATTTTGTCTTCTTGTATCACAGTTTCACTGTGTGCTTCATGAAACAATTTACTAATCTAACATAGCATTTTAATAATAATAATTGTTGTAGCATTAAAATTTTGACTGCTAAATAGCATTCTAGAACATTGCTCAATCGCTTTGAGTCATAGTCACGGTATTAAATCAGATTGACTTAGATCGTTTGTGAATACAAGGCATTATTTGGATAATTGTAATTTACTAAATTTTGCACATACTTATATTATAGATTTAGGTAACTATTGAGCATTTGAAATGGTTCTGATTTTTGACTAGACTGTGAGTCATTGTTTATGTTACCGATATGCAATTGTTTGCTGATGTCTCGACATTCAATCTAATATGAAATTTCGTCTTATTTTTAAATGTCACCTAGTTGTATATACTGCATGTGCCTTAATGCTTTCGATTTCTCTATGTCCAAACGGTTTAGACAGGAATTTTTACATTTACAATTACATTGCATGTGACCTCATGATCCTTTGATATTTCTGATTCTAGGGAACCTCTGATGCACAGTGAAATGCATCCACGACTGCATCCATCCTCTTCTTCTAATGGAGTCAAAGTGGAGCTGAACCAAGCTAAGGTTATCCACACTTATGTTATTTTAAGCTACTGAGAAAGTCATATTAACATGTTCAGAAAAACAATGATGAAATTGATAGAGAAAATACTGCACCCTGTACTGCATCATCATCATCATCTTCATCATCATCATCATCCAATTTCCATTTTGGCTCTCCTTTCCAAAAGAAACTCATTTGGTCTGTTTCTGTTGATTTTACCTTTGACAATGATTCTCTAGTGAGGTGCAAAGGTGTTGAATGTGCTGCACATAAGCAGAACACTGCCATATTTTTGATTATGTGTGGTACACATAGGTTATTTCTTTGGGGAGAAAATCTCCTAATTCATCAGACATAGGCAACATGTTTGGATTTTGTCTTTGATTCTTTTGGCCAAAAGTCTGATGCTTAGCGTTGTCCTAACAGTCATCTGCCATTGTGTAGGTGGGTGGGTGGGTTTGGGTGGGTGGGTGTTGTCATGGTTGTTAGTCTGCCACATTGTTCACTTATTGGTAATTTTGAAAGCATTAGTTGAAAGGTTTTTTATGCTTGTTTTACAGAACTCATCAAGAAATACATTTCCAGGAACATTTGAGAAAAAATATCATATATGAACATATGAATGATTTTCAAACTATTTTAAATACCTTTACTATGTATGTGTGTGATTTTTAAATATGATGACTCAGTTAATTTTCAAACTATGATTTGTATATTCAGTGGTGGATTTTGGATTTTATGATTTACGGCTGAGATGATATCCAGTTAATCTGGAAATACAGTTAATGTGATGAGGCTGAGATGATATCCAGTTAATCTGGAAATACGGTTAATGTGATGGCTGCAGGGGAGGGATTACAATTTTCATAGCACTTCATAATTCTTTATGATTGTGTTTGATCCAAAGCATTTGTTTGTCTCAGTGCAATGTTTTTCTGACCATCTATTTCTTCAATTTCAGTATTCATCTAGACGCTTCTTTATGAATATTCTTTAGCTGTATTAAAGTTTTAGTTTTCTACATTCAAGCTTAAATTTCTAAAAATTCCAAATCCATCACTAGACATAGTTTTAAGGTTGTACAATTCAGGAACATTGTTCAATGTTCAAATTGCTACTTGTTAAGTTGGTGTTTGACTGTAGTGTTTTCTGTATGCCCGTTATCTTTCTATTGTTGATCTATGGATGGAATGCGTAGAACAGAGGCATAATTATTGTAAAGTATAATGGTCTATTAGTCGTAAACAGCATAATGTGCAATGTAACAGAGGCCTCTGATCATTTTGAGTGCTAGAGCAAGAGTCACAAGTTCTGCTGCGGATTGCTTCTTAATTGAGATTGTTTTCAGCAGAGCTGGTAGCTGCTGCTTTCTCGTATATACAGCAATTGCTCACTTGTTTGTCATTCAGAAGTAAGGAACCTCCTGCTGTGTCATCTTGCTAACACATAGAATTTCATGTCAAGTGTCTTAACTGACTGATACATACAATGTATCGTATGCCAAAGATGTTGTCCGATCAGATGTACAGACTTTTCCATCAGTGGCTAAGAGCCGTCTAATGCAGAAACACTTCACATAATGTTACTTTAGCATTTAGTCATTTCTATTTCTGTAAGAGAAAATTATTCTGTCTATGTTAAATTATGGATTTTAAAGCAACTATTGCAACTGTGAAAATCAAATTAACTTTTTCAAGCTGATAACTGAGCCCCATAAATTTGTGATTTCAGCTCAGAATATCTTTTGTAGACACTGAAGAGTCAAAACAATATTTCAATTTCATTGTTTTAAATCTGATTCTTTGTTAAAGTGATCATTGTATCTAAATTTTCAGTTCTGGGAGTTTTGTTGACAGCTTGGTTGATACTTTAAAAACATACAGAGCACAATAATAACACAACAAACGCTAAATCAGCAATGAGAAAAGTTTGTCTGATATTCCACCAAAGGCAAGTTTAGGTGATCTTCCTTTCTGTAGAAAGGACAATTGTTCGTCTATACAGTGTTAACCATCTTGTGACATACTCGGCTTTGGTGTAGGGAGTGTGGTGGAAGGAGTGTGATGGAAGGAGTGTGATAGAGGGAGTGTGGTAGTCATAGGCAGTGCTTTTTCTGGCACCATTTTTCCAAAAACTCTGGAATATATATATATATATATATATATATATATATATAAGAAAAATGTGTATGTAAGTATGTTCCACAAAAACTTTTGATCGACTCGACCGATTGCTCCCAAATTTTGTACGAATACTTCTTAGCAGCCGAAGAAAAACATGGGGGGGGGAGCGATTCCGAACTCTTACCTCTTCCCCACTTTTTGGATGAAACTTTGCACAAACGCAAACACGTTACACCTTATTGCTATATGCATTCATTCTAATTCATGTTGCTTGTCTAGCCAATGGTGTCGATATAAAATTGGTGTCTGTAAAAACTCAGCCAATTGCCTAACTTAAACGATTGTACCACGCACGAATTTACCTAAACCAGGTCGCCATCACGTGATGAGATCTAGATTGGGAGCTATTTAGGCTGAGACAACGCACATTGATGTTGCGTTAAACTGGCTTGGCGGCGACCTTATTAACAACAAACAAGATTAATAATTAGTTTATGGCAGACTATTTTGCAAAGCTTCTCCATTCAAAGAAGTCAGATAGGAATCATAGGCCTACGGAAAAGTTAAACGCAGTCGTTCAAGATTATGTATGGGCAACCAATGACTAAATGGAAAATTCCATAATTGTAGTGGATCAATTCTAGATGCATTTTTCTCGGACAAAATATAGTCTCCGCAGTGCGTATAGGCTTTTATCCATAACTTCGATCACAACTAAGAGAGAATGATAATTTGATTGTAAGGACTACCCGGGCAAAGCCGGGTAATTCAGCTAGTTTTATATACAACTTTGCAAATTAAATTTTTTATATTATAAAATTTATAAGTAGGCCTAAGTGTATAGATTTAGTTGCATACAATTTTATTTGGTTGCCAATTTTAGCGTAATTTCTTTTGACAATACAGATGCGTTCCGGCACCTTTTTTTCTAGAAAAAAGCACTGGTCATACATATCATCCAAATGAAACTGAATGCATTTGGATAATGGGCAAAATATTGCACCCTGTACTACATAACACTTTCCATATAGTTTGTCTTTCTCAGAAATTATTATGCTTATATTAACATGCATACATGTGCAGAGCCATGAAAGAATACTGTATAGTATCTGATCATTAATATGAAGCACTTCTCACAGGTAAAGCCCTTTAGAAGTACTTCCAGTGCAATGTACCCTACAGAAAAGGAAGGTTTAGATGTGACCAGAGAAGATAGTAGGGTAAAGAGGAGGGAAATCCAGTCCATAGAGCAATGCAGGCAAAGGATCTGATTCAACCATTGTGGTACTAATTTGAGGAATGAAAAATTCGGAGGATCTGAGAGGACGCAATGATGCAACAGAATGGGAACGAGAAGTTTGGTGAGAAAGATATTTTGGAGCAAGACTCAGTTGAGATCTAAGACGATAGTGAGAACTTTATATTGGATGTGTGCAGAAAGAGGTAGCCAGATATACCACTGTTTGAAAAGGTAACATAGTTGGGTTGGCTTAGGGTAGTTATACAATATCTTAATCTCATTCACAAAAGTATGACATAGCCAGGCAGCATACATAGGTTGCTAAACAGAACACAAAACCAGTTTTGTGTTCTGTTTAGCAACCTATGTATGCTGCCTGGTAATTATCAGTGTAAATTAATTTAATGAGATTAACCACGACTTCACTTTTTAAGTCTACCAAGCAAATCAGTTTTATTCAAGAGATATGAATTAGTATAAACTATTTACATCGACTACAAAACTTATTATCTTGTAAATTGGCACAATTTAAAAAACGAGTCTTTTTCAGTAAAAATGAAGAAATAAAGTAAGAAATAAAGCCCCACTTACGATACCATTTCTTTGTTATCAATTTTCCAATACAATTGAGTTTCATTCACTCTTGATTAAACTTGATTCTTCAGCATCACATGTACTTAGATCAAGTACCATCTCAAAACAAATGTTTTCTCAGTAAATAAACTCCAGTTTGCTACTTTTTCTGGTAGTAGGTACATATGCATTTGCTACTGTACTGATCATGGGACATTATCATCATTATTACAGACATTTTTAACATGTGTTAGCTAACACAGAAATGCAAATCTGAAGTTTGAAGAAATGTGAATAAATGACAAGTGAATGGAACAGAACAACAGATGATGTTGCAAAGGAAAATTAGAACAACCCGGATGATTTACGACTCTTGAACTCTGACTTAAGTCAGTAAGTAAATAGGAGCATTTATGAGAGCTCCCAGTACATTGAGGAGAACCCGTTTCTCTTCTATTAAGTGGAAGCTGGTCAACCCCAGTCGGCTGAACTCCCTAGAGTACGCTTACAGCTCTTCCAAGATTTACAGCAAACTGTCAGGATTTAGTGAATAGAAAGTGCATTGAAAGCTGAAAGGGCTGTAAAGGTATTCATTTACATATAATATATATAGGTTTATTATCTGCAGCATAAATAACACAACGTTAAAGATTCAACATTTAATGTCAATATTCAGGTTTATAATTTGCTACTCTACAGTATATTGTCGATATTCATTTAAAGATTGTACTTATTTGAAAATAAACTTAATGACATTAACAAAATGTAATCATTACAATGGATATATCCACATTGTACCAGAAATAATAATACGCATATTGCTTATCATAGTTAACTAGCAATTAGTATTGCATAACTAGGCAATTAGATAAATGCATAAGACGTATGTCGATATGTGGTGAGTAATATATGCCTAGTAACATCACTGTGACGTTCATCACTCTTTAATAATTTGCTGCTTGTAATCTAGTCGAGCGGCATTTGTCAAAGATTCCGCATAAAGTGGAAGTCGTTGAGTCATCTGAAAAACGAAACAATTCAAAGGCACTTAAAGAAACGAATTAATTGCTTGCTGCAGCAGTCATCACATTTGGGATCCAACAGAGACTGGCCATTAGTTTCATTTTCAACTTCTGCACTTACTTATTCTCCCCTGTGCATCTGGTTATGCAGCATATCCACTCTTCCATCCATCATCAACAGTGGTCAATGCTTTTCCAGATGATATCTCCAGACAACTCAGAGGATCATCTAAGATGGATGGTCTCTGGTCCATTGCTTCTCTCCCTTTCCTCTCTGGTTGGTACATGTATCTTCATCCAAACTGACCATTTGTTATTTCATCCTCAGTTTCTGTGCCGACAATTAACAGCTTCAAGGCCTGACTAGGAACCCTTGGTCTATTGAGATGAGTACTATAGGAGTGGTTCTCACACAGGCCTCAGCCTACAGAACCACCTAAAACCCAGTTATTATTATAATATTATTATTATGAGATCTAGATTGGGAGCTATTTAGGCTGAGACAACGCACATTGATGTTGCGTTAAACTGGCTTGGCGGCGACCTTATTAACAACAAACAAGATTAATAATTAGTTTATGGCAGACTATTTTGCAAAGCTTCTCCATTCAAAGAAGTCAGATAGGAATCATAGGCCTACGGAAAAGTTAAACGCAGTCGTTCAAGATTATGTATGGGCAACCAATGACTAAATGGAAAATTCCATAATTGTAGTGGATCAATTCTAGATGCATTTTTCTCGGACAAAATATAGTCTCCGCAGTGCGTATTTCACATCTGCTGTGCTTAAAAGTCATAAACCTGTTAAGAACTCACATCAGAATACCTCTCATTAGCTTAGTTTTGGTAAGCACTGTTGTGTCTAGTAACTTCTTCTATTGCAATAGTGTCTACTGCAAGAAGCATCAACCAAATGGTGCAGCAAACCAGGACTTGATTACCGTACAAAGTCAATATGCAGAAGAAGCCTTCTGTTGAAACAGAGACACATCATTTTATTATGGTAGGTAGGCAACAATTGTAATGAGAGGAGTTGCTCATCCAATTGTAATTGTAATAAGAGGAGTTGCTCATCCAATTGTAATTGTAATGAGAGGAGATGCTCATCCAATTGTAATTGTAATGAGAGGAGTTGCTTACCCAATTGTAATGAGAGGAGTTGCTCATCCAATTGTAATTGTAATGAGAGGAGTTGCTTACCCAATTGTAATTGTAATGAGAGGAGTTGCTCATCTAATTGTAATGAGAGGAGTTGCTTACCCAATTGTAATTGTAATGAGAGTAGTTGCTCACCCTGAAGCCCCACTTGTCATTCACTTGTCTGCATAGATTGAGGTCAACTTCAGATACAAGCAGACCATCTCGATGTCGAGATAATCCCTACAAACAAAACGAATTCCAAAGAGACTTCATTGAACAGCAATGAATCTCACACAGAACACATCTCTTGAGATGGGAATTTTTCTTTTTATGGACAACACAATTGGAGAATTTAGCATTACAGTTTCAATGTTATAAATCTAAAAGCAACATTAAACAATTCAAGCCTTCTTCAGATTGAAAAATTTGTGAATGTTTATAGCTATATTGGTTGTGTTTCTGGCAAAATGTCATCATCTTGCTTGAGATTTGCTATAGATCTATAACTCTTCTCTGGTTAGACTTTCTGCTGCGACTGAATTTTATTGTTTATTCTCGAGTTATGTACATGTTTGGACTTTTGGATGTGCTGGCTTCAGAGATGTGCTGAGCCCACATGCCACCTGAGAAAGTCTACTGGACATTGTGCAACCATTTGCCTGAGCAACATACCACATCACATGTCAACATTGTTCACTGCAAAAGTCCTGAGCCAGTGAGTTGTAACATCATCTACAATCATTGTCATCAATGAATATCACATTTCAACTTTGGAGGGGATCCATTGGTTGGTACAAAGGAGGAATTATTGATGTTTCTAGTTATCAGATCATTGATCACTTCCTAGCTGATGAACTTACTGACACTAGACATCACTTTGGCCAGTGGTTCTCAACCTGTGGGTCATGACCCCCACGGGGGTCGCCTTACGATTTGCCAGGGGTCGCCTGAAAACCTCAGGAATTAAAATAAAAACAGTTATCAGCGTAGTTTTCTTCATCTTTTCATTCCAGCGAAGCTTTATTCGATCATGATTTTCACCAACTACTGTACTAGAACGACTTCAATCAATCTTTAATATATCTCGTACTTCATCTAGTTCTCTGCCTCCTCGGCAGGTTCAAATGTCTGATGTCGCCACTCCTCTCGCTGTTGGGCCTCTTCTTTAAGCTTTCTATATCCATCAGTCATCATCCAGTCAAGCATCATCTGTCTTGGTCTTCCTCTTGTCTGCCTCCCCTTCATTTTTTCTTCTACGACTGTTCTTATAGGGGTAAGTGTGCCCAATCAATTTTTTGTCTCGTTCTTATTGTGTATCAGTGTTCTTTTCTCCGTTTCTCCATCGTTTCTTCATTTGTTTTGTGTTCTGTCCAGCTAATTTTCTCCATTTTTCTCCATGTCCACATTTCAAAAGCCTCAAGTCTTCTTATGTCTTTTTCTCATGGTCCATGTCTCTGATCCATACAGCGCCACATTCCATTTTAGAGTCTTTATTAATCTTATCTTCAGACTCCTGTGTAGTAGTCCTCTCAATGGTTTCCTCCATGTTGAGAAAGCCTCTTTTCCTATTGCGATCCTTCTTTTAATTTCCCTGTGACATTTGGCATCTGTCGTGATCACACTCCCTTGGTAACACAGAATTCTTTCACCTGTTCTATTTCTGTTTCTCCAGTGTGCATTCTGACTACTGGCATCTTTCCTTTACTTATCTTAAGTAGGCCTACCTTTGTCATTTTGATGTTCATTTTCATTCCATATTCAGATGACATTTTGTTCAGTCTATCTATCATCATATAATGTAGACCCTTGTGGCGTCTTGCTAACATTGTCAGGTCATCTTCAATCTCAGCATCTTGATCCATCTTCCTCCTACTTTTGTAGCTTCTCCAGATCCTGTGCTCTGATTCATTTAATAAAATAATTACCAACAACAACTTACAAATTGCTATGTTAATTAATAAATGATTGTGCTGTTATGCCTGAGGTGTAGAGATTATCAAATGGTAAGAATTTAAATGCATGGTAGTAAAGTTGCAGTGAATGCAGTATAACCCAATAAAGTTTTTAGTTGGGGGTTGCCACAACTCAGGAAATATCATCAAGGGGTCGCAGGACTAAAAAGGTTGAGAACTGTTGACTTAGGCCATGGCAAAGAGCACTTCTACATAGACGTCTTCTCTTCAAGTGCTCCTACATAAATGTTTTAATTAGAATTTTGAAGATGTCAATGACAAGACATTGGTGATAGCACTTGTATGACCAGCAAGACAAACATGTTCAAGGTCCCAGGTACACAGTGTCTTCATGCCCCAAATTCAAGTGATTATCAACATATAATGAATGCACTGGAGCTAGATAAATGAATGCAGCATGATGCGTTGAAGAATTCTGACCGGAGTTCGACTTCCATCAGGGGCTGTTGTGTAGCTGGATCCAAAGAAATGTCCAGCGTCATTGTGAGCTGGTTGACCATCTCCAGACGTAAATGCATTCTTATATACCTCCTGTTTGCAATGCAAAGTAAAGAGAATGCATTGCAATGATTTCTGAATGATTCAGTCATGGAGTAGAAACAATTTCCCTTTCATATAAAAACAACAAAGATCAAAAGAAAGATCCTTTGCTATGATAAACACACCTCACCCTCCTCAGAACTTCTGCATTAAATGAACACTCACATGCCTTCATGGCAAAACTGAAAGCTCATAATGAAGCACAAAGCATCAACGGGAGCATCAAAGCATCGCTTCAAGTGAGACCATAGGTCGGGGGACTTAGAGCAAAAAAATCTAGAATGAGGTAATGGTCAGAAGGAAACACTGATACAAGATCAGGAAAAGAAGACAAAGCTGGTTTGAAGAGAGAGACACAGAGAAGATTTTTACAGCATCTAATTACATTGCTGAACATTGTATAATATGGAAATATTTTAGCACACTTATTTTATGCCATTATAGAACATTTGGAAAGAATAAAACATTTTGGCAAACAATGAGACGAAGAAATCGAAAGAACAGAAGAAGGTGACTTACAGTTCCAACTCTGTTGACAGAACAAGTGAAGTAGCTGTTGGCGATCGCTGCATTGCGAGCCTCTATCGGCCACAGCGGCTCACTAGAAGGACAAGAGAACCATGTTTCAGTTGAGCAACGGAGAGATTAACTGTTCCATGCAATTATCAAGAGACCCACAAATGGAACATTCTCAGACACTGAACAAACCTTCAAATCATAGACTAACTTTATTCATAACTTAACTTCATTCATGAATTTTAGAAACTTTATTCTTAACTTTTGTAAAACTTGCTAAATACAGTAAATCCTTGGTCAATATTTTTAATAAATTAACTGGAGTAATTCTAAAATTTCTCACTCTGATATCACTTAGACAATGAAACAACAGAAATAAATAAAGCAAATCGCACATAATAGGTGCATGCTTGGATCATCACTGGTGAATTATTGCTAGTAGATTGTTGACAGAAATGCTGCAAAGTATTTCAAGTATGTTCACCCAATCAGAATCAAGAGAACAAATGCTGCCACCTGACGACGCAGGTGTCTACTGCTAGACGGCAAAACCTGTCAAATGCATAGCTACGATCAATCAAAAGTCTCACATATTATTCTGCTCAACAGATTGATAGTTTGATAGGTCGAGGTCTGTGTTAGCCAAGATCGTAGAAATGTGGCATTGTGGATAATCCAAACTGTCTTGAAAAATTGCTAACTGCTATGGCACCTTGGTTGCATCATCATATAGCATCAGATATCCATTTGGATGATCAAGGACAAGAAGACAAGAATCAGTGTTGCCTGATGATGATGGTCAGTTTGCAAAAAGACAAGTAGAAAATAATAAGACAAGTGATTATTGTCAGTGAAAAAGTCATCAGATGAGTCAATTAAACGTTGGTCGATGGCTGACCTCAGTGCACCAACTGTGGCTGAAGGGTTGAAGACGATCTCTGCTCCATTTATTCCATACATCATCCAGTTCTGTGGATGGTGACGACCATAGCAGATGTTGACCGCAAGACGACCTACAAATTAAACAAAACTTAATGCAAGGAAAACAAAACTCATCTCATCTCAAAGAAGAGATCCAGCACAGCACTTCTTCACTTACAGTTACAGCACAACATGACTTCAACTGGAGACTGAGATGTAAGTCACAGCACAACACGACTTCAACTGGAGACTGTGATGTAAGTCATAGCACAACACGACTTCAACTGAAGACTGTGATGTAAATCACAGCACAACAAGACTTCAGCTGGAGACTGTGATGTAAGTCACAGCACAACACGACTTCAACTGGAGACTGTAAGTCACAGCACAATACGACTTCAACTGAAGACTGTGATGTAAATCACAGCACAACACGACTTCTACTAGAGACTGTGATGTAAGTCACAGCACAACATGACTTCAACTGGAGACTGAGATGTACCGTAAGTCACAGCACAACACGACTTCTACTGTGATGTAAGTCACAGCACAACACGACTTCAACTGGAGACTGAGATGTACCGTAAGTCACAGCACAACACGACTTCAACTGATGTAAGTCACTTCAACTGAAGACTGTGATGTAAATCACAGCACAACACGACTTCTACTAGGGACTGTGATGTAAGTCACAGCACAACATGACTTCAACTGGAGACTGAGATGTACCGTAAGTCACAGCACAACACGACTTCTACTGTGATGTAAGTCACAGCACAACACGACTTCAACTGGAGACTGAGATGTACCGTAAGTCACAGCACAACAAGACTTCAGCTGGAGACTGTGATGTAAGTCACAGCACAACACGACTTCTACTAGAGACTGTGATGTAAGTCACAGCAAAACACGACTTCAACAGGAGACTGTGCTGGACTGTTCTCAACTCTGCCAGGCACATTGATTTTAATCAGCAGAAGCTTCTTTCTCTCTTCACAAGAATGATGTTAAACTTAAGTAATAGCAATCATGCTAAACACTTAGTATGCATGATGGACGGGTGGATTGACCGATAAGCATACTAAGTTGATGACTCATACTCACATATACATGTAGATGGGGGGGAGGAGTAAAAGGTACATGTGTGTACAGGAAGGGGGTCAATTTTTAATGATTTCTGTGTACAGACTAAACGGATGGTACCATTTAAGATCTCTGTCAAATGTCCTCACATGCCGTAACCCAATGAAGACAATTATGGTTCTGCAGATGGACAGAGAAAGCCCACCGACATCAGTCATTAAAAGCATCTACAATATGTTGATAGTCTATTTGAACTTTACTTACCAAAGGTCGTCTCAAAGACCCGGTGACCTGTGTTTCCCTCCATATAGTAAGACGACTGGTAAGACAAACAACAAACATCAGATCTATAACAACGTTTCTCAAAGCAACAACCAGCACAGTTAGCCAAACAAACTCAAACTGCAGCAGAAATACAGAGCATGCAAGTGGTTAACACAAAATATCACTTTACATGAAAGTCTGATTCAGAATTAAGGGAATCTTTGAAAGGTAAATTATTTCCTTTATCATGAAACTGAAGATGAAAATATCGTCTTTTGCAAAGAACTTGATTCTATGAAAAAAAACATAACAGAAAACCCGCTTGGAAGATAATTCAATCGACTGTGCTAATAGTTTTACAGAGTAGTGTTTCAATAACATTCATTTGGTCCATTTTTCATGTAAATTAACGTAACGTTATTGCCATTGATTACCGAAACGAGTTTTAGATGAAACCAACAACTTGACTGAGAATACCTGTACCTTAATTAATGGCCAAACTTAGGGAATTTTGGGAGATGTTTGAAAGGTAAGACACTGACCCCAAGCTCAGAAGAATGTGGGGGTTCCATAACTGCTGCTAGTCATCAGATAAGGTTAACTCAGACTCCATTCACTAAGTGACATTGGAAAAATGAGCAATAGGACAAACGGATGGCATGCGAACGACCATACAGTTAAATTTGACTCCTGTTAAACGACGTTTCATCATCTACTATAACTATGTCATATAATCCTACTGCATAATTGTCAGTTTGAATTAATCAAGAATATTATTATCATTTTATTATTTTGGAATAATTTTTTTCTAATGAGGTTATCTGTTCGAATGGTAAGAGATTGAAATTTTAAAAATCAAAATATATTATTATATTTACCCACACACAAAGACACATGATGTAATACATAATACACACATTGGTTCCATAGTCCCATCTAACTGGTATGTATGTTCACTTTTGCTTAAACAGTATCATTGGGAGGAATACTTCTTACAGCAGCTTAAGTGATGCACAAGACATTGTTGAAAAGTATTTTCCATTAACGTAAATATAATTTGAAAGAACATTTACTTTTATAAAAGTACTTTGGCACTGATAACTTCATAATGAGGCAATCCCTAAAAGTGTCTTTCAAACATTAATTGCAGTAAAGAAAAGTAACAAACCTCATTGAAATCACCCACTCGAGGGATGTGATTCTTTCTCGTTATTCCTATTACTGTTCCAGTGTTTGATATCACAACTGACAACAAACAAACCCGACCAACCAATGCAATATCAGCCTCTGAATGTCTAGCATGAATGATGATAACCGAATGAGATGAGCAATTCATGGGGCGTTGGAGGAGTCAGTCGGATTACTCCTCCAGGCGACCAAGACGACCGGCCTCATTTGGACATCATTCGACCTCTGACCTTGAGACTGGCATTTTGGAATTGCAGCTCTACTCTGGAATTTACATAAATTAAGTGCCATATATATGATGCAGCACATGGCAGCCTGTAAAACGAATGGAAGCAATCTGCAAGCACGTGGATGGGCGATATCTTATGTCAACTATAGAACCTTTTGCGTAATTATGGTGCTCTATAAATAGATATATAGAATACAAGACACTACAAATCAATGACTAGACACAATGACAATGGGGGGGACTTGTGGTTGGAAAAACTTGGTGGGAAGGTGGCCAGGGAGCAGGAGAGCACATCGGGGTAAGGGGTTATTAACTTAACAAAAACTCTGCTGAACAATTAGAAATTCTGGTTAAAGGTAAATATTTATTGTCTCAGTCCATATAGCAGTGTTGGGTAAACTCATACAAGAAATGAGTCAAATCAAAACTCAACTCATACACTTCAAAATGAGTTAAAACTCAAACTCAAATCATCCTCTGTGAAATGAGTTAACTCAAACTCAGTTGTTAAATGAGTTAAATCGTCAACTCACACATGTCTCATACTAGCACGTTCGTTCAAATGCACAGCTACCATGAAATGGCATCATCAGTTTATTATTTCTAATTTACTAGTATTACTGTTATTATTATTAATGATTTAATCAGGTTATTATTACGGAGTCAAAGTAAACACCACAGCCCACATGTTTAACATCTCAAACCAGACTGGCATTAACTTGTATCAACATATTATGAGGCGAATAGTGAGTTGATTTTAAATTGACAGTTATAGCTCAAACTCATAGAAATTATGAATTAAATCAAACTCATAACTCACAGTCTTTGAAGTGAGTTAACTCAAACTCATAAATCACAACAAGTGAGCTAATTAGTGAGTTTCAATTCATCTGAGTTAACTTATACCCAACATTAGACCATTTATTTAGACCATAAATCTTTGTCTCTTTTTTACTTAACTCATTCTCTTTTTTCAATCATTCATACATTCATTGAATTGCAGAGCATCTCTTCAAGAAACCTACTCATAATGTCAAACGTCTTTGTCTTTCAGTCTATCAATACCATTATGTCTTTGTCTCTTTTATAAAAGAGATTTCTTGTTTTACTCGTCATCATGAAGATAGTAGCTGACTGATCAAACTATTTCCAGTTTGACAAGCTATAGATACCCGCAGTGTTGTGCAGAACATCCCCATGGTCTTCATCACGCTCAAGAATTGGTGAAATGATCACCATGTTGTACTTCTTAGCCAACTGAAACCAAAGAGTACAAATAATCACATGAAAAGCGTTCAGTTGTATTGTGGTATCTCTGTTATCTGGTCAGAAGCATTGATGTGTAACTCAAGCTTCTTTAGTTTCCTTGAAAAGGTGTTTTCACCCATTTTAAAAAGAAACATGGCAACATATAGACTGCTTCAGCAATGCCTACAGCCATACAAGTTGCTTAAGTCAATTTGCTGTGGAGACAGACGTCGAGTTAAGACAATGTTTCCTATCCTTAATCCTTATGCCACCCATATACACATCTGACCCTATTCCAACCTTTCTCCTTCACAAGTTGTTAAAGAGCAGCCTACAGAATATCTCGTCCTACTGAAGGATATTTCCCATACGGTCAAAATCAAGCGGTCATTATAGGCCCTATAGCCAACCGTTGGGCAGCCAGAACAATTAACAGCAACAACTACAGGCCAAAGCTCTTAATTTCCAACCCATCTTGCAGACTGTAAAGAGAACAGGGGCCTGGCAAATGCTCTGCTACCGGGATTCATGCCAAAGTTGGTCTGGCTTTTTACAACAGGTAGGTCAATTCAACAAAGACAAACTGACACCAGTTTCTGGATATTTGTGTCTTTGAGTCGTTCGGTGTTCTGTCTCATCTTCTGTTTTTATCATGCTGGCTCACATAAATCTCTTCACATTGGTCTTCTCGAGGTTCTTCTTTCGCCTCTGCAGTCGTTCCTAAATTCATTTATCTATTTTAATATGGCGAAATTTGATACCGCCCTTCTTCCAACATTATTTGCTTAGAAGTGCACATACACGCTGACGGTGCAATTGCAGCTGTACTGTATTGTGCGCGAAGGACTTGCTCAAGGTCCCTAAAAAAATGCTCATTCTGGTCTTCCATGCACAATGGGGTCCTGCCCAGAAGTCTCTGACTGATGTACTACTATGGCCTCCTCCTTCAGCCTCCTTGACCACTCTGCTCTTCAACAGACTTGATCTTCCATTTCCTCAGACAGGAACAGCTCTGGTAAAGTAGCTTTTATTTGCCTCAATTGATCTGTCTCTTTTGAATGCGTTGTCTCCATCTACTCACTCTCCAGTTCCAGCCAATAACTTCTCCTCCTCTTCCTCTGCTTTTCCCACAACCTATGTAATAGTGTGTATTCACTTGTGGCCTCATGTACAGGGAGCACCTCTGAATGGTTCACCCTACTACAGGCACTTATTGAATACACTATGACACTGAAACTGGGGATGAGGTGCTGTTGCTTCTGCTGCTGCATCTCTCTTTCAACTAATTGAAATCTGATGGTCATCTGCCCGTCCCATTTGACAACTTAGACACATGATGCCTTCTTAGGCATTGGACCACACTCTGGAACAACCTTCTCAAGAAAATTCTAGATCAACGACCCCAGCACAAACAGTCTAAGCAACAATTTTTTTTAATCTTAAGTCGCATCTTTTCAGATCCATCAGATAGCAGTCAGCAGTTTACTTAGAATGCCCCACATAGAAATATATTCACATAGACATCTATTCACATAGACACACTGATGCTAGAGCAGTTCTATAGGGAAGAGCACAAAACACAATTGCATTACTGCAGGGAATTCCACACACAACATTATAGCAAATGTTAATTATTATGAATGATGATATCTCTATACAGCTGCCAAACTGCTGAATCAAACCTGTTGCATTAATCTCGTAGTAGGACCACTTTCAGCGGATTCTGCAAACTCACACCATGGCTGCTTCTCTCTTGTACAAATTGCAAATGGCATGTCTGAAAAGATAAAAAAACAGCTGAGCTAAAGAATTCCCAGAATGAGTTTGAAAGGAATGAGACTCATCAAAGAACCCCAATCAGAAAGCCACATCAGTCCCTTTAAGGGTCACATGATATAGATACACAAAGGAAGAGCAAAATGGCAAAAATGTGCAAAATGATGGCAGCAGATTTCACATGGTTATGTTGCATAGTATGTAATTGTGTGAATATGTCTAGCACCATAACAGAATTTAAAAATCAAAATAAACTAAGAAATGATCTTGGTCCCTCTGCCCCATCTTGGTCCCTCTGTTCCTTCTTGGTCCCTCTGCTCCATCTTGGTCCTCTGTTCCTTCTTGGTCCCTCTATTCCTTCTTGGTCCCTCTGCCCTATCTTGGTCCCTCTATTCCTTCTTGGCCCCTCTGCTCCATCTTGGTCCCTCTGCTCCATCTTGGTCCCTCTGCCCCATCTTGGTCCCTCTGTCCCTTCTTGGTCCCTCTGTTACTTCTTGGTCCCTCTGCTCCTTCTTGGTCCCTCTGCTCCATCTTGGTCCCTCTGTTCCTTCTTGGTCCCTCTGTTCTTTCTTGGTCCCTCTGTTCCTTCTTGGTCCCTCTGCTCCATCTTGGTCCCTCTGTTCCTTCTTGGTCCCTCTGTTCTTTCTTGGTCCCTCTGTTCCTTCTTGGTCCCTCTGCTCCATCTTGGTCCCTCTGTTCCTTCTTGGTCCCTCTGCCCCATCTTGGTCCCTCTGCCCCATCTTGGTCCCTCTGCTCCATCTTGGTCCCTCTGCTCCATCTTGGTCCCTCTGTTCCTTCTTGGTCCCTCTGTTCCTTCTTGGTCCCTCTGCTCCATCTTGGTCCCTCTGTTCCTTCTTGGTCCCTCTGTTCCTTCTTGGTCCCTCTGCTCCATCTTGGTCCCTCTGCTCCTTCTCCAATAGCACATAAAAGCCATTCTGTCTGAATACGGTTATGCTGTCTGATCCGGAGCGTCTCTGAGTATTGTTTCTAGAAAAGGCACAATAAAAATTTGCAATTACAATTGAATTACAATACAATTACATGCTTAAAATAGAAGAAATTAAATGCAGAAACATGAAAATGACAGGGATCAATTGAGAGGTAGACGTACTCCATGCCTCCTGCATGCATACAATGTTCACTCCACAGACTGAAGCAACTTCGATGATCTCAGAAATTCTACGATGTAATGCATCTCTCTAGAAGATAAACAAACACAACGTAAGTTGCATATTCTTCTTCGTAAACGTTTCCATCCATTCTGTCCAAGTTCTGTCAAAAACGCATTCGGACCAATAGGACCAATCTTATAAATCATCTCTTCTTCCGGCCAATATATAGTGACAGAAAATCATGGAACAGAGTAATCCAAACAATGAACAACATCTAAGTGGATGACAAAACTGACAAAATAATCTAAAATAGCACAAAGAAGACCACAGGGGTAGTTTCTGAGTGCCAAGTGAGCCCCATGTTGACACATTGTCCCAAGTGAGCCCCATGTGGACACACTGTTCCATGAGAGACCCAAGTGGGCATGATGACAGAGGTCAGACAGAGTAGTAACATATGTAAGTTAACGCAGTAACAATTATGTTGAAACTACTGGGTATGGTTAATCAAGCAGACTTTGAATATGGAGGGAGTATCCTCTGATGTCAGGGACAGATTGCAGAAGAGTTACCTGTTCAATAACTGATGCTGTTGTTGGCAAAACGATCTTATTCTGAATGGATCCTATTCGTACAATACGAGGATTTCGCGTTGTTTCTGGCTCTGCTTGAAAAACGTATCCTGCCAACTCAAAGTCACGAACTTTGGCTAAATCAAAAGCTGACTCAGACAACTGTAGGCTCCTATAAGTCAAGAGAAGATCACAAAATAAAAAAGCACATTTAATGAGAATTCTTCTGCTTCCATTAAAGTCCTGGTCACTTTGGACCAGGCAGGCTCCATAAAGCACATCTCAGACAAGGTAGACAACATGAGACACCGGGGTGGCGATCCCGCAGAGGTTTTACAGAGAGAGAAATGCTATACGTTTGTCCCCCACACATTTCTTACCCCCTCATTGGGTGTCCCCCCCACCTGTCAAACAAGATCGCCGCCTCTGTGAGACACCACGCCTCATATAAATACAAAGAATGGCTGATTACATGTCAAAGCTCAAACTCACATTGAAGATGTCAACACATCATATGACTTTCCAGTTGCAGAAGCAGAGCTGCAAAAGATGCAGAGCCCGAGTTGATGGTTGCCACAGTTCTCGCAAGAGTTTAATCCAGAGGGAACAGTTTACATATGAGGTGACATAGTAAGTGATAGTTCCAATGGGGAAAGAGGAAGTTGAAAAGAGTGGTTGGTAAATAAATGGAAGGATCAAAGTAATTTAAAACTGTTATAATCTTATATTCTATTTCTCAAGTAATATGAAGCCAGTGAAGAGATTTGAGAATAGGAGTGAAAACCCTATTGATATCTCAAAAGTAGGGTTTTTTAGCGACAACATGTCATACAGAAAGAGTTTCAACAGAAAAGTAAATACGATTATTGATCAGAAGAATTCAGAGATAAGAAAATAAGTCCCCAATCGTTCACAAGGTCACTCAGCAGACGATGGAGTGTATGGTCCGCAGAGTGACTTTGTGAATGATTTGTGACTAGTGGAAACAACTTAATAAGTACTGGTTGATTGAAAATGACAATGTCTCATTGGTTGATTGAAAATGACAATGTCTCACTGGTTGCTTGCAAATGATAATGTCATATTGGTTGATTGCAAATGACATTGTCTCATTGGTTGATTGCAAATGATAATATCATGTTGGTTGATTGCAAATGACCATGTCTTGTTGGTTGATTGCAAATGGCAGTAGTCTTACCTTAACCGTTTTCCATACAGAAGCCTCCACACAGTTTCCAATTCTTTCTCTGGAATGTGTTTCTCTAGGATTTCTTCCAAACTACAGTTTCCAGCCATTTCTACCAACAGAACGAAGCAACTTTGTAAACGTTTTTGAAAAGATGGTGCAGAAATCTAATCTCAAGATGAATCAAAGTAGACAACAAAACTCATCGTCATCTAAAACATCTACATCAAGCATTGATCAGCAACCCAACCAGCCAACTTTTCCTTCAACAATCAATCGATCAATCAATCAATGAAATTTGATATAGGGCCTCTTCAAGTAATCTACTCAGAGGCGCTCCCAGTCCAACCACGGTCAAAGAGAACAGTCTCAAGGACAGCTGTACCGATATCACATTTCGCCGATTATGCCGATATCGATATTGCCGAATATTCATTTGCCAATACCCGATTATTTAGCCGATTATTTAGCCAATTATTTTGCCTATTATTTTATTGTGTTTTCCAAGATGTCCGGTTCCAAACGATAGACTAGTATCTACTGCTACTAGACTACTGCTACTGCCTATTGTTATGATACAAGCAAACACTTCCCCCATAGGAGACGTATGCATGTAGTTGGGGACTAATCCTAGGCAGGCAATACAGACTAGACACACCGCCCACTGTCGAACTGTGCCCAGGGTAATTAAAGGCCAAGGCATGGCTGTCCTATTCACAGCCACCCATCTAATTTCAGCCTCACAGGCCACTGACATGTGTTGGGGAGATCTGATTGGCAGCTAGCATGTATTCCTCCACGATGAATGATGTACATTCATCGGTTTCTCTGTTGAATTGGCCAGCCACTCCTTGGCCCTTAAAGGCCAAGTTTTTAGGGCGTGGCCTAATGAATACCTGCCGCCTGCTGGCTACCAATCAGATCTCTCCAAAGCATCTCATCCGCCTGGGGTACAATCTTAACCAAATGGACCACTGTGGTCAGTCTATCTGAATAGGCTCAAATGGGTCAGACAGCTGAGGGAAATGCCCTGGAAATAACAATTGAATAAATAACAATGATCTCGCTTCATAGTCCTTATAATTATATGCATCTACACACCTGTACTTGATATGCCACTCATATGCCTTCGTGCCTGCATTCGTGTGTGTGTGCGTGCACAGCTTTTGCCAGTACGGCCATCTTGCAAGCTGCTCGTGGACAGCCTCCCGTCAATCGTGTGAAAAGTGCAACCAAACCCATTCGAGAAGTTTGCTGCAGTGTTGTAAATTGCGACTTCAAGGGATGAAGCCATGAGCCAAATCTTGGCTCATGGCCTGTGGTCACTGTTGTTTGCGTTTGTTTTTACGTGATGATGACAGATGCGAGTGTAATTGAGAAATAGACTGAAAAGAATACTGGATGAATGCTATCAAATGCTGCATGTATATATAAGTGTGCGTATATATGTATGCAAATATGTGTATATATATACAGAGAGTGAGAGATCTGCTTATTGTTCCCAGGTATTGATCATATTATATGCTGGCTGATATATTCTTCCTAGGTTTGACATGTGACCTAAATTATGCAGCCCTATTCAGAGAGCACGACTCTCAACGGGCCCACCAGCCCCCGGACCATTATATATATATATATATATGTATATATATATATATATATATATATATATATATGGCATTTGGCTGGGTTCAGTGTAGTTATATTGTTTCTCTGATCTGAGGAACCTGAACTGTTATACACACGTGACAACCAATCAGATATCAAAAGCAAATGTACCTTGAAATACGTTTCATACGAGTCTTCATTCTTATTGCATCAGAAGCTGATCATTCAAGAGCTCTCAATTTTCAGCTGTTTTATTCAGTACAGATATATGTTTCTTATCATGACCACGCTGAATGCCTATATTGTATTCAAATTGATGCCCTTATAATATCGTTATGAGCAAAAAAGGCTCTTATGCATATATCGATCATTAAAAGAGTGAACATCTGAGTGGTTTAGTCTGAGAGGGGGAGGGGGGGAGGGGGAGGGGAGGCGGGGGAGGGGAGGGGAGGCGGGGGAGGGGTAGCGGTGCCATTATTGTTTACATACTGCCACTATGCAAGAACATAAACAGATGAACCCACTTTGACACCTCGTGGAGCAATCTTGGCGATTGCCTGTGGTCACCGTTGTTTGCGTTTGTTTCTCTGTGAGCTGGTCCGCACACACACACTGTTTATATTTATATCTCTGAGGTGAAGGACTACCTGTGAATTTCTATCACACAGTTTTGTCTTAGCATTCACTCATTATAGTAAGCGCCTTTTCGCCAGCTATATTTATTTCATATGGTTTTCAGGGACGCGTTGAGAATAGGGCACACAACCCTGAGTTGCAAGACTGAGACATTGTGACATAATGAAAATAGATGACTAATTGTAATGCCATTCAATGCAATGAATCTATGTATATATACACATATATGTGTATGTATATATATACATATATACGCACACTTATATATATATCAAGCATTTGATAGCATTCATCCAGTATTCTTTTCAGTCTATTTCTCAATTACACTCGCATCGGTCATCATCACGTAAAATCAGCCTGAATTCAAGCCCTTGTGAATCATAATGTGAGGATGAAAAGAATATTGGATGATTCATATGGAGCGTTCGGAGAAGCAATGCATTTGGTGAAGATCCTGTCTAGGTTGTGGAAAGGAGGATCAGCAGCTCAGGGTTCGGTGAATGAAAAATCAAGGAAGAGGGTTGACTTGTTCGCGTACAGCTGTTAGGTCTATTGAGATACTAAGCACTTAGTTCTTCCTTTGCAGGTCAACACATCGGTCAGCACAGTTCCTCCAGTTGTCTCTCTTGCGCACGTGTGCATTTATGATTGATGCTATACAGGTCGAAATGCTTCCCTTCCCCTCTGCTTTTATGTGATATGCATAGCAATATTTATGTATGTGCGTGCTTGTGTCTGTATATATATATATATATTGTTTATAATGTCCCATGCGGTGAGATAGAAATTCACAGGTAGTCCTTCAGCTCAGAGATACAAATATAAACAGCGTGTGTGCGTGCGCAGCTTTAACCAGTACGACCATCTTGCAAGCTGCTCATGGACAGCCTCCCGTCAAACGTGGGCTGATATCCTGTATGCGTCCTATAGGGCTTTGGCTGATGGCTTATATATATATATATATATATATATATATATTATAAGTAGATGTATGTACAGAGACAGACAGACAGAGAACGGCCAAGAGGCATGCAGTCATTTCAATTGAAAGGAATTGACCGGCGGTGGACTTGAATATGGCACTTCTTGACTGTAGCCCCACTCAATGAGTTCAGGTTTGATTGACAAGCAGTTTTACAAGCGGATTCCCGTCGACAGCTGACAGATGGCATGGATACTCAGAGTCTCAGCTATCATTGGACGCAGGTGGGTGGGGTACAGAGCAGTTTCTCGCAAAACTGTCCGCCCAGAAACCTTCGCCTTTAAGCAGGCACTATGACTCACTCTGCACAAGACCTATGTTGACACGTTCTCACGGTCTATACAAGCACAGTGGGTGGTCTCACCACTGGTCTGAAGAAGCCATTGGCTCGACAACACGATATGGGAACGGAACGAAATGCCGTCCTTCACAGACCCAGTGATGTTGCTGTCGTCATTTTGCTTTTATAGAGTGATAATAATATTATTCAATTTAAAAATTTTTTAATATCGGCACCGATTGTCTTGCCGATATCCGATATCTCTATAATCGGCCCAATTAATTGGCCAGCCGATTAATTGGTACAGCTCTATTTTTAAGAGAGGAGTAGAGAGAAGATGAGAAGATCCTGGGTAAAAGCCAGAGGTCCACAGGAAGCCCATTCCAAGTGGCAAGTGGCAGAACCCACAACAGAGAAGGCACGTTGTGTGAGAATGGAACGCTGTGTGAGAATGGAACGCTGAGAAGGCCTTGCACAGCAGAGCGCAGCGCACTCCGAGCACTGGCAGCAGTCGAGCCACATAGCTCCTGAAGGTAAGCAGGTGCAGCTCCAACAAGACAGCACCATAACAAGGAGGAGAGTCGAAATGCAATGTGCTGCGGGATGGGAAGCCTGTGCAACACATCACGCATATAGGCAGAAACATGGCCTGTCCTAGAAATGCCTCCTATCTCCTGCCGACCAGTGGACCCTCTCCAGTTGCCTGATCCTGCCTCGTGAAATGCCTGCATATATGGCGGAACAATATATGTAGTGACGTAGTGTCTGTAGTGACGAAAGCATGAATAAGAGTGGCCGCAGCACTAGTAGTGAGATAGCAGGAGATCACTCGTAATTGTCATAGATGATAGAAGCAATTACAACTCACTGAGTTGACATGCTTGGCAAAAGAAAGCTTTGGTCAAGGATGATGTCAAGGTCTCGCACGGAAGTAGCAAATTATTCACAACTTACTTCATGCACCCCTAGTTCAGAAATGTCAAGGTCTCACACGGAAGTAGCAAATTGACAGCAGTGCAACAGATGTCTCTTCCACTTCTTTCTGAGAAATTCATCATCAAAGAACTAAATTGTTCTTTCTCATTCTGACCCTAGAACTCTCTGTAAGGCCTGATTTTGCAAAGTTTGGCAAAAGCTTTGCAAAATATTTTCTGGCCTTCAGAACTTAGCTAAAACTCTTGTTTTATGGTCAGGTTTAGCAATTTCTATGACTTCTTCGATTCCTATCTTGGTTTTCAACAGGACTCGCCATGAATTTCAATAACAAGAATAATCTTAACTCAACGCCTGTCTCCATTGCTATACAAGTAATAGGCCTAATAATTATTATGAACGCATATGAAAACATGTAGAATTATAATGAATTGATCATTTCACTGTTCGAAATTAGTAATTCATCATTCGCTTATTCACAACTTACTTCTTCTCGCATCAACGTCGACAAAATCCAAAGAACGTCGTTCCGTCGTACGGTGCAAAGTACCCACTCACCCTCTCACTCACTTAACCTGTTGATTTTTTTACCAAGGTCCTGCACATACCAAAGAATGGTAGGCCCCTACAGACCGACTTTGCTTCGAGCACAGGCCTACACATAGCATAGGCCTACACAACGTGTAAGCCTCAAGAAAACAGATCCACACACCCAGGCATCGCCTAATCTCTAAACCAAATCTGGTCTAAACCAGACTTTAAACCGGGACCCTTTGGTCAACACACCATTGGCTCAGTGAACTCCAGTGAACTAACCCTTATTGAACTAACCCTTTTGATCTTCGCGTAGCATACGTAACGCACCGCGCAACGCATTGCAGAAGAACTTGGAACGGAGCTAAATTGAAATATTGTAATTAGTCACTTCTAATGTGTCATTGTCTAATGTCGTGAAACTCGTGGTGGTCAATTGGGATCTGGATCAGGATCAGCATCGTGAGGATCGGTTAGGGTTAGTGCGGAGACCAGGGTGTGGTTAACAAAAACCGTGGATTTTTATAGCATAAAAAGAGGAGGAGGTGGGAGTTGGTGCGATTTGTGATAATTTACATTTTGAGGTCCCTGCAGCTGTAATGATGTTGCTTTTTTATAACCTGTAAATCAGCTTATTTATAATTTTATGTTCCTCGAATTTGACTCAACATTGTGTATAGAAAAGCACAAGGAGTAAATCTATAAAATTAATTATTATCTTGAGGAAAGCAAGAGAACGCGGTAACTACTGTTGCGTTACGTACGTTGCCAACAAGCAACTACAATGGAAATTTACAATGTAGCACGGTGCCTGATGATGACCGACGGCTGAGGCGGGATACATTATTCTGCTTCTGTATTTCTTTGGCAAAAGTAGTCAGTAGATTCAATTGCAGGCATGTTGTAATTTTTAAGCTAACAAGCAAAGAAAATCGCCGATTTTCCGCTTTACTGGTTGCAGCAATATGTAATTTTAGCACTATTGCTGAGCGATAATACGGGATACTATTCTACAGAATTTTTAAAATTTATAATATGTGCTGCGGAGGCTGCGCCTTCGCGAGAGAGTCGGAAACGTGATTTGGACAAACTGCGACACTTGCACGTTTGGAAGTTACTTTCGTTGCTAAGGCTGTTTGCAGTCCTTAGCGAACTATTGTACAGCAGATACATCGAAGTTATAGAGTGGCATCGATGAAGTGGCACCAATGCGAGAATCCAACCACATCTAGTTGTAGCTGATTGATGAATTACAAGTATGTTATTTCCTCACCGTCTCGTAGCATGAGACATAGAAAGAGACCACATAGAGGTTCTGGGGGTCATTTGGTTTGACAGGTGCGGTTAACCGGGCAATCTTGCAGAGTTGGGGTTTCATCGTTCGGCGTGCTGTCAATGGGGTGTGTAAATTTACTTTCATCGGCGTGCTGTCAATGGGGTGTGTAAATTTACTGGTGTCACTTGTAAGGGTCATGAGATTTTGATTATGATTATAAAATATGGTATCTTCTATTCAGCATGCCAAAGATACTGATAAAACACTGACCTCTATGCATATATGTGCCAGTATGCCAATCGATTTGTTTTGATTAAGCACCTGTGAAAAGGCTGGACTTTGCTTCTGTGGACGCTGTAGAATGTTGAAATTATGATTAAGATTAATTGTCTGAGTTTTCTTCTCACCAATGGCAGCATGCCGAACTATGTCATATTATCATAAACGTATGCTCCCGATGCAGCATATTTGCCGTCAACTTAACAGTTGATGCGAACAAAAACAGCACTGAGCAATTATGATTGTCCACTGAACTTAGTTGTAACGAAGTTTAGCAAATAATTATATCGAATGTGATACGTTTAATGTTGATGGTTGAATGCCATGTTTCTGCTACATTTGGAGATCCTTGCTTTGCCTGTCTTCTCATTGGTCATCAATATTTTTAGGATGGATAAAAGCAAGGACAGCAAGAAGAAAGGAAAAGTGGAAAGCAAATCCTCGGAAGAATATGGTCACCACACTCCAGAGAAGGAGCTGGCAGTTGTTGTGTTGCATGCCGGTGAAATGGGTGACGTACATTATCTCAAGGACTACTTACAGGTCAGTGCTTCTCTTTCCCAGTAAAGTTAAGAACTGGTTGAAAAGGTAAATCAAGTGATGATCACAAGTGGCTCTGCAGCCATGCCCTTATTTTGTCTGAAGAATCTTTTGACTGAGCACCATCACACAACCATCTGATATATGTCAATCAAACCAGATGCTGTTTTAATTCCCTACTGGCATTTTTGTAATAGGTGATCACCAATCATTGTTTTTACCTGCATCATATCCAATGTACTGAGCTTCCTCTTGTTTATTAGCTGTATATATATATATATATTTATGTATATATATATATATATGTATATATATGTATAGTCATATGTGTTGCCACTGTTTTCAAACTCCACTCAGCAGTGGAGTTGGTGTGATGGTTGCTTGTAAAGCTGAACGAGAAGAATGATATTTTGTGTTTTAATTGCATGATCTTATCATTTGTTATGATGATGTCTGACGCTTGTATTCTATTGTGAGGTTGTTGAGTCATGTGTCAGAGAGGGACCGATTTATAAATGCATTGAAGTCGGTGATCATACGTTGTTCATGTCGATCTGTCCATGGAATGGCGGAGATGTTTAATGTCTGAATGTTTACAGCTGAATACAAAACACTGATCATAATTTATATTAGAAATGGATGAATCAGAGACATTACTGAAGCACAGACATACTAAATAGTATTATGACACTGGGGTTATTTGAGATGAACCTGGATGTATGTAATTATGTTTGCATGGACAGGAAATGTCAGAATTCCTGACAATGCAGGATGTAATGTAATTCTTGGAAAATTTCTTCAGGCCACTGAGAGTGGGAAAATGCGATTGTTAGGGGACCAGGCCTGTATCACGTATGGAAAATATTATGATTTATGTCTTTTTAAATGTAATATTACTGACACTTAACTGCAATTAGAACTCTAGCATCTGAATATTACTGTACTTATCATTTTTTTTCTTATTGAATGAACCCACTTCCATCTAAGAGTTCTGCCACTGATTTGCATAAGGTCCAGAATATCTCGGCCTGAGGGACCCAGAATTTCTGTCGGTGGTCCTGGCACCCACAAAAGCCGAATCATGGAGACCAGCTCATTCACCGGGGCTATGTCAAATCAAGTCCACAAAAGCCAAGCTGCTGTTTGTCCGGTTCCTGGTCAAAATCTGGGGAGGTCAAATTGAGGAGATTTTGAGGTGCTGTGGTGGTAATTGGTGATGATGGTGGTCGTGTGGTGGCACAGGAGTAGAATCAGGATAGTACGGAATGGTTTCACTGCACTAATTGGTTCCACTGCGCTAATTGGCTCCACTGTGCTAATTGGTTCCACTGCGCTAATTGCCGTGACGGGCACCAACTACTTGACTAGTAGTTAAAACTACTTCCCAATTACTTTCAAAATATGTAGTTATAACTACTATTTAACACTACTTTAGATGACAAATTGACAAGTAGTTATAACTAGTTTGGTAACTATCTCGTAAGTAGTTAACTACTTTTAAGGCTACTTTGCTAATGTTATGTCATGGTGGGTGCATTGATAGTCACCAAGCAGTTTGCAAATTTATTATCATTATTAATTACCGATGTTCATAAGTAATAAAGTGATCAGAAACATAATGACATATCTAATTGTAAACTAACAAGGACAAGAACTACTAGCACACATGCTACAAAGCACCCTTATCAGAGCACAGTTTTAGCAATAACATATGCCAACTTGTTACATCTACAAAAATGTCTAGCCTACAAAGTGTAGAATGATCCAGTGGTCGAATGGGAATATCTTCTGCTGAGGTGGTGCCACGTTTGATGGCACTCTCTCTTTATATAGGCCTAAATACAATTAAATGAAAACTATTGAATAGCATTTAATATAGGCCTGTCTAATCTTTTAGTAATAAATACAAACATATTAATGCCAGACAGAGTTCTAACTGCTTTTAGTTAGAGCTCCAGAAACCATCCCAGCCACTTAAACGACTTTGAAGCTAACAGTTGCCTCATATCAACCAAAGTGGACATTTGATGATATTGGCTCCCTATGCTCTATAAAATATCACTGTATATCTCACGTTCGCATTCACGTTCACTGTCCGCATCGACTGTGCTTCTTCAATTCCTCGTCTTCGTACGTTGCCAATAGCTGCTCAGATCTAGGACTGGTCTATCCAGCCAGTAACAGAATGTCCAGTCTGTTACCGTTCTATCTGTCTGTCTCTGGCGCTCTCTCACCCCTGTCATTCTTGACTCAGCAATCACCTCTCTCTCAGACCCTCTTGTAACCCAGCTGCCCACTGGTGGTCAGGGGTGTGTCCAGATAGGGGGAGGTCCAGAGGCAAATGCCTCCAATTTCATGTAGGGGTAGGGCATAACCGGAAATCGCCTCAGCCGAATATTGGACTATTCGGAAGTATTCGCCTCGGCAAATTTTACACCCACAAATAGCTAAAAATAACTTATTTTGATAAAATTGTTTTTTTGATAAAATTTTATTTTTTCATCAAATAAATTTAGAACTAATGGACTTACTTATAAGTTATTGATTAATTAAACTAGAACGTAACATTCTATTGCATTATCTTTAAAACAATGATGTTAAATTTTATATTTTAATTTTTTTGTTGCATTACTCTGGTGACAACCAAATCAGTAATTTTCCCACTTAAATTGGCTCCACCCACTTTCCGGTAAACATTAAAAGTAAAGACGTCATTGATAACTTCATATTTCAAATTTTATATCAAGATTTTACATTTTTTCACAAATAAAGTTATTAAATAATAAATATATTGTTATAGCCTAGAGTGTGACGATACGTTATATGAAGGATATTGCTATAGACTCTGCATTGACTATAGATAGTTCTCGGTAGCTGTGCACGTGGCAGGTTAAGTACGCTTTGCCTACCGATGGTACTCACTGGTAGTGTCGGCACTGCATGGAAGCAAAATAAGCAATTGCATACCAAAAGAAAGATAAAAGATCAATTTTTAACAAAATTATGGTACATCTTTCAATATGTTTTAAATGCGGAACATGCGTATTGCCGCTATTGCGTACCAAATTTTCAAGGCCAGCGTCGTCACTACTCGCTGGGCAGATTTGCTGCTACTATTTGGTTCGTACCCGGATCCAGCAAATAGTTCATTCAAATACTCGGATTCGGTACTCAGTGGAAATTGTCTACTCGGTTGTGCTCTAGTAGAGGGAGATATTTTTTAGTCTTAGGGGAATACTCTGCCTTCCATCCCTTGGGACCGGGGTGTTTGCCTCCATCACTCAATTGGGATTGACGCCCCTGCTGGTGGTAATCCAGCGCGTACTGGCTGCTTTCCTCATTCTTTAACCCTGGATCATAAGCCCCAACCACTCTACGGCCGCTTTACTCTAGTTCTTATCGCGCAACAATCTCCAGGTAGGCCATTAAACAGGCATAATGCATTAATCAGGCTTTCTCTATAGTTCTGAGAGGAACCCACTTCCTCATAATAGTATGTACAAATTGTAATGAAACAATTATATAGCGAATTTACTCATGAGATTATTATGGGCAACATCCATGTTTGTTGTGAAATAACAGAAATTCCTGTAAGATGGAATTAGTATATAGGAAAAAGTGTAGTTAATTTGAAATATTGTAGTTAACTTAAAACTCCTTGGTAAAAACTAGCTATAACTACTAGACAACTACTTCCACAGTAGTTATAACTACTAGTTAATAACTACAGTAGTGTAAAAGTTGCCAACATTGGCTAATTGGTAGGGCTGTCAACGGTTAACCGGTTATCCGATTAACCGACCGTTTATTAGTAACCGGTTGGTGAAATTCACCTGCCGCTAACCGTTGAAATGATATACCCTCTAAATCTTTATCCTTCTTGTTTCAGAATATGTTATTTCTTGTTGTTACTCAAGGGGATATTTTATTTCAGGGAGTTAAACTTTTTAGACCCCCCGAAATCTGCATGATACATCGTCGGGCGACGGGCGAACGACCCAGCCGAAGACCGTCTAGCACAGCACACATTGATAAACTGCACTACTGGGCCATCTAACTACGCATAATTTATAGTAGTACTAAGTCAGTTTGCGGCAAAGTTGCTGTAGCCGGGCCTGTATATTTTACTTCCCCCCCCCCCCTAGAAAATCCCTAATAAATTAGTAAACCAACGGTTATCCGGTTAACCGCTCACATGGACGGCGGTTAACCGGTTGGGATTTTAACAGATGTTTGACAGCCCTACTAATTGGTTCAACTGCACTGGGCATTTCATCATCATCACCATCTGAGTGTCTTGTGTGTTCTAACCTCCTCGAATATGGATCTATTTCAGATGACAAAATTAACCGGAGAATTGAACATTAATGAGCAAGACTCCAAAGGCTGCACACCGCTTCATTTTGCTGTTGCTTCAAGGAAGGTATGTAACTATGTATATGATTATTGTTTGACAAGGGAAGTGTTGCTTGTGTAGACAATGACTAATTGTAGGAAACATGGGGGTTTAGGCCATCATTACAACATTCTAAGTGACATGGCATCACTGGCATCTGGTACCCAGAGTTGGATTAAATATTGGGCCCCATTCAAATTACACTGTTTATGGGTTATGGTATGCCATAAAGACTGGATATATAATCGAAGTGAAATGTGATGACTCTGTGTTGTATAATGTGCTACTTGAGCCAACTATTATGCCTGTATAGATATTGAATTCATCTAAATGTGTTTCACTTTGATGATTTTTATTCCATTCTGATGAATGGTATTGTAATGCAAATTTTTAAATACTGATTGTGTTGTCATACATGTGGCAAAGCCTGGCCTCTGCCTTCTTTCAAGCACACACAACATGCATTGCTTTGTATGGCTTTGTATGTCATTTGGTCTCTGTGTGTAGCTTTCAAAGCATTTCTTTCCAGGCTGTCATGGAAATGACTGAAAGTTGTTCTGATGTTTTAGATAGATGTGGTGACAACATTAGTGGAATATGGAGCAAATGTGAATCTACGTGACTACATGGGATTTACTCCCCTCTTCTGGGCTACAGGTAATCTACAGAGATACAGTGCACTGTATTTTGCTCTTTGCTAGTACACTTGCACCTTATTGTATCTTGTAACAGAATATTTAAAGCTATTGATAATGGAATCAACATTGAATATATATGCTCTCCTAGACTGGTTTTCATCTTTTTTGCTGATGACACCAACTCATTTGCCTCCCTCTCCTCCATAGAGACCCTCATTAGTATTATAAACTCAGAGCTAACTCAAATTGCTAACTGGTTTTGCACCAATAAAATAACACTAAATCTAAACAAAGTCAATTTTTTTATTATTCAGGTCTTACTGGAACCTCTGCCTGGTCTTATGCCTATAATCCAAATAATGGACACTCTATTACTCAAGTATCATCATCTAAATTTTTTGGGGTTACTGTAGATCAGCGCCTCTCCTGGAAGGAGCATATACAACTGTCTCTATGGCGACTTGTAAAATGCCTTGAAGTAATAGAAGTGTTGTCTTTAAAAGCCTCAAAAGCTTTTTAAATGCATTGTCAGTGAGTATACTATCCTCCCACTCTTTGTAAGTAGAGTCTTCTGAATCCAACAGTGAGAGGTTGCAAGGGTGCCACATTCTATTCTCAAGTCCAGAGCAGACAAGGAAAAAGTCGATAGACTCAGCGGGTACTGAAGCTTGTATGAGGTTCTCCATGCTATGACAGTGGCTTGTCATTTGTATCAGATGAACATTCAACTAACCAATATAATTAGCTGTTCATCTTCTGATTCATGCCATTCACTCTGTGATAATGTGCCTCAGTTGTGTTTATTTGATTGTTAAGGTAAGTTATGTAGTACCACTGATATAATTAGAGCCATCGATAAGAGAAACCTCTGAGTGAATGAGTCGATTGTTAGTGTTTTCCAATATCATTTAGATGACAACTGATGATGTCGTCTGTGTTTCAGGTAGATACGCAGACGCTCAGATCGCCAATTACTTGATCGACAAAGGCCGTGCGTCCGTCCATATCACGACTGAGACTGGAGCGTGTGCTCTGCATGGAGCAGCTCTTCAGGGCAATCTCGGTCAGCAGAGATTATAATAAGGGGTCATTGCATAATTACGTAACGCTCGAAGGGGGTGGGTGGGGTGCTACAAAACGTTACGAAATGCTACGGCGGTGGGTGGGGGGTTAGCTGAACGTTACGTAACGCCTTTCATTTTAAACTAATTATTAATTAATTAAAGATACTCAATCAAAGCTATAAACCAAGGTTTAAGTTTTTCCTTTAGTCGTGAAGGCTCATGAACGGAGCGCTCTGGCGATATGAAATTTGTACAAAATGCTCTTCTCCCAATTTCTCAGCTCACCTGAATATTTTCAGAGAGGCAGGGTTAATTTAAAACGTCATATGAAAGTGGGGCGAAATTCAATATGCAAATCAAGCCCATTTGTTAAGCATCAATATTACAATTGCTGATGGTTTCAAGTCAAACAAATCAAAGTCAAGCTAAATCAAGTCGGAGCAAATGACACGACAAATCGTCTGCATTTAACTTTCGAAATTTTAAGAATTTTTGATTAGATATTAAAACAACCGTCATTTTCAATCGCATCATCAGAAGGCGTATTAGTTAAACACCTCGTGACAACTAATATCCAAATGCGGTACTAGTTAGGAGCACCAAAAACGAACGGAGCTGCCGCGCAAAATGGCGGACCCACTTCCAGAAGAGGTCTGGTGAATGTAGTGATACCTGCGTCAGTTAAAAAAAGGGGCACACCCACCGAGTTCAAAATTCAGTTCCAAGCGAAGCTAGGCTGTAAGGCTAGTAGGCCTAGCATATAAATTTGTACTAAACTAGTGTTTAGCCTCGTAGCCTACACACGGCGGTGAAATCATCGAAGTTAAAACATAATATTAAATATTGTCTACCATTGATGGAGGTTAAATTTGGAGACCGGGGACTATTTAGGCCCAGGTAAAACTACACTGAGTTTTGTTCAAAATAAATGTAACGCTCAGGGGGGTGGGTGGGGGTCTATGGAAACGTTACGATGTGTTACATAGGGGGGTTGGGGGGTCAGAAACTGCCATTTTCAGTGTTACGTAATTATGCAATGACACCTAATGATTATGATATTCTCCTCTTTATAGTTTCCAAGGATGAGACTCGTCATTCTCTTGTTTGCTTCTTCCTTGTTCTGTTTCACTTGGGCTGAAATGTTTGCTGCTCTGAGCTGAGCAGAGTAATTGCATGGGAAAAGGAAAGCTGGATGAATTTAACGTTAATTTTTATCTCTGACATGCAAGTAGTATGGAGTTCTTCATCGGTTTACTTTCAAGTAATAAACATTTTTATATTGATATACAGTAGGAGATATATATGTTTTCTATTATTTAAATATTAGTCTTATAATTTATTACCTACTGTGCTCATTTCCTTAAGAGAGCATAGATATAAAGATGTTGTGAGTTATTAGGTCAGGTCTTGATATTAGAGAATGTATGCAATTCTTTTCTGTGTGTTTCTTCTGCCTTAGATTGTATAACTCTGCTTCTCAAGTGTGGGGCGGATCCACAATTTGCCGATCACAACGGTAACTCTCCTTTGGATCTGGCCAAGGACGACGCAACACGAACGCTGCTGCAGAAAGTTCTTCGGCATAATGAAGCATTTGATGACAAGTCTGGTGAGGAAAAGAAGGTCTCATGATCATGCAATATTTGATTCATTCAATCTACTACTTTGTCTTGTCATTCACCTTCTCGGCCCATATGGACTTTTTAGTGGCAATGTACACTCTACTGGCAGTATACATATTAATGGCAGTGTGCACTCAAGCACCTAATTCTGGGATGTAGTTGTGCTGTAATATGCCAAGCAAATTTCTGATGACTGCAACGGCCTCTGTTGTCAAAAGTGGTCGTTAAACTCTGGATCCACTCTTATCTCTTAATAGAGATAATAGAGTAAGAGAAGCTGGAAGATGATGAACTGTCAAAAGAAATATAGTGCCAAGTATATTGTCAGCATAAAGTTGAAGTTTGAGGCCACTTTGGTCAATAATGTACTTAGTAGAGAACTATGAAGAAACTAATTACAGAGCCATTTGTGGACAGAACAAATTTAGAAATTAAATTCAAGTTTATAATTGACCAATAGTTTGACGTAGTGTCTTCATCCAGAGATGGCGTCTTCCACAAAAAAATACCAGAAATGAAGAACAGCAACAGATAATTAAAACTGCTTTTTGAGAAGGTGAGTTGGAATTGGTTCTGTGGGAAGAGTAGAGAACATCGGAAATTGCAGAAGCAGCCAGGGAACGAGGAAATGAAGAGTGGATGGCACTAATCAGAAGATGAACAGCCAATTGACTGTGGTATTTAGAGTGTATACTTTGGATACACTGTCATAAAGAAAAAATCATTAACCAGAGCAGATGGTGACTGGGTGAGGAGATCTTAGGTGTTGTGGACATGTACGTCATCGTGGACCTTCGAAAGAGACATAGACAACGTGAGTTGTAAATGTGGTAATGCCTACCTTTTAGGATAGATTTCAATATGAGTCATCTTACTGTGTATATCGGGACGTTTAAGTGCTCTGATGTTTAATGTCCTTTTCAATTGTCCTCTCGGAATGCAAGACATGCTTGACGTGTTGCTCCATTTGGCCAGCCATTGACCCTTTGAATGCCACTCTTTCATTTCTTCATACTCGTTTTAAGTATAAGATATCTTCTGTGATTTGAAGGAACTACATACTTCGTTATTTTGAGATTTGTACGTTTCGTTGTTTACGGTTATAGTTGTTTCTGATGTAAATTGGAGGCTGAATTGATTTGTAGCTGATCAATGTGTACAGTGTGGAATTATGGGAACCAGCTTTAAGCGTTGCGGTCGATGCTTTGTTACGAAATACTGTGGCCAGAAGTGTCAGATTGCTCACTGGAAGAATGGTCATCGTCAGTTGTGCATTGGTCAGTGTGTGTCGTCTGATTTAACTATCTTACCTTCTGCATTTTGACCAGAACTTCAACCAAAATCTTTTTTGCTCCAGTAAAGCTGAGCATTTCATTCTCAGTCTGGGTTGTAATGTCCACACAGGTTGTCTCTGTGTCTCTATCTCTCTGTTTCTGTGTCTCTATCTCTCTGTTTCTCTCTGTCTCAGAAACGAAACTCACTTTTGCCTCTGATGCAAATTCAGCTCATAAATTTAATCATGATTTCAGACTTTAGAAAGCGTTACTTGTAGTGCTTGTAAAGAAGCTGGTACTCTACACTTAGCTCTTTAGAAATTTGTAGTTTACGATGATGACTATTACGATTAAAAGCTAAATGCAGAGCCGAGCGTATTCACGAGCACTGCGCTGTGTCCGAGTGCTCATCCAATCCCGATCCAATCTTCTGGTTGATGCTCTATGTCACATAAGTTCCAAGTACTTTTATTATTTGCTTTTACTTGAAGACATGACGAGTCTTCAGTCTTTAGAAATGTGTCACAAGCATGGTAACATCAAGTAATACTCTGGTCAGATTGTTGATTTCTGATTTTAGGTTTCGTTGTGGCATCGTTGTCGAGTAAATACTGTTTTACGCTTAGCATGCCTCAGATGAAGGCCTATGTCAACACTCCAGATCAGGAGAAAACGCGTAATCCACTAGTCAAGAAGAAGAAATTCATCGTTAAAGTTCAAGTCCCTGTAGGTAAGACATGGTTTATGAGATTTCCTTAGGAGCCCTGGACCATTTCGTCAAACATCATCTGTTAACTTGCCGCATTTGCCTGTCTTGTCCTAGCAAAGATCTCAGTTGAGTCTGTTAGTTTAGTTGTCTTCTCTAGAGAAACCTTTATCAGTTTTTGTTTTAACGTTTGTTTTAATACAGGGTTCCAGTACATCATGCCATGGTACTTGCAATCATAGAGATACAGAGACAGGGCCCAGTACATCATGCCATGCCATTTGAAGCAGTACATCATGCCATGCAGTGGTGCTTGCAATCATACAGACTTGCAATCATAGAAACACAGAGACAGGGTACCAATACATCAGGCCATGCCATTAATACTTGCAATCATAGAGACACAGAGCCAGGGTGCCAATACATCATGCCATGCAATTAATACTTGCAATCATAGAAACACAGAGACAGGGTGCCAATACATCATGTCATGCAATCATAGAGACACAGAGCCAGGGTGCCAATACATCATGTCATGCAATCATAGAGACACAGAGCCAGGGTGCCAATACATCATGCCATGCAATCATAGAGACACAGAGACAGGGTGCCAATACATCATGTCATGCAATCATAGAGACACAGAGCCAGGGTGCCAATACATCATGCCATGCCATTAATACTTGCAATCATAGAGACACAGAGCCAGGGTGCCAATACATCATGCCATGCAATCACAGAGACACAGAGACAGGGTGCCAATACATCATGCCATGCAATCACAGAGACACAGAGACAGGGTGCCAATACATCATGCCTTGGTACTTGCTATCATAGAGACATAGAGACGTCTGCATTTGCTGGAGTTTTTAAATTTTGAAGCTGATGGGATTTGTAATGACAGATGCAGATAATCCTGGAATTCTTGAACTCAGTGGTGGACAGATGTTGGTCTATAATGCAGATCGAACTGTAAATGGTCTCATCACCTCTGATAAGAAAGGTTAGCTAGTTTTGCAAGGTCATTGCTATAGTTTTAAAACAGAGCAGTTCTCAACAGTTAACACTTTAACGACAAGCTGCATTCATTTCCCATTCACTTTAAGGACACTCGTTAAACTATTCAGCCTCAGATTTGTAAGAGTGAACTTGATGAATAAGGGTTTCGTGTGCCTCAGATTTTTTGATCCTTTCAAAATCTCTTCACTGTGGACATTACTGAAATTCATCTTCTCTTTACCCATGGATAAAACACTGGTGTGATGAGCAGTAGGTAGTGATATTGACAACAACTGCCCACTCCCCATATGGTTGATCATTTGCTAGGTGATGACAGTTCATTTAGATGTAGAACATGTAAGAAATGCCGCATTGACATGGAGCGGACCACACTTTCATTTTGATTTTGTACTCAGTGATATCTATTTTCGTCTCCAGTATTTTTCATTGAAAGTTTAAAGAAAACAGTGAATCTGGTTAGATTCACAACAGGATATGTGAATTCTTAGAAACATCTAACAGTTTAAATGATATTAATTATCATGTCTAAGGCATCCTAAGAATGGTTCTTTTTAGGCATGGCATGTCAGGTATTGTCTGTCAACCAACTTGTACATTTTTCCACTGCTTCCAACTGCCTAATGGTAATTCATTGGTATGCTTTTTTACAGGGTACAAGGAGCTACGAGACCTCATTGCAAAAGAAGGCTTTATGGGAATTAAGGCCTTTTTTTGGGCTGAAATGAATTCAGAATTAGGTGATGGAAGTTTCAAGGTTTTTCATGGTCAGTGTTCTCCATATCAGAGTTGGTGAATATTGATACTTGGCAACGGACAGCTGCTCCAACACAACTGTGTTGCTACTGTTAAATGCCTTTTGTTACAAAACAGATGGAGATTTTAACTGGAACAGACTACAGAAGTAGGTTTTGTCACGAATGATGACGTTCTGATGTTCAACACAATGTTTACACTAGCTTCGTATTTTCTGTATATGTTTTGTTCATTTTGTTTACTTTCATTTATATTCAAATTCACTGAAATATTTGAGCTGGTGTTATCATTAATGAGACTATGGTTGACCAAATGCTAGTCTGCATTATATAGCTTTTGTTTTACAGTAAAAATAAATGTGTTGTCAGTTCTAAATGATGTTAGCTAATTAACTTCTGTAAAAGGAGAAGCTTAGAGAATGGTTGTATGTACACAAGGAGGAGAGTACATAAAAGGTGCAACAGAGGTAGGGGTATGGTAATATAATTTTTTTAATGCAATATATGGGATGGGCCCTTGGGAATACTGAAAGAAGCTATTACCTTAAAAGAACGAGATTTTGTCTGTGAGAGAAGTTGGGGCAGGCCATTGGGCTCATCGCCTCCGTCCCCTTTGTTAGCATTTGGCCTTGCTTTTCTCTCCCCTTGTGGGCATCCAAGGATGATCTATGCGTGGCATGTGGCTACACAGACTAGCAAACACAAAGCAACCAACTTGTACATTTTTTCACTGCTTTTGCATTTCAAATTCATTTTCAGTATCTTCATTCTTTTATAATTTGTCCAGTGCAGACTTCAGAGAGTTTGGATTTCACACCAAGATGTGTCACCTTAAAGTTGCAGTCACATTTATACCATCCATTTTAATGGCTATGGTTTAATTACAATACTTAACAATAACTAGACCCTTATACTCTGCTAGTTACCAGTTTAATTAAAGCCCAAGTTTTGGGGACGTGGCTAGCTGGTACATTTGCTCTTCACATCTGATTGGCTAGTGTTGTTTTAATAATGTTTTAGTTATGATTGTTAGTCTTCATTTTTAGTTTTAGTTACGATTGTTCCTCACTTATAGTTTTAGTTGTAGTTTCTATGTCTCAAATATAGTTGTAATTAGTTTTAGTTTTGCCAATTATAGTTTTAGTTAATTTTAGTTTTGTCAAATAAAGTTTTAGTTTAAGGTCACTGAGTTTAGTTTAAGTAAGCTAATTACTATTTTATCTCAAGTATGCTAGTTACAGCTTTAGTAATTTAATATCAATTTAAGCTATAGCAATAATTCTTTAATTCTAATTTAATTATAATCGAACGTCAATCGTAGACCATAATTATTATGGTCTACCATTGACATTCGTCACACGTGAGGCCAAAGACGAGAAAAATAAAAATTTCAACATTTCTGAATTAATTAAGTGAACTTTTCACAGTAAATTCATACGTTTTTGCTAAATAAAAAATATAGGATTCGAATTCGCGGTAAACGGTAACTGGAAGTAGACAATCTCATTCTCCTCGTGTGTCTTAGAAGAGGTACTGTATGATACGTGAAAATCATTTCCAGAATTATATATAAATTATGCAAACAACGAATATGTGCCTAGGTTAGGAACATATCCAAGCAGAAATATTTGCTTTATTCTGGCTAAATATCTTTTTAGTTTTCGTTGCATCTGTTTTAGTTGCCACAGTTTTAGTTTTCGTTGTTCCCCGAATTTAGTTTCAGTTTTCGTTCTCGAAAACGTTAAAAAATTTCGAATGATGAAGATCAACAGTATTGCAAACAACAGCTTCTAACACGCCAAGACGAATGCTAGACTAAGCCACAATGTTTCAGTCTTGCAACTCAAGATTGTGTGCCCTATTCTCAACGCGCCTCTGAAAACCATATGAAATAAATACACCGGGCGAAAAGGCGCTTACGATAATGTACCCTCTTACCATGAACACCAAAGATTGAATGCTAAGACAAACTGTGAGATAGAAATTCACAGGTAGTCCTTCAGCTCAGAGATACAAATATAAACAGCGTGTGTGTGCGCGCGCAGTTTAGCCAGTACGGCCATCTTGCAAGCTGCTTGTGGACAGCCTCCCGTCAAACGTGTGAAAAGTGCAACTAAACACCTGCGGGAAGTTTGCTGCAGTGCTGTAAATCGCGACTTTAAGGGCTATCTTCGTGCCATTGGACACACACTTTTCTAAGTAATAAAAGAAAAAAGTAAAAAAATCTTAGGGGGGTTTGTCCTGGGGTGTTCATGTTCGAGGGGTTTGTCCGGGGTTGTTTTTGTCCGCGACCCTCCGCCATAACTTCATCTGTGGAATGGATTGGCAGAGGACAAGTAGCGCACCCTTCTCACACTTTTATTCCTAGTTCTGTATGAAAAATACTGGAATGTTCTTTGTAATTTAGGTTAACCAAAATACGCTACGTTTGGCAAGGAAACTAAGTCAAGCACAGGATGTGCATCACGGACGAGAAATAATGCGTCCTGCCAAAGGCCTGAAGTTTATACCCAAATCCAATGAAGAGCTTCTGACGTAATAGCGTTGATGACTCGTATGAAACGTATTTTAAGGTACAATTCCTTTTGATATCTCATTGGACAGTGGTCTTCGCTTGTATAGTAGGCTTACAGCTCAGCCGGACCAGCTCACAGAGAAACAAACGCAAACAACAGTGACCACAGGCAACCGCCAAGATTGCTCCACGAGCCGAGTGATCTTGGCCAACCGCCGTATTTATACATCTGTAATGGTCCATGGGCTGATATCCTGTATGCGTCCTATTGCGCTTTGGCTCATGGCTTTATATATATATATATATATATATATATATATATATATATATTATAAATATATGTATGTATAGAGACATACATACAGACAGAACGGCCCATTCAGAGGCATGCAGGCTCTTCAACTGAAAGGAATTGACCGGCGATGGACTTGAATATGGCACTTCTTGAATGTAGCCTCTCTCAATGAGTTCAGGTTTGATTGACAAGCAGTATATCGCACAACTGACCACCCAGAAAACTTTTTCTTTAAGCTGTGTTAATAATGGCTCCAGATGAGAACTATCTCCCACAGTGGCGTAGGCAGGATTTCCCCAAGGGGGGGTTAGTATAGGCACTTTTGGGATAGCATTTTCCCCTCTAGATCTACAATAAATTAGAGGGCTCAATGAACCAGGATTTTTTTTAAATTTTAGTCTTTTTTGCACTGCAACAGTTTTTTTTATATTACAAACACAAATACTTTTTTAAAAATCGGCTAAGGCGCATAGCTAGTGATTTTATAACAATGGGAAAAAATTACAAACATATGCTCAAGCCTTAAATTTCATATGATTATAAAATAGCCCTGCCTATGCAAATCAGTCTTTGTGACACATTGATAATGCAGATTCCATTAAAATTACAAAAATCCAAATAATTTGGACCAACTTCATTAAAAACTTTCAACTTAAGTAGAACTTTCAGGTGAACAACGGTATTAAATTATTGTCAATTTATTTTGGTCTTTAAGACTTCAATGCACACGGTGTGCAAGTGTTTAACTATACCACCTTTAACTAAGGTGTGCAGCACACCTATGACCAGCAACAGTTTGTCTATAATGTATAGTCACTTTGTTACATTATAGCAAAGTCCAAACGCCTTTTCTGTTTCATAAATTCCTTCATTATTTCATCGGTAGTTGGAGTATGTGCGCGATGGATATTCAAAAGGGCCAGTCCATTGAGTCGTGTTTCGCTGGTAGTGTTTCGTAGATACGTTTTTAATCGTCGGAGAGTCGAAAATGACCGCTCACTGGTACATGTGGATACGGGTAGTGTAGCTAAGATTTGCAGAAGCTTTCTTATGTTTGGTTGCAATGTTGCATTACAGACAGCCAGGGCGTCTAAGGCATTTCTTGGAATATCATCTTGACTCACACGTGACAGACGACGACACCATAATTTCGTTTCTGCAATAGCTGAATCTACATCGCAATCTAGATCTTCATGATAAAACTCCACAAGATGCTTAAGGTCCTCCAACTGATCACGAGATGGTGAATTATTCGGATCTTTAGGAAGAAGACACTGGAAGCCTTGAAGAACACTCTTGTGATCCAAGAATCTAGATTGAAGTTGACTTATGAACAAGTCCAAGAATGGAATGTAAATTGCAATTTTGTAATATTCCTCATCAGAGGTAGTTGAAATGTTGCATCGTTTAGTTTGTTTTGCAGCTTTTCTTGGTCGCTTTAATGCAAAATCATGTTTTTTTGCAACCTCAGATACAGCAACATACAACTTTTTAAATTCATCATCTGCTTCTTCTCTCAAACGTTGCACTTCTGCCATGATGTCTTCTGCCCAGTGCATGGCTTCCACAAGATCAAGGTCAATCTTTTGGAGTTCTTTACAAAGTTGCTTGCTATAGTTAAACACTTGAGCTGTGCAATGCAGAGCAATGTTGAACTCTGCTTGCTTCATGGCGCATAGAAGCTGCGTGGCTTGTGATGACGTATCTCTATCAGTCCATTCTGATATATCATCTAAGGCAGAGAAAACAGCATCTTGAAGTTCTAAAAATGCAAATACAGAGTTGTGCCTTTCGACCCATCTCGTTGCACACATCTGCGTCAATTTTGTTATGTTAGACTTCGGACATGCCTCTGATATGGCCGATGATAAAACAAGTTGCCTTTTTGGTGTATTTAAGAAATTGTACACTTTTCCTATTGTGCCCATACAATTTCGAACAGACTAGACTTCACATGCATTTGAAATTTCTATGTTCAAGCTGTGGGCAGCACAATGGACATAAATTGCTGTTGGAATTCGTGCCCTGATGTGTGTCTGAACTCCATTATACTGACCGCTCATTGTCGCTGCTCCATTGTATCCCTGCCATCGCATTTTGCTCAAGTCTATTCCATATGAACTAAGTGCTTCGAGGATTTTGGTTGCTATGCCAATACCAGTTGCTTCAGTGAGAGGTTCAAACTGTAGAAATATTTCATTGACTATATTTGTTGAAATATCGACAAATCTAGCACAAAGGGATAACTGCTCCACTCCTGAAATATCAGCCGTTTCATCTGCCAAGATGGTAAAACAAGCAGCTTCATTTATTTGTTTCACCAGCTTCGTCAAAATGATGCTGTTGCAATCTGTAATAATATTGTTTTGTATTGTCGGACTGGTATATCGTGCATTTCCTGCACTCAAGAGAAGCAAGTTTCTTGTGTCATCATTGATACTACCACAATGTCATAAAATTGCTCTAAAATTTCCATCGTTTTCCAGTGGTTCTTCTAGTGTTATCGGTCCAGAACCGTGGTGACCTCGTAAAGCTAGCCCTTGTCGTCCACACAGCAACACCGTTTCAATAATTGGAATTATTCTTTTCCTATTTTCCAAAGCTTGACGTTGGCTTTCCTTGTTCAACTGTATCTCGATGGGGTCCTGAATTCCAGACACAATTCCAGTCAGCATATCTGATTCTTCAATACAATTTAGGTGATACTTTTTTGTTTGATGTGCATCGAAACATTCTTTTGCATCTTTCCATTTGTTAAATTTCTTTTTGCATAGTTGGCCTAACGGCTGGCGACCTATGCCAGCTCCATCTTGAGCAAAAAGAACACAGTATTTACAAAATGCACCCTGCTCCAAGTTAGAGAATGCCAACCATTTCCACTGAGAAAACCAATGGTATTTAAAACGTAAATTTCTGTTGCCTGCCGCAAATTCATAAGTGCTGCTTGGCATCCAGATGTTGTTTAACATATCGATTTTTTTCTCGTTTGGTACCTTCACATTGACATAATTTCCAATGTCGTTGGGATGAGTCGTTCGAATGTTTGGTGAAGGTGACAGATCAACTTCATCACGATGGCTCTCGATTGTTGCAATTGTTTCTACAATCAATGAAAGTGGAGCCACTTCTACTGAACATTCAGTTGGTAACTCAGCTGCGGCATCAGGTGGTGTACGAACACGTTTGAAATCCAAATAATTCAAAATACTATTACTCTGGCGTTTCTTAGACATAATGTTCTATTATTATTTATTTTATTTTAATCTGTACTAGTCTAGAACGTTTAATAAAAATCTTGATTTTTTGCAGCCCTGAAATACCCCCACTAAATCTAAACAATTTTCTCTAAACTTCGTCAAAGAATCAAATTACAAATTTTATATTTTATTCAAAATGTTTGTTTGTTTTTGTTAAAAACAATAAAGACGCTATATATTAAAATAATGACGTCATTAGCTGAATCCATGAAAGTACGGAGACAAGTATGGGACATCAGACAAAACTAAACAAAATAAAATTTAAAAAAAGAAATACTTAAACTTAACTTAACTTGATTTATACTGGTTTAGAAGGCCTTTTGGGACTGCAAACAACCAGCTTAATGAACTTTTATACTTACTGAAGAAACAAATGTTTTTGTTTTTGTAACCCCCCCCCCCGTTGTCTAAGCCACTGATCTCCCAGCTGTTTGCAAAGTAACCCTTCTAATGAAGAAACAGTAATTGCTGTCTGCCAGACATAGATCTGAAAGACGAATTTATGACTCTGACCTAGTTATGGAAAATCAGAACTGAAAACTCAATCACAGACTATATTCCTGCTTAATCAATTTTACGTAGCATTATATCTTTTCAAATTGCAAGTGTTAGTATTTAATCTCTTCATAACAGTTATCAAATTTAAGATGTGAAATATGATGCTTAACAAAAAAACAGCCTATGGTAAAATCTTATGAAATTTTATAGATGTCTAGCTATTTAACTTCTGTAGGGAGGTCAGAACTCAGCTGTACGTATGCATGCGGGAGGGGGTACAACAGAGGAGTCCAAAAATACGATTTATTGCATACGTAATATTATATAGAGCATTCCAATAGGCATCAGTGTTCCTCCAAGGTAGCATCCGCTGCCTTGAAAGAGACTTTTGGAATCCGCCATGGAGTCAATGACTGACTGTCGTCGGTTTGAAAAGCTGGACCGGATTTTCAGTTTCTGATCATAGACTTATGACTACAAATGACGCGTACATCATATGAAGTGCCACACAAGGGCTTGAGGGCATCTAGAATTCTAGATGTGCCTGATGTTAATGTTTGATTTATAGATACAGGTTGGCAGAAAACGGACTGTTGAGTCCATGTCGTGAAAATTGAAATAAGAACCACATTTTATGGATTTGCGCTTGTAGCATAAGCCTAATAGATGAAACTGTTAAGTTCAGGAAGAAACCTAAAACTCCTGAAATTATTAAATTGACTGCTGAAATTTATTTATTTATTCTGAAATTTGATATCGCCCTTCTTCCAACATCTTTTGCTCAGAAGTGAACACGCCTTGACGGCACAACTGCAGCTGTACTGCAGAGCAATTGTGCGCAAAGGACTTTCTCAGCCCACATCGAGTGTTACGGGCCGACCACTCTAACCAATCGGCCAGAGTGCAGTGCCAAAATGTGACACTAGCTTGACTAGCAACCTGCACCACGACAAAATGCATTCACCAGCTCTGCTGATAAATGCACCAATATATTAATATAGGTATGTTTAATTCATAATATCTAAAAAGTGCTCTTAGCCAAACAGCATTGCATCACAAAAACTTTAATGGAGCAGCAGGAGCTCTTGGAAAAGAATGGTTTACAAAACTGAAGGCAATTTTGGAGCTGAATTGAATTCAGATTTAGAACATAGAAGTTTCAAGGCTTTTTCATGGTCAGTGTGCCCCAGATCAAAGTTGGTAAATATGACCTGGAAGCTTTCATTGTGTCTTTTCAATTGTCATCTGCCATTTGTAAGCTTAGTTTTGTTCCGCAATGGATAGAAGTAAACTCGACCGGATTACAGCAACAGCAGCAGCAAGATTTTGTCATGTTTGTTTACAATTTAGCTTTGTTTTTTCTAGTCATCTTTTGTTGTTCATTTTCAAATATAAATATGAGATGCTGTTAATAAATACTCTGTTACTCATCTGTTGTTATATTAATTCAAATTCACTGAAGAATTGATCGAGTTAAACATGCAGTACATCTCCAATCATATTAAACGAACCTGATACAGCGAAAAGCAGAAACGTGCAGTAGAACAGAAAACAAGGAAATCCAGATTCCCATTAGAGTTCACTACCATTGAGCTATTGAACCAGCCACCTTGCATTCGGCCATGCCACATTTATTCACCCCAACTTCAAAGTCCAAGACCAAACTTATTCTGTATCATTCTATGTTTCCAACATAAGTAAAGTTGATGTGATCCTCAATATCAAATTTACTGGTAGTCCTAAAAAAGCATTTAATACTGGGCCATCCATTTAGTATGTACACGTGAATCCTGAAGAATTCGTCTTTCCCCTATGTGTACTTTTTTAAACCCGAACTGCATAAACAGCTTGACATACCCCAAAACCTATAAAATGGTCCATATTTAATCCATGCACAAACAATATTTAATAGCAGTTACACCACTCTCAGTCCTACTTCTCCCAACAGTAACTGTCTGATTGCTGTTTAATGGCTCATTTCAAAACCAATAATAGACAAATTATTGCCAAGGTTTCACCTCTGCTTTCTATGTGTCCCCCATAACATGCAAACACAGTTTAACCCCAGCCCTTCATACGTACATACTAAGTGCATGACCCGGCCCTAAATACAGAAGTAAATATACGGAGTAGATGGACGAGAAAGAAAATGTTCATAGCAAATCACATCAGCAGGAGATTTGGCATTCAAGATGATAAATCATTGTTGTATGAATGACATTGGAAATAATCACAATGCAAATCTAAATCATGGTTTTACGTCAAACAGCGTGACCCTTTTGCTGTGTAGTAGGTCAGAAAGTCTAACAGTCAGAAATTCAGTCTATCAAACAGCAGAAAAGTTGTTTCATTTCTCTGCTTGTCTCATGTAAGCACAACCTGTAGAGCACGATGTGACAGCTGTGCCCAGGTTTCCAGAGCAAAATCTTCAGGCAGTGGCAGTGATGATAACAGGTCAGCAGACAGCCTGAAAAAACAACCACATCAATAACAAATCAAACTAGAAATCTGTTTTAGTGTTGCAGTTTTCAACTCCTACTCATTTACTAATGAATTCAAAGTCACAAGCAGCCAAAGCCCTACTGGAGGAGACAAAACATTACAATACATTGCAAAACAACAGAGATACTAAAACGCACGAACCATCATCGTTCAGTATTATCCTATTCCATCCATCAAATAACCTGTCTCCACTCAAACTTTAATAGTTCATGCATTTGATTGCTGCAATTCTCTTCTTGTAGGCGAATTCGGACTACTATGACCCAAACTAGATATTTTGCCACCACTGGCCCTCCTTATGGATTGCCATTTCTAGGCCCCTGTGGATTATGCCAAGAAATTTGGCAAATAATGCGAAAGATTGCATAATTGCATTAACCACGGGTCCTGGTACTCAACAATTATGTCTGGTCAGTAAACTATAGCCCTTATAGGCTAATAATAGCCTGGACAAGCCAATTATAGTTGACACTGACCATTCCCCCATCACTACATATTACTATTGTTTTTCGTTATCTTCCTACATTATTCTCGTCCTCAAATCTTGTATTTACATATGTATATATGTATTCATTCATTCATTTTCTGAAATTTGATACCGCCCTTCTCCCAACATCTTTTTGCTAAGAAGTGCATACACATGTGTATGCAATTGTAGTTGTACTGCAGAGCAATGGTCAGCAAAGGACTTGCTCAAGGTCCCTACACAGTGATGCCCCGGACGAGGTTTGAACCCACGCGCTCAGCACACACTGAACGCCACGGGCTGACTGCTCTAACCGATCGGCCACTGTGCCTGTATGTATGTATGCACACATGTATATATGTATGTATATATGTATGTATGCATGTATGTATATTTGCGCTATGGAAATATTGTGATGTCCGGGGGGGTAATGTACTAGGGGGGTAATGTCCTGATACTGCTGTAACAGCTATTCTATTCAAAATAGTTGCTGGCAGTTTTTAATGGAATAAACTAAACAAGTCAAAATTGCGGTTCACTGCAACTCGAGTCAAAGCGTTGATGTTTGTGTATGCCGTTAATGTGTCTTACAAGTCGCTGCTCATAAAGACAGGCATAATCATCAGAGTACTAGTACATATACGTGGTTCAACTGAAATCACATAATTGTTTTTACCTGAGCTCATGCTCTGTAGGGTGTCCTCTCATTTGTAGTGTCATTACGTCAGTAATGTGTTTTGATATCATTGCTTGGCAGATGCTAGGATTTTAAAAAAACAGAAACCAACCATTCCTCAATTAACAACTGGCCCATGGCAAGTGGAAGAATATTCAGAACAATAAAGAACTAAACACCTGACATAACAATCAAACTGAGTAGTAAGTGAAACTGAAATACAAGCAACACATTAAAGTCAAAGTTTATGTTAAATAAAAAAGTTCCAGATGATCAGATCTCAATGAAATGGTGGACTAAGGGCAGATCCCTTTGACACCAGAAGCCTATTCACAAATTAGAGATTCTAATGACAAAAGCTGGTGAGTTGAAATCACACTTTAGATGATGAAGCATAGTTGGTTCTATACCTGTCCAAGTGGTTGTTACAGAGCATGCCATTAATACGAGTGCCGAGCGAAGACGCCAAATCATAGAGAGACTCCATTTCAGAGCCAGAATCGTCTTGTTGTCCCTAAATAAGTTAAACAACAATTAACTGAAATACAAGGATCAGAAAATTAAGCCAAAGCCCAGTCCAGAACTGTTCCTTCCAGCATTCAAGACTCCAGCAGCGGATACTCATCCGTACAATTCAAGGCTGCTAATGAAAAAGAGTGGTTTAAAATGAGCAATTGCACATATCGATCTGCTTCTTAGGCTCAATACACAATTTCACATACATTCACTTCATACGAATGTGTGTCACCAAAACAAATACACCGTTCTATTATATAAAGCACAGCATTGCTATTATATAAACAAAATTATAAATAGAGATTATCATCAATAGAGATTATTATCAATCGAGATCATTATAAATAGAGATTATCAATAAAGATCATTATAAATAGAGATCACTATCAATAGAGATCATTATAAATAGAGATTATTATTGATCATTATTCCCCTGAAGTGGATGAGATGGAGAGCTTCTGTGGATCATGTTTCTGCCTCAGTCCTTCAAGATCCTTCAAACTCTTGGATGATGTTTCTCACAGCCTGCATGGATTAGCATATTAGCGTGGCTTCGTTGCCTTCGTAAGACAGCAGAAGTCACATGCCTGCAACCTGGTACATATACTGACAGAGGTAGTGAAATATCTTTAAAAATTCAAAAACTAGGCAACTAGACAACTGCCTTTACCTGTTGTCTGAGGTGATGAAATCTGCCCATCATGTTGAAGTAGTCAATGTAAAGACCGGCGCCAGTGTTCCAGTCTCGGATGTGAGAGATTGCTTCTGCATCAGCAGCCAGCATTCGCAGCAGCACTTGCAACATGTCATAGTTCTCTTTTAAGAAACCACAAACGCAATTTCAGTTACGTCATAAGCACAGAAGAAGAAGTCTCTATCAACATCTATTCAGACATAAAAAATGACCTACTCAGCATTATAAACATTTCAGTATCTTGATAATAATGAAAGCAGAAAATTTAAGTCTAAGTACCAACCATTCACAATCGCCTCAGGTGCAACAGTGGATATAATGACGTCATGACATTGGTTCCATTTTCTGGCCTTAAGCAGATGCCACGCTTCTTCCAGGTGACGTCCCTCAGCCTTCGCTCTAATGCCCTAAAAACATCAGAGCAAAGGTCTTTGAAAACTGGAGAGACGCAATTAATGCCAGCAGCAACAATACAATTGAAACTCATAAACTCAATTCTTATGTTGAGCTTCAGTGCTTACTTATCGAAAACACCTTCAAAGGTAATGAATCAGCAATCTCAGAGTGACTCATTTCAAGGACCCAGCCAAAGACCATATAAGTGTGATTATCCCACCAGTGAACCCACATACACCAGAAGAAGAAGAAGAAGAAAAAGAAGAAGAAGAGGAAGAAAAAGAAGAAGAGCAGCCCCTTAAAAATATAGCCTTTGAGGCAGCTATGGGAGGGGGCTATGAAGCCGTAGAGATTTAATTGGCCTTAACCTAGGCAAATGAAAGAGTGGGTGGCCAGCTTTCTCTCTCTCGTCATCCGATACTCCCACTGACAGTGGTAATATCGGATGACGTACATGTACAGTCAGTGTATTAGGTGGCACAGCCATAGTTTTTAAATCTCCCGGTGGCCATTAAACCTCTGACCTCTTGGCTCACAGTACATCCCAAACACTAACCACTGAGCAATCCAGAACAATGTAAACAAAAGCACAAGAGCTAGCAAGTGTCTAATTCATAAGATATTCAATAGTATGGTAGTGGCTGAGCTGGTAAATAAAGCACAATACTTGAGGAATTAAGCTAGGAATGAACCGAGTTTGAATTTCTTGCCGATTCCGAGTACAGAGTTTATGAGCTGAATTCTGCAGAGTCCGAGTTTCTAATATTTAAAAAAAAGAGTCTCATTTTTAGATTGATAATTTGAACAGCTTTTATGACTTTTTAGCTTTGTCTTAGTTTTCTGTAGGACGTAGTAACTTGCAAGCGCTAATATTAGCAGCATTTGTGCTTTTAGTTAGGTTGATTGTTATTTTGTAGATACAAAAATAATATTCTGTGTTTTTACTTAGGTCGATTGTCGTTTTATAAATTAAAAAATCCAATTTTCGTTTCAAACCAGAAACTCTGAAAGATTAAAACTTCTACCCATTGTTTTACCAAGTCTGAGTTTTGCCAAGTATTATGAAACTCAACCGAGCCAAGTTTCCAAACCAAGCTTCAGTTAATCCCTAAACTAAGCTGCATAAAAAAATAGATCAGAGCAGTCCAACCTTAGCTAGATGAATAGACTCTGGCTTGATGTGCAGATTGTTTATAATGAAATCTTCTTCCACATTGTCTTGTTGTAAGTCGATAGAGACATGTCTCAGTAGTAACTGATGAACAGCATCTGACCGACTAATGACGGAAAAGCAATCAACAGCAAGGTCAGCAGTTTTTAAATCTCCTGGCGGCCATTAAACCTCTGACCACTTGGCTCACAGTACATCCCAAACACTAACCACACCAGTCATCATCACAACAGTCGGCACATACAGATCATGCCCCTCATATTATCCCTATGCCCCTTGATGAGATGAGGTTGTCTCACATAAGTTGCTGCATGTTAAAGCATAACAGACCAAATGGCAAACAAATGAACAGGTATTCCATGTAGACTGGCAGTTGGAGAGATTTCAGGACACTGCATCATCTACCACAAATGTAAGATGGATCAACTGGTACGGTGGAGCTATTGTAAAGTAACTAAGATAGTCTATTGTTTATTGTACCAACTGCCAGACCTCACTGTGGTGTACATACATCTTAAACAGCAACACCACCACTACAAGTGAATAACAATACATCATTCTAACCATCATGCCTAGACAGCATAAAGCAGGCTGGCAAACATACAGATGCATAGCTAATCGTAGCAACGCTTGAGGCCATTCTGCTGTGAGCAGCACGAATGCGTAACACATATACAGACAGACTGCATGCCCTTCCCTCCTCCCAATCAACATCTGTCATCTTATCCAGCTTTAGGTAACATGTTCCCACCCATACTGAACCCCTCAATATTGTTCCATGTCTCCGGTCATCAAGGATGAGGATGATGATCCAATTAGATATACAGGCAATTGGGAATTTGCATCTCCACCAGTTGCTCAGTCATGCAGCAACAGACTTTGATCTGGTGTGGCAAATCAAAGTCTCTTGTAAAGTCCACAGCAAAGAGATGATGAAAATGCTGGTTATATATAAGTAAGAAAATAGGTACATTCTTTATTGAACCAACTGCATATCCGTTTGTCTCTGAAAGCAGCATGTATTGCATCAGATGACTGGAGATCAATCAGTTCCACCTGGTCCTGTGGGACGCCACTGGCCACATGACGACTCTTGATGTTACCTCACTAACCCTAACCAAACCCTAACTGCCTTACACTGATCATGCAATTTGGAACTAATCCAAAGATGATGTCAACTGACACTTTATTCAGGATAGGAATCTGATGATGGTTGGGTTCGACATGTGTGCTCCACGCTTCACCGGTCAACGCCCTTCTACTCATCCATGCATCACTTTTATTACACTTCTCATCATTTAGGTTAGCAAAGGCTTTACAAGAAATGCTGACTAAGCTAAACATACATGTCAATGTCTAATAGGCCAATTAAATGTTTAAACAACCAACTAACTAACAAACACACAATTGAGTCCCCATTGGTAATCTGCCTTATAGTAAGAGACAGCGCAAGTAAGATTTCAGTACAATATTTGAATACCTGTTGTAATTGTGAATATGTAGGAGGACGAAGACAGCCCAGTGCCAGAGACCGAGAGATTCCAGCTGGCTAGCATAGTTGGTGCAGATCATACTCTGATGGACATCAGACAGGTGATAATAACCGAGACTCACCAGCACTTGCAGCAAATGCCAACTGCAATAACAATAACGTTCAAACAGTCATCGTCATAAATCCATCATTTAACGATTACCAGGCCTTCTCGTCTTCACCACAATCGACATAATAATCATGTGTAAGGTTCTAAAAGAGAGATGGCCTTCTACAGCCACGAAATCAATCTGATTTATATGGCTTCACATTGATTCAACAATTATTTCAAAGCATGCGCTCGCCTGATACGGGCATCTATTAGACTGGCCATATGTCTGCTTATATGAGGAATGTTTACATTGGTTACTTTTCCCATCACCTTGCAGACATAGAGCACATAGAGACATAGAGCACATAGAGACAAAGAGCACATAGAGCACATAGAGACATAGAGCACATAGAGACATAGAGCACATAGAGCACATAGAGACATAGAGCACATAGAGACATAGAGCACATAGAGACATAGAGCACATAGAGACATAGAGCACATAGAGCACATAGAGACATAGAGCACATAGAGACATAGAGCACATAGAGACATAGAGCACATAGAGACAAAGAGCACATAGAGCACATAGAGACATAGAGCACATAGAGACATAGAGCACATAGAGACATAGAGCACATAGAGACATAGAGCACATAGAGACAAAGAGCACATAGAGACATAGAGCACATAGAGCACATAGAGCACATAGAGACATAGAGCACATAGAGACATAGAGCACATAGAGACAAAGAGCACATAGAGACATAGAGCACATAGAGACATAGAGCACATAGAGACATAGAGCATATAGAGACATAGAGCACATAGAGACATAGAGCACATAGAGACATAGAGCACATAGAGCACATAGAGACAAAGAGCACATAGAGACATAGAGCACATAGAGACATAGAGCACATAGAGACATAGAGCATATAGAGACATAGAGCAAAACCTGAGACTGTAGTCAAGTTGATTTCCAGACATAGTGCTCGGATTAAGAAGAACGTGCAGCGGATGAGTCCGGTCACAGTACAACTTGAGGAGATGGTAACAGACATCGAATACACTTCCGTTGTCAAGAGAAAGTCTTTCCATATAAGACGGCTTTGGTGGGGCAGCGTATGTGCCATGCACCGAATGACCCTCAAAGGCGGTCTCGTATTCTTTCAAAGACTCCATTACTGTGGTGCTACTTGAGCACATGAACCTAAAACAGAAGCCATGCAAGCACATAAATATTCAGCACAATCATCATTTTCACAAAAACACCTGGGATCATATTTACAAGACAGGGTTAACTCTAATACCCATATTAAATATGGCCTAAGCCCAACTAGTGGGTTATATTGCTATTCATGAGACAGAATTAGGCCTTAGTCTGGGTATAAGTCTAATCCCACCTACAGGTAGGTTTAAGTCAGCTAATACCAGCTTAAAGGAGAAAAACAAAGATGGCAAACCCTTGCATTCGACGTCGATTTAGATGCTGAAAGGTGTTGAGAGGCACTATAATTAACTCGCCTCTTTCACCGAAGGCCAAAACGATATTGCTTTTAATTTTTGGGTCCAAATGTTTCAAATTTGACGAGATGCTTGACGATATTGCATTCGAAATGTCGTCACTGTAGCACAGTGTGTATGATACTGATGGGCCTACCATTCATTGGCTGGGATTGGGTTGTTCTCACAACAAGTCTACAGCGTAGCACCAGCTTATTCACGAGCACTGCGTCTAATCGGAGAGGTTGTCCTAAGGGTAGTTCCGATAATGGTGGAGGTCCGGTTTCCAGAGGGGTCTGAGTAGCTTTAAGGCAAGAGTTGGGAAGCGGAGGCATATCATTTATTGTGCCTAAGTCACTGCAATTTCCACACAAATACAGTTTTAATAAGCGGGTAATGCAGTCGTTCGTGTTGACGTATTGATCAACAAAATTCTTTACGCTTGTGAACGTTCCTGTCTTTAGCGGTATCATAGCGCATAAACACTGTTGCGCATGCACAGTAGCCCGTCATCTGCTGTTACACGGTACCTATACCCAGACTAACTATTCCGTCCGCCAAGTCGCGCTCGTGAATATCTACCACATGTTAGTTTTAACCAGGGTATAGCTAACCCCGAACTAGGCTCTAATACCGTATTACCTTAACTCTGTCCTGTGAATACGACCTCTGGTTCACGATTCCTTCTAAAAGATGTAAGACCCAACAGAAATACCCGGTCCACATTTGCAACACATCACACTATCAAAATTCTTGCATGTATTATTCTCAAGCTGCAATAAATCAGACATCAAATACCAGAGATGAACTGCAAGACATCGTTTCCAATCCAGTTCAGCACATGTGTTGATGACCTGATCTGAGCTCTTCCAGACCAACGTACCAGCCAGCAGAGCATACAGACGAAGATAGTCCTTGTCTATGAAATTATCCATCTGAAAAACAACAGCATATCAAAAGACTCAACTAATTTCAACAACATCTCAATTTCCAGTGTACAACTACCAGTAAATATCAGCTAAAACAGTCAAAAATATGCTTCCATGTGCCACAGTGGAATGTATGGGAGGCTCTCATCCCCGTCCTTCAGCCCCCGAGTCAGCAACGGACGCATCCGAACGACCAAGTGCAAAGCCTGTCTTTCTGTTCATTCATCAAATCTGGAGATAAAGTAAGTAATGTTAAGTCAATGAAACCAGCAGGCAGTTACAAGGTGGGTCCATCACAACCAACTGATTCACAGCTGTAACACAGTAGCTGAGTAGTTTCAACCCTTGCCTGTTGTGTGCAGAACAGTTACTTTGTGAAAACTTTGAGCAAGGACTTCATGATTAATCCTCTGTCATTAGCTAGTAGCAATTGAAACATATAACAATAATAACAAAACTAATAGTGCTACCAGTTCAGCAAAACAATCATGTCTTAACCAATTAACTCCTGTGTGTAATACCAAATCAAAAGCACTTCAGCCCAGAGAAACACTAGTGAAGTAAAGAGAGTTGGCTGTTGATGGTTGAACTGACCGAAGTGTCCGCCCACATGGCCAGCTGTTGACGTATCATCCTTTTACAGTCTTCCGATCCAGTGGTCTGAGCGATCAGCAGAGCCAAGTGATAGTTCTCATTCGCAAGTGCATGCTCACAGGCCTTCTCTACTAATCCACCCGTCAGATAGCTAAACACGACCGACGCCCAGTCATCTTCCTACAATCAATACAATCAAAATCAATCTATGCATTTTCACACGACAAAAAAAAGAGTATCCATATGGTGCATATGAAATTCATTGACAGATTGCTAAGCAAACATACTATTTCATCATAAAGGAAATGCCATGTCCTAAACAGTGACCCTCTCATTCAATAATTGCCCATTACCTAAAAAAAACAATAAAACAAGCACTGATATATACCATTGTCCAGACAGATTTTCCACCACACAAACTAAGTGTACCAACTTTAAAGTAATAATACCTGATAAAGAGGCAAATCTGAAAATTAGATTTTTTTGGTAGTCACCCATCAATGAAATGTAAAACTGCTAGTAAACAAATTCAACTCAAATAAGTTTTCCCTCTCAACTACCGACCGACTGGGACACAGATCCAGTTAGTATCCAGTTACATGAACATTCATAACACAAATGGGTAACTATATCACAAACAACATGTTTCATTATTTCTTTGACAGATTAACATCTGATCAAGAGGCAAATCAGAAAACTAAATGACATAATGGATTGCTACATATTTTTAGAATAATAGAAGATTTCAGAATAAAGAAAACTATTTGATATAATATAAGCAGCAAATGATCACATATCAACATTTCCTGGACACAGCATAAAAGGCCAATCTAAACAACAGACACTGAACTGCATAGGATGGAAAGGCAAGACTTTCTCTCAGCTAACAATAGGAAGACAATTAAATAACAAAGTACACACGATTGGTTCTGACCTTGGTATAGTGCTGCACTTCTTTCTCTATTGTTGGTTCTGAACTGATTGTCAGCCAGTGCGCAAGGGAGACCTTGCGAGCCTGTTGGCAGACGTACGTGTTCTCGGTGAATTCTTCGGTCAGATGAAGGTCGCCCCAAAGCGCAGTGCACAGGGTCCACGTTACACACATCAGATTGGCCAGATCTAAAGACAACGACCGTAATACATATATGTCTAAGACAATGTATGGATATGAAAATATCATCCTGTCTATCTATTCTATCAGAGATAGCTGAAACATATATCCTGATATTTAGTGTTTTGAGGCAACTTTGCAGACAACAATTCAAGAAGTTCCAAATGCATGTAAGTGCATGTATTCTTGCAGACAACTTTGGGACTGTTGATCTGGGACATGTAGAGGGGTATCAATGACATCCACAAAAATGCTGATGACGGTGTCACGTGTTGCCCTCTGTTGTGTCAGCGTTCATTCCTTTCTAGGCTGATGTGTTCATCAAGGTCTGACTGGACCAAAGCCTCCTCCCTAGGTCTTCCACAGGGTTCCATGCCAGGATGCACACTCTGTGTTTTGCTGATTGAAACCTGTTGGGGTCCCCATTCATCAGTATGCTAATGATACTCAGATGTCTAAGGCTTAGCAGCAGAGGTCATGCATGTTCCTCAGACAATGGAAGTGCATGGTGTCTGGAATTCTGTCCACTAAATTGTCCATTATCCCTCTATTGCAGAGCAATGTTGCAGTTGTGTTTCTCTGTAGGGTGTCATTCTCCTCTACTGTGCATGATCTGGGTATGACCTTGGACCAGCAATCAATTGACTGACATTTCAGAGCATACAAAGCATGTATGTTGCACATTCTTCTCTCACCTGCATCAGATTCACACTACCTGCCACCTGCTTACAGTCAGCTCAAAAAGATGAATTGATTCACAGGCACTGTTATTTAAATTTCAATTTACTTGTCAGTTTAAGTTTAGTTTAAACTGTCCAGTTTAGTTTAAGGTTTAGTTTCAGAATGTTTCAGTTTTTATTTTGTTTGTACATATTCCACAAACAGTATCTAAATTGTATCTTTTATTAGTGACATTCATTTGGCTTAGCAACACCACATCTTATCAATTTCATGCTTTGCTGTATTCGATTGTTACAAAGATCGCCGACATCGTTCCTGAACATTTTGTTCAAACAATTAACTTAAATAACACTGGGTTTACTAAGAAGGCCTTTCCCTGCAATAATTAGCAACTATCTAATTGTTGTATAGCCATGTATGAGCCATTTGTATGATCCACTTTCCCCAGGGAGGAACTGCACCTGTTCACCTAAGCAAAAATGCATAGAGTTTAAGACCAGAAAGTTTACGAGTAATTGTCTGTACCGACGAGTCCAAACTTTTGCACATGGTCCCACTAAGCAGCTCTCTCTCTCTCTCTTTTGTGGGCTCAACTCACTGTCACTGTTACATGATCTCCACTCATGAACCAACTCAATGTTAACTCCACTAAGATAACTGCTCTAGTTCGGAACCAAACAGCAGCTCCTTAAATTCGACCTTCCACTTCTGACATTAATGTATCCTTACTTCACATATTCATCCAGTGTTTGTGACTTAGGTGTCATTCTCCAAGCACCTTTTGCATTTTATGCGCCTATGTTACAATTAGACTTTCATAATACACAGTCATAATAATAAGTCACAAACACTGGATGAATATGTGAAGTAAGGATACATTAATGCAATTGACTGAGGTGCCTGCAGCCATCAGAAGATCTCTTTCCTCTTCTCTCTTTACAACTCTATAGTTTATGCAATTCACTAAATTTGCTAGGCTGCCCATAGCACGCTTAACCACCCTTCAGTCGGTTATGAACTTGGCTTCCTCGCTTCTCCCACAATTCTTTATGCCGATACATGACCCCCCCCCCCAGCTTTGCGTTGCCACTCGTATTCAATACAAGGTACAATTCTTTTTATTCCTCAAAACTCAACTGGATCTAGCACATAAATATCCTTACCACTTAGTGTGCAAACTTCTGTCTGCTGTCTCTTCCCATCCTCTCTGGTCTGTTGATTGATTTAATCTCCTAGTTCCACGGCAAAACACTGCTATGACCCACTGACCCATCACGGGCTCTTCCATGATGTTGTGTGAAATGATCCATCCCACAGTCCTTAGCAAAATTTTAGTCGGGGTCCCACCCAATCCTTTCATTGCCTGAAGGCCTTCTAATTTCCTTGGGGTTGTCACGATGAGACCGCTACTGAATAGCTATATAACTGTATGAAGCGCTTTATTAAATTCTCAGATACAATGCAATATAACAGATAAATGGAGACTCACCACAGCTGTTCGACAGAGTCTCCATTTTCTCTGCATATGACTGCAGAAGTTGAACCCCTTTGGATGGAATACAGAGTGGAAAATCGAGTTCATCTTTCAGATCGGAATGTTCCAATTCCACCTGAAGACACTTGTCCAACAGACCCTACAAATACAGACAACTTAATCTCTTTTAAAGACATGTTGACAGGAAGTCTTAAGCCTGTTTAGGCAAAGATTCTGTTTCTCCCAGCAGTTCATTATTGTCTGGGTAAACAAATATTTTCAACCATCTGAATTGCCTCCCCATTATTAGACTTCAGCGTATGATGTCATTAAAACTTAGACGCAAGACCAATACGTTCAAGAAGTCAAGAAATACAATTCTTCTAGCAAAGTAATTTGGCATACAGGGTTGAGGAAGTGAGTTTGCTCCCTGTATCCCCATAAGGTAGATTAGTCTTCCATTAGCTAGGCAGTGGCTTTGTTAAATCAGAGGCATAATATGCTGGGAGCTTTGTATGACTGTATAGAGTTAAATTCAACCGCTGTAATAACTTGTTATCATCTGTTTATACTATATTTGTAATCATAATGCGGTCTGTCAGTTTGAAATTAAACAAACTTCATGATTATTATTCAAATCCAGCAACTGTCATCACAGAGGGGAGAATGGAAGGGGAAAAAACAAGAGGAAAACCAAGAACAATGCTTTTAGACTGGATGATGGAGAGAGGTGGATATGGAAAAATGAAAGAAGAGGCTCAACACATGGAGGAGTGGCGTCATTGGACATATGAACCTGCTTGAAGGCAGAGAACCAAAGAAGACGAAGAGTAACATCAAGAAATTGTAAACACTCACTGTGATAAGTTTTGCTGCAGCAGACATCTTGGCTGAAACGCTGACAGATTCAATTACAACGTTTGCCGGTGAAATGCGCTTCAGTTTCTTCTTCTGAGTGCTGCCGATAAAGCGTGAAGCTATGATTTCACCACCATCATCTAAATCAATATTGCAATAATTAACATTCAAACTGCAAGCTCCACATACGAGGAATTAACAATTCAGTTTTAACTGGTAGAAAATTTTGCCAGACTAACCAAAAATAAAACACCTGATGTCAAATGCACCTTACACCTATAGTCTTCAACACATTAGATCATCATTCAGGAATGGAAATGCCCCAAACTAAGATCCTCTCATTCAAAATAGGGTTCATAAAATATTTTTTTTTACTCTGATCAATTTCACAGCTTTTGCAACCATCAAATTTTATACACATGACCAACAGAAGACATGATTATTAAATTGGTAGTCACCGATGAATATAGCACCAAGAACAGATATTTGTTTTTACAACCTTCTGAACTAAAGGTTTCCTGCATTAGGTTGTAGATTGATTTTTATTACTAGCAGATTATGATTTTCCATCTAGCATTCATTAAAAATGTCTTGTATTCCTCCATAAACTTTGTTCCCCTTCCAGTCTTCGTGTATCCCACTTGCTTTTCTTTTATGCCAACAAGCTTCAGGACTCTAAAGGATTGCAATATCAAAGCAGTAATTAATCACAGGCTCTTCTGGTCCTTGGTATAAACTCGATCTTTGGAGACATGAAATGAAGTCTATTCTATTCTGTTAGCCTTAACTGTCCTGACTAAATTGGTCTTTATTTGAGGCATCTGTCTAATATATGCCTACTAGAATGGTTGTCAGCAACATAAACACAACATTAATGCACATCCTAAAAATCATCTTCAAGCAAAAATGTCACTCTAAATCAGGATAATTTTTTCTCATTCCAACTGAATCTCCAATTTAATGAGTAATGGAAATTCACATAGGCTAAATATTTCTTAATTATTTACGATGCAACAATCTAAGTTAGGTCACACAACAACCATAAACAACAATCCAATAAACACTGCAAACGAATTTATAGCAAGCTATGGTTTCCTCATTGGTGCTAAAGGTCAAGTCACACATATACTTACTATAACTGAAGTGTTTCCCACATACGACAGAAGCCGAAGACAAACAGAGTCCAAAACCTACCGTCATCATCATCGTCGTCATCGGCTGTGGCGAGTGGAGTGCCGCCGTGAGCCAAGGTCCAGTCTAGAGTCCATCCGACACGCGATCGTCTTGAATGCACGAGACCAACGTCCATCAACAGTTGCTGCTTCCCAGCACACAACGACTCGTCATATGGAATGACACCAAGCACAACAGGACATCTCAGCTTTGTCGTCATCCCTTTGTCCACAGGCAGTGCACTTGGAACCAATGGATGCACAAACGAAGGATGCTGTGGCTGCTGCTGAACCATTTGCCTGAATGCAGCTGAAAAGAAATGCATGAATTGTATGTACCTGCTAAGTAGTTAGTCCTCCTCCATTTGCCTCTTTCTCTTGCCAGATTTCCTGCATATTCCCACAACATCTCCAGGTTTTCCAATGGAGTCTGGGAAAATCTCTCATGGCATTCTGTCTACAGAATTCCATATTGCCTCTTCTGTCTATTTCCATAGGAACCACATGTCCCATCCAATCCAATCCAATCCCCACAAGATATTCGCTTTTATTCTTATCATATGCTGAAAATAGTCATGTTGACCTAGAAATTCACATAGGAATGATTTGTAAAATGTTCATACCGCCAGAGCATCTGTTCACAGCCTGTGTTGGGACAGAGAAATACATTTTCTGCTGGATAGTTAATTACACTTACAGCCCAGCTTTGCCTAGGAATGACTTTTGAAATTCGCCCTGATTGCGAATTCACCAAGTCTTTCTTAACTAAAGCTTGCATTGCCCATATATTTGAACTGAATTACCTTTTTAACCAACCATATTAAAATTCGCTCAGCCTTCAGATGATGCGATTGGAAATGGGGGTTGTTATTATATCGAATGTTAGCAAATTTTGCAATTCGAAAGAAGAAATCTCAAATGATCGGCATTTAAAGTAAATAATGTGCTGAAAAAGTCATGTTCACTTAGAAGTTCACATAAGAACGTTCCTGGGACTGAAAATAAATCTTTCATTTTATAGGTAAGATATTCCAATTTATACAGTCTTGCATTTCATGAAATAGGTCATATTGAGTTCTAATATGCCTAATCCAATTTGACTGAACAACTGAAGCACAAACTCCATCTCATCCAGTTAACAAGACATTGGAAGTCTTAAAATCCAAGAAATTACTGACAATGAGGTCTGTACGTGTCTTCCAGCTCCATTTCTAAAGAGACGTTGAATCTGGTTGGGTGGCTGGTAACCCAGCTTCTGAAGCCCACTTAGACTCATCTTCTGTCTAGTCTTAACTGTCAAGAGCATCACTTAATACTATCAATGTTAATTTAGTATATTACCTGTTAGAAGCCCTTTGTCCAATTACTCTGGACTGTCTTCAATACCAAATAAAACTGTACCTGAAAAGTAAAGTGTAGCTTGCTTGTGCAACTTACATTGTTGATAGCCAGAGCTTTCAGCCTGAGCCAGGTACAGTTTGGACGGACTGCTCAGCACATCACCAGCCCCCCCAGCAGTAGACGATGAGTCGACGATCATTCTCTGAGGAGGAGAAATTGAACGCTTGTGCTTGCCAATGGGAAACAATCCCATTGACACCTCAGCATTTCCACGAAACTGCTTCTTCTTTGCAAAAGGACTTTCTGTTGAATGTTTGGAACAGAATCAAACCATCATCAAACTACACAACCATTCGTCGATACGCTAAGTCAATCCATCTGGCTTTTAATTTAAATTGATTCTGTCACAAAATAAGCTCTCCAAACACAAGAGATCAACATAAATCACATGAACTGACCTATGAAGGAAACAACAACCTATAGTTCATCCCAAGTATTATTATTATTACCTTATGTGTTAAGCATTGATTGGCCAAAGACAAACTCCTTAAAGAATCATATGTACATACTGTATATACTATCGCATCAGTCGAGAAATTTAATGCTATTTCAGGATGACGAAAACGGACTTTGACTTACACGTGAGACGCGAGATAGACCAAAGATTTTCCGACGACCAAATACGCATGCCTTACAAAAACGAACTCAAAACTTAACCCTTAGTTGTCTGGTTATTTTAATTCCAATTTCACAATCAATCACAATTCCGCAAATTACTGACTACATATAGTTAAAATCGAAATGTAATTCTATTAAAATAAGTCTATTTTATACATGTACGATAGTCATAGTCGTAGTCATAGTCGATTCATAGTCAAAGTTGCACCTGGTAATATTTATTTTTAACCTCAAAGTAGAATTTATTTGCTATTTGGTGATTGGTCGTGTTCGATCATCCTGAAGATTCAATTGGCGTCCTACCAAATCTTTCCAAAAATTTCGTATATAAAGTTCTATGTTCTAAGTTTTTGTCAAAAAATTACACTTTGACTTACACACGAGTTTATACGGTAATGTAATTTGTCTGTTTGTTGAAGCACCAGAAACTATGAAGGACTATGATTAGGATGTCTTACGTGATCCACCTCCTTCCATCTGAGTTGTCTAAGAGCAATCCAACGCTCCATCTCCTCGTCTGCCTTTACCTCTATAGTCCATGTCATCATCACCAGCTCCCGAATCAATCACTGTAATTCTCTCTTGGATGGCTTTTAAGATCGTCTCTCTCCTCTTCAGTCTGTTCTAAATGCTGCAGTTAGACTATTAGCCCGACTTACTAAGTCGTCACACATCTCTGCTTTCATGTTTGACCACTTTCATTGGCTTCTCTTATTGCTCGAGTTCAACTCAGGGTTCTCACATAAATAGACCAGTCGTATACTGGTCAAGCTCCCAAGTATCTACACCACTCCATTCGCCTGCCTGCCATCTTCTGCCACTTCGATTCGCCCGCTATGCTCACATGACCGTGAGTGAGGACTGCTATGGCTAATACACGAGCCTCTGACTTCGTTGGCCATGCACTATATGACCAGCTGCCCCTATATAACTAGGGAAAGGATATATGCCTCATCCCCTTTCCTTTCTCTGGGTCTCTCGCACTGATGCGACTGAGAGGTGCTATATGAACTATAGCTAAGCACAGCTACATTATCAATCAACAGTTTAAACTGCTCACCATGTAGATAATTCTCCTCTGGGAAGTCTTCTTGATCGATGCCAAAGAAGGATGCTTTCTGAAGCTGAACCTGAGCAGCTGAGACCCCAAGGCTCTTTGCCAAACAAACAGACCTCGAAGAAGGAGCAACATCCTCTTCCTCATCCTCCAACTGCTCATCCTCCTCGACTGCCGTCTCTGTGAACAAACAAAAAGAAGTTATATTGCATTTACAAAGCTTTCATTAAACTAAAAATGACAATTCCCAAGGAAGAAAACATGAATGTCAACTGTTTGGCTGCGATGGTGTCATATACAGACCTGAATCAAGAGTCGTCTGTGAATGAAATCGATCTCTTCTCACAATGTCCGACATCTCCGCATCTTCTTCGTCACCCACGCATACAATTGTCTCTCCTCCCAAGTCTTTCCTTGGTTCACCAATTGAACCAAATGGACCGGTTTGCTTATCATTCACCTGAAACAGAATTCAACACTGGATTTAAAGATTGCCTGAAAGAGTCAGAGAGGCCTAAGTTATGTTGACCTCACAGCAGCGGTTCTCAAACTGTGGGTCGCGACCCCCGCAGGGGTCGCTTTGTGATTTGCCAGGGGTCGCCTAGGCCTACCTTCAGAAATTTGTTAAATAACGTATTCAGCCTTGAATTTTCAGCTCATACATAATACTTATATCATCATGATTATTACATGCACTAGCCTTCTACTATGTGACTTTAACTAACTTTACTTATTTCTTGTAGTATGATTTATTCAATAAAATTATTACCAACTAATTTTAAATTGTTCTGTTAATTAAAGATTGATTATGCGGTTACGCATGAGGTGTTTGGATTGTCAAATGATAAGAAGTAAAATGCATGGTAGTTAAAAAAAAGCAATGAAGGCAGTACCCTAATATTTTTTAAAGCTGGGGGTTGCCACACCTTTGGAAATATTATATGGGGTCGTAGGGCTAAAAAGGCCGAGAACCGCTGAATTACAGAGAACGATCGCTATTAGGAAGAGATCCACTCAGAATAGATGGAAAACAAAGCCAACACATCAACAATTCACTTATTATATCATGTCTATACTGTGGCACTAAAAGAAGTGCTGATAACAGCATCATTGCCTGTTGTTGAGTGGCTGATGCTGGTAGCTTGATAGGCAGTAGTTGCTTAGGTTGCTGTGGTAGATTCTTGTTCCCAGCAGCAGGTGCCTGCACCATGTCTTCGTCATCATCAGAATCATCCAGGAGACCATACTTTGAGAAATGCTTCACCTAACAACAAATAAAGCAAAAACCATTTAAACACTTCTACATACTCATTCCTCCCATACTTTGTCAATCCCTTCTAGACCAGCCCAGATTAGTAAGTATTAATAATGAATTAAACTATGATAATCAAAGCACCTTCTGTAGTTGCTTGCAGGCATTGAAGGCTGCTGCTTCAGAAGCAAGGTTCTTTCTTCTAGCAGGCAGTTCTATCATCTAGGCAAATCGCTAAACTCTAGCATTAGCAAAATGGTCATCCTCACCTCAAAAACCCAAGATCCAGTTTCAGGTCGGTAATCAATAAATTTGGCACCAATTTTACTGGATGCTTTCTCCAACCTCTCGAGGTAATCCATCTTCAGCAGTCGATCATAATCCTGGCAAGAAAATCACACACAAGTCTTATTATAACAATCGCAGTGCCAATCCCAAGCACGGATAAAGTAAAGAGGACAATGCTAATCATCTTTGTTATCACACAGTGTTGTTAAACTGCAACTAACTAACTAACTTGTGTATGCCATCATCAATAAATGTACAATGGTCAAACCAGAACCAAATCATAACATGTTACTGCATATCGTTGGGCCTGATCTAAAGCAGTACATTAACATAGCTTCTGCAAAGGCAGTTCAAAACCACTGAACATCCATAAGCACAACCCTGTGTTTCTCTACAATCTGTTGCACTTCCAGATAATGCTGTGACAATACGGCTTTTCAAATATATCTGCTACTGACCCACATCAACAACTGCCTTTAGTTTTTGCTAACCAACAATTTCAATGAAGCCTTACATACATACTTACATACGAAACTCCACCATCTTCAACTGGTGCTTTTCTCATGTTGCCTCCAACTTAGATCGAACATTATCAAATAAGCAATGAGCTAATTTACAGTATATGGATGAGTGAATGCGAACTTCTGAAAACTAGGCATCAGTACCTTAATTGATAATCCTGATGTTTTGTCAACTGGCCAGACTCTGTCCAGTGTAACCTGAGCTTTCTTATTTAATCCTTCACCAAATGACGGCTTCTTCTCTTCATTCGGATAGACATCAATCTCTTTACTACGAAAGTGAACTGCAATTAACAGAACAATGATTAATCAAAAACAAAATACAAGCAGAGAGACCTAAATTGTGAATAGCTTCAATAATTTGTATCAATTTGACTCTAGAGCAATATATATACACACACACATATATATATATATATATATATCAATATGTAAAGCTGGATGAGCAAGGACTAGCCAACAACTGAATCTTTATGATATTCACCTGACTGATATTTCGATTGACTAATTTAACTTACTTACATTTTTAATCAATGGAAGTCCTTCTATGAAAGCAAAAATGATAATCCGTTTAAGATAAGATTTCTACAACTGATAAATGGTTAGGGCAAATAAGCGATATTAACAACAAGCTCACTAAACCTACAACAAACCACTGTAGCATCACAGACAATCACTGTTTTCAATTTTTCATCTGCCTCTGTTTGATCTGTCTGAATTCTTTTTGCTGCTCATGCCTACGCTTGTATGGTTGAAATAGACATCATTGACTATGTCAGTTCATCCCACTTTCTAGTTCAGCATCCAAAGCCAACACATGAATAAACTCTTCTTAGCAGGTCTTAACAACATTTATGCCATAAGAATCAGAGAAGTCATTACAGAACACACATAATCTGCAGTAGACATTTCTAGACCCTGGCAAACAGAAGCAGACTTTGCATAAGATATAACCTTACCAATCTCATCAAGATCAAGTCCAATAACATTTGTCAATCCGGGAAAGACGACATTGCCATATCCCTCTCGTCCAACGACAAAGTTCTCCACCCAACAATCTCCATGTTCATCCATCATTTGAACAAGTTCATTGAGCGACGGAAGAGTGTAGTAATCCGGTCGACGTAAGACAACACCCGTCGGATGACGGACTGGCACATCAGCATGTTCATTGTTCTAACAAACACAATATACCATCTGTAACTAAATGGAACTCCGTTTCACCAGGCAAATGACTTAACACTTTAACGGCCAGTGCCTACTCAAACGTATGTGAAATCAATCTGGCTGGCCGCTAAACGGTTAACCAATCTATGGAGAATGCAAAACGGTTAAACGGTTAACCAATCATATCAATTTAGCAAAACCATAAATTTTATCACAAAAACAGAACAATAAACATAGACAACATAAAATTAAATGCAACAGAAAAAAAAGCATGCATGAAGCGGACATTGTTCTTTCTCTCCCCTACAGTTACCAATCTCCATAGATTGGTAACTGTAGAGGATCTCAAATAGATTGGCCATTTTGCATTCTCCATAGATTGGTTATTCTGCAATCTCCACAGATTGGCTAATCTGCAATCTCGATGATTGGCTATTCTGCAATCTCCACAGATTGGCTATTTTGCACTCTCCATAGATTGGCTATTCTGCAATCTCCATGATTGGCTAGTACTCTGGCTTTATGCTCTGTCCATGAACAATTGGAATTGTTGATAGGAAAGACATTGCCATGCAGCGAACAAACTAACACAATGAAATGTGCATTGCTGAACATTAACTGTCACTCCATATAAGGATACTCAATGCCTCCACCATTTGGTGGGCATTTGAAAATGTAGGGGATCGTAATTGCCTTAATGGTCCATTAAAAAAATTGACCCATTCTGGCTTTGTTCCCGTTAACATTCCTGCTTTTGAAGAGCACTGCTCTGACTTTGCTCTTTGAACTCATTCCAAATCTTTCACGACTTCCCCTCCCCATAAGGTCACTCCATACAATATGTGATCCAGGTTACATAACCTCACCCTGACCATAGCTGATGCCTTTACAAGAGAACAGTTATAATGTAAATGTTATGCGACTTTGTGTAAATCAAGTGTTTGTATCTCTTGTAAGCAATTGTGCATCTGCTGGTAGTCATATAAAAATATAGAGCTCTTCCCAATTGTGGACGTTTACATGAAAAGGGACCAGATCGTCGGTTCTAGTTTAAGAGTAAACAGGGCCTAAAGCGATTTGGGCTAAAATTTTCGATTTTGTGTTTTTTTTCTAATTGCATTCTTCTATGAATGTACTACACCTATAAAGGTAAATTTCAATTAAATAAAAGAATTTTATTTTAAAAATTTAGTTTCTTTATGGCTACATAAAAAGGACCAGATGGTTGGTATTACATTTGAAGCCCTTCAGCTGGCTGGAGGCAGCTCATATTGCCTAATAACCACTAGAAATAATGATGTGAGAGACGCATAAATACATTGCTTTCGGTTTCTCAATTACCGGCGTGCTAGCAGTTGTATTTACTAAGTGCGGTAAAGGTTGATAAATCCTTGACTTAATGTTACTGTACGTGTTAATCGCAAATTACTCAAAACGAATATTTTAGGGTTGCTATGTTAACCAGTCTCAACAATAACGAGACATGTGCCGAATAATATGCGGATGGACTCTTTATTTCACTCACATTCTGAATATTTTAGAAGTGCCAGTAACTCCATATCGACAATCTGGTCCCTTTTCACGTAAGGTCCACAATTTAGTATTTCACACATTGTAGACTGTGAACTGATAAAATGACTGGAAATTGAAATTCATACAATGAATACAAAAGAAGATACTTTATAGTATCCAAACGAAGACAATATTTACCTCAGTAATATTGCCGATATTGTAGCTGTTTTCGTACTCCTGGAAAAACAATTTTAATGCACAATTTTTACTTCAAATGTTTGAAAATATAAGCTAAACCAGATGAGAAAATCCAATGGCCATAAACAATTGTGCTAGACTGATCGACAAAGGTGTCCTCTGACATTTGAAATGTCAGAATTTTGAGATTGTGATTGATGACCATGTTAAAACAAACGTCCGTACCACCTCAGTACATAAACCCCGCATTGTGGTTCATTTTCATATGCATCATCACATATGTCTGAATTCTCTCACCATAGATTCTGCAATTCAACTCCAACTACCTGAAACCGTCTACCTGTTTACATTATTCACAACATCTTGCTGGAAATAGGCAGCTTACAGCTTAGTTGCTTTCTCTTGTTTTCTGACCACTAACACCCAGCAATGTGCATGATTATCTTAGCTTATGGATACATGGCATCTCAACAAAAGCATTACTTATTCCCTCACTTAGTTGAATGCAGTTCAATCAAAACTGTGAGCTTCAATCAGTTAAAATTGAGAACTATTCTAATAATCTGGCACAGTCTTTAATGATAAGTGATAAGATAAATGATAAGTCTAATTCTGACATGAGCAAGTGAAAAAATGATAGGGCAAGAGTTGGAATGTTTCTTCTTGATCTGCCCTATCCTTAAATCGTCGCCTCTTATGACCTACTTCACTAAGCATACACTGCACTTGCTGTCTGTCCATTTGGACTAAAAGTACAAACTGAACAAAAACTGAAAACAGAATCAGACAGACAAGAAACATTGGTGGTAAAGCAGAAGACAAAGAGAGGAAGAGATGAGAGATGGAGGGTTAGATTTGAAATTCAATGGATCATGCTGATAGCCCTCACTGGATTGCTGTCATCATCGTGATCACTGTACGAATCCTGATGTTGGTTGTTATCAATGACTCCAATCAGTCGGTCTCTAGGAGCCAAGTCACGAATGCTATCAAGTTCACTGAATCAAACAAATGCATCCACGTATATCACAAAATTACAGAACATGAATTGACAGAATTTTCATCCTTTGAAATTTGTTAAATGCTTAAATCTAAATGAGATTTTTGTTCTCAGTAATCAAGTTTCTTTTACCTGATTTTTTAGCATAATCTTTTCTTCTGCACCCGAGATTCGCATTTCGGTGTGACTTTGCATGCATTCCTTTTTTTAATAAAAAATACTAATAATAATAATTAGGTTGCATTCAATGAATAATGCATCAATCGAGTCCACAAAGAGTACAATCGAGAAATGGGACAACACCTGTGAGCAGCAGCAGCAGCATAGTTGGCTTCTTGATCACTCAACATCTGTCTGCCTCTTGAATTTTCTGTAAACCGTGCGCCACTGCCATATCAGAAACAAAATACATCTGCCTTAAGTATAATGCTCTGCATGTCTATCTTCCTATTAATGTACAAACAGCCAAACGTACCAGCTAATTAATATTACAACAAGAAATTATGTTGACCATCTGCACGGTCTCTACTTTGCAGATGTCACATCCAACTTTCACATGCACTTACGACACTCAGGTCAGTTCATGCCTTACATGCTTTCTCTGTATTAGTAAAATGTACAGGCTGCTGTACATTTTATCTGTTTTTAAATATCCATCTTATGAGAAGAAATTTAAAGCTCCTCCAAATGTTTCACATCATTTTACAGTAAATAGTAACTTTTAATCTTTGCAGACTTTTCCAGAATCAGTCAGACCATTGAGTCAGACCATTGAGTCAGACCATTCAATCAGACCATTGAGTCAGACCATTGAGTCAGATTATTGAGTCAGACCATTCAGTCAGACCATTCAGTCAGATCATTGAGTCAGACCACTCAGTCAGACCATTCATCAGTCAGTGTGGCACATTCTATTTGAGGAGGATCAGAGCGATAAGAAAAGTTTGAAGGATTTATGAAAGAAGTGTTTCAGTTCACTCCTTTAACCAAAGATTCAAACTGTGTGCTCTTCTCATAAACATGACTATCACTTGGGGTTAACAGACGGACCGACCTTCTTATACAATGAGCTCATGCATCATCACATTTTCCTCTTCATTATTCTCATTGAATCCAACCAGTTCTGGCAATGGACATAAAATGCGGATGCAGCAGATGCCAGTACATAAGAAAGAACATACCTGTTGCCAAGCGAGTCGCGTGCATTACTATGAAGATCATTGTCAAGAGATGTTGATAGGGGGCTGTGTGAGCCTCTAGTGCTGCCTCCTACTCCTAATCCTCCTCCAGTTCCACTGCTGCTCCTGATAACCAGCTTCTTGAAGTTGCGTCTTGGAACAAATGTTTCCGCATCGAGACTCGACTCATCTTCTTCCAAACCATCAAACAACTGCCCCTGGAAGCCGATTACATTGAACATTCAATATATACAAGACATATATACCGTATATACTCGCATACAAGTCGAAAAATTTAATGCTATATTAGGACGACGAAAACGGCCTTTGACTTATATGTGAAATAGACTGAAGATTTTCGGACGACCAAGTAAGCACGCGTTATGAAAACGAACTCAAAACTTAAACTCTCAGTTGTCTGGTTATTTAACACCGATTTCACAATAAATCACAGTTCCACAAATTAGTGACTACATATAGTTAAAATTGAAAAGTAATTCTATTAAAATTAATTTATTATACCTGTACAACAGTATTCTATTAGAAAAAGTTATGTTCTAAGTTTTTAGATTAGTGCAGTAAAATACTTACAGATTCTTTCCACAATGAACGACTTGAAGAGCAAGTGAGCCTCCTACGAAACTGGTTTCAAGTTAAAAGTTGTTGAGTAAACTGAACTTCATGGAAATTCGAATGCCATGTGAGAGATGCCTCCCTTACTCCCTAAATTTTTTATACAGGAGGCAGTGGATGGAAGTCATCCATTTGTATTCACATATTGATTATTTATATTATTTTGAATAATTTTCAACCACAATTTTATTAGATTTTGTATATTCGGGAAAATTTTCTAATAAGTACAAAATTTCGTCATCGCTCGCTTCGAGTTTAAGAGTTCGATTTATATGCAAATCATTGATTTTGGACACTATTTTTGGTAAAAAAAATTAAACTTCGATTTATACGCGGATCGACTTATACACGAGTATATACTGTATATGCCCAGTTGCAATTGAATGACCCATTAAGCTAAACAAAGTCTGCACATAATGTTAGTCTTCCTGCTATATAATTGAAATTTGTGAAAATTTGACATATTTTCAACTTCAGTAAAGTATCATGTATATAAATATGCAAGATTTAAATGGTTAAATACACATGTTCGTGTTATCTTGTCATGCTGATTCTCTGGATTGGGAATGGAAACAGACCTAATGAGGATGGGTGGGGATGGGATAGATCTAGGGGACAGTGGGACATACCCAAGGAACTGGGGTGAAGATGGAGACAAATTCAGTCTCTACTCCAATTGATAACCTAAAGTGCTTTCAATAAACAGGTCAAATATGGCAAAGCAAAACTATTGAAAACTGGATTCCGATGAAAGACAGCCGATTATTACCTTTCCAGTAATGATAGACTGTAATGGTTTCGGTTTGATCCTGTAGTTGGGACGGTTTGTCACCTTCAGCTGTGAACTGGCAGCCAATGTTGCTTTCTGTGCTTCTGGATTTGTTGGCCTCAGTAGCTCATCCTTTCTGGCAGGATCCTGATTATGAAAATAAACACACATCAGAAAACAAAGATACATCAGACTGTCAACATGAATCTGTCTGTTGCTTAGCTCAACACAGGTGCATAGCCCATCAAGGTGATTATTTTCAGCTCACTGCACATAGTTTTGCTAACTGATATAAAATATTTGTCTGTAATGACTTTTGACATAGAGGAGAGAGCAGAGAAAATATGTCTGAGAATATATCTTGAAGGGGTGCAATGCTCAATAACAAAACTTAAAAAAAAAACAAAAAATATGTTGTGCATATTCTACTGGTATTCATAAAAGTGAACTTTGGCAGCTCACTTCAAAGAGATTCCAATTTGCAAAAGCCTTTGACAGCAAATAAATATGAAAAACAATTGTCACGGCTTTGTAAACAAATTCAGTCGTAATATCAGAGTTCTAACAATTGTCAAATCTGTACAATAGATGCTAAAAACAAGTTGTTAGAAAGATGACAATCAACAGTTCTTCCACATGCACGCACACACACACACACCAACCAGTCATTCACAGGTCAATGTCCTCACCTGCTTGAGATTCCGGAACAGAGGTGAATCTCCATATGGTGATGCACTCAGGACTTGTAGATGTTGCTGCACCTGTTGCTGCTGTTGCAACAGGGCAGCTGCCAGGTCGGCAGAAGCGCATCCCAGGCCCCCGGTGCCTCCAAGTGCTGTATTCGTAGTGCCAAGGTTCAGCCCAGTGGTCATCCCTGTGCCACCAAATCCTTTTGAAAACACACGTCCATCAATGAATTTGCCAAAAATGACATAGATACATTGACAAGTTATGGGACTAAGAGCTGAAAGGCTCAACATTATGATAATGATGAGCTCTCAGCCCAAAGGCAGGTCCATTGGTTTATATGACATATGGGGATGCAATGAGTGAAGTGTTTATCATTGCAGAAACTTGTGGGTGATCAACTTGTCCAGGGTATCCTATGCAGAGACTTGAGGTAGATTCAAACCGGTGACCCTCCGGTCACCACGCACAGAACACACCAGGACACCACCATGTCCCATGCTCTATAGCAAAAATGTAAATAAGAGGACGAAAGTCTTCTTCAATGGCCATCCATTCTGCCAGAAGGCAATAACACTGTCAGATCGCTTCCACGCTAACACACAGTGCCCAGTCTGCCTGAAAATCAAAGAGTACCTGTCAGTGCATGTATGTGAGAAGACAGAAGAGAGAGAAGAGGAGAGCAAACTAGACAGATAGAGAGCAAGAGACAGCAGCACTTCTCCAGATATCAATGGACATCTAACAATGCTGTCTGCTTCTGTCTCAGCATGCTCATCATCCCTTGACTTTCTCTCTCTTCTCAATGAGAATGGAATTCGTGCAGTTCTCAATTCAATGCTAGACTGACTTATGTAACTGACTGGATTTATTTCGAGAGCCATTCATTGATGACAATAACATCTATCATGTACAGAAGAAAAGTTTGTAAGTTCCACAAAAACATCTCATCTACTCGACCGATTGGTCCCAAATTTTCACCGAATACTTTTTAGCAGCCATGAAAAAACATTGGTGGGCTCTTATTAACGAGTGCTGGGTCAAATCAGATGGGTTGCCCAAAACGCACCCAAATTACGCCTTTTTGCAAGATGCAGTCATTCTAATTATAGCAAAGCCGACCGACCTTGGTCGCCATCATGTGATGAGATCTAGATTGGACGCTATTAGACTGCAATGTAGGCTGAGATCAATGCGTATGAATCTTTTGTTAAACTAGCTTGCACGGCGACCTTATTAATTTTGTTTAGCCCCGTTCTTTAGACGCTGCAAACAAGAAACACGATCGTAGTTCTTGCTTAAAATAAATAATAACTATTGTCAATCAAAAACTACATTATGGCCGACTATATTGCGAAGCTTCTGAATTTTCAAGGAAGTCAGATACGGAGAAGTTAAACGCAGTCCTTCAAGATTATCTTTGGGCAACCGATGACTATATGGAAAATTCTATGTAGTAGGCCAACTATAAACGCATTTTGCTTGAATAAATACTTTCCGTAGTGCGTATAGTCTTTTATTTATAACTTTGATCACAGACCAATTGATCCCAAAATTTTGCACTAATACTTTATAGCAGCTGACAAAAAAACACTGGGTTCTTATTCACAAGCGCTGCATCAAATCAGAGGGGTTGTTTAAAGGCTAGTCCGTGCAAATGCCTCCTTATAGGCGAGAATGGGGAACCAATGCTCAACACATTTAAGAATTGTAAGAAATACACAGGCAAAGCCAGGTACTTCAGCCAGTTATTCATATTGGCAGAATTTCAAAGGATGGACACAAAATGCTTCTCTGCTCTAAAAGCAACATGTCTCAAGGTCAACTGGTCTCATTTGATGGATCAGACATACAGTCCAATCCACCACAATGCCATCATCAACTTCCTTTGAGCAGAAGTAATTCAGATCAAAACCTTCCACTTCCAGATCTGTTGGAAAATTCTGGTTTGAAAGTACATACAATCTGTACTTTAAACATCTTCTCACTATGCTGTGCATCAAGTAGCTTACTACTTGATCATAACTCTATTTCCTCACAGACTACTACATGACCCCAGTCCATAGCCATAATACCCTTTGGGAACCCTGCTACACTCAACTTCATTTCCACACAGACTACTACATGATTCCGGTCCATAGCCAGGATACCCTCGGAGGACCCTGCTGTTGACAGCATGACTGCATCATCAACTGGGACTGTGCAGATCAAGGAGGAAAAAAACAGAAGATGAGGTTGAATTGAATCGAAGAACAGGATGAAGAAGAGCAGGAAGACAGCTCAAGTAGTCATTAGCAACACATTCAAAGAGACGCAATGTACATAATAGAAACAAAGGCTTCTGCATATTTTAATTTTTAATATCGTTTCGTGTCACCGAAATTGAAATCAAGAAAAAACCTAGAAACGGACAATGTTCATAGACAAAGTGTGGTTAATGTTACCAGCAAATCCAAGTCCAGTTGTAGGTGGCTTTGCCTGTGTTTGTTGAAACATCGAAGTGCCAGTACCTAGGCCACCCAAATTCAGACCGAGTCCACCGCCGCCAAATGGTGCTGTTGTGCAACCAAGACTGCCTGATGGAGCAGTCGCACCAAAACCTAGACATAACCAGCAACAGCCAAACATATGAACAAAGGACTGCTTTCATCATCAAATGACTTTTGCCAGGGACCCATGAGTATCTGTTCACATACAGCACTCTTCCCACTCATGTCACGATCGTGCACTCTAACGTCACAGTCCATATATGGCTAAGTGCTGTTCACAAAGCTGACTGCTCAGCCTTCCTTCATGAACTGTGCAATGAGGTTCAGAAAATAGACAAATTTAACATACTCCCCTTGACTAAACACTTATTTTCCTCCCATCCAATGTTACAGTAGAAAAGCTTGCTAGTATCAATTTATCAGCATTCAGCAACACCTGACTGACTTCTAAAGATTGCAACAGCGTCAAACCAAATGTCAGTTAACTAGAAAAGTCAGGTCAAAATCTGACAAGCCACAGTCTCAAACAAAAGAGAGAAGGCAACCAGAAACAGAGCTTAAGTTTAGCTGTCGATGAAACCAGGCAAGAAACTGGGCTGCGGTGAATTTCAAAGCTTCAGATCAGTCATCACAAATGCACGAGGGCCCAACACTAGCTTATCATATTGCATCTTCAGATTTATATAGCGCCTCTCAATTAGCTATTCAGAGGCGCTTTCCGCATGGAAACCCCAGGAGAAAAGAAATGCCTTTAAAGACCTGAAGTTCGAGTTTAGTGCAAGACTCAGGGTATCCATTGATCGAATGTAAGGTGACAAAAATCGATTATTTCCCTATGGCAAGGTGCAGGGTTTAACCAACTGCAACCTCAAACAAACAGACAGCAATGCCAATGACTTCTGTATCAGATTTATATTTTGAGGAATGCAAGAATGGTAAAGACTAGGAAGAAAAAGCACAAAAAAGGTATTGGTAGCATGATCAGTTAGATGCCAAGTTTACTCAACTGTTAGTATAAATGGAACATAGAACTTGCAATCTGCTATTCTGACAATTTGTAGATCAATGCAAAATGCAAATCAACATCTTCAACAATGACTATGATATGTTCAAACTACAGAAATTCCCCCATAAATGAGACTATTGAAAAATTAGACTTTTGATGAATGAGATGGTTAACAATTGCACAGATTCATCACGCTCCATGAAGCATATAAGGCCATAAGCTGCTTATATGTCAATAGGTCTGCAATGGCAGCTGGCTACTCATACTCAGCTGATGAATAATTAAACTATCCACTAGTATCCAGAATTTGAAGAGCTTTTCGCACTGCATTCCAAGCACATAAAATACCAAGACAAAGGCTTAAATATTAAGATACCTCCAGCTACACAATATTAAATCTAAGGTGTGGAAATGCTACTTTTCACTAAAAAGTTTTGGTTATTTGCTTACTAACAGTTGAATGAGCATTGTCAATGCAATAGGACATTTATTTCTTCAGATCATTTCAGGAAAATGACTCAACTCAACAGACCCACAAAACAATACAAGATGATACACTGACAGAATAGAATGGCGGCAGGAAAAAAAGACTCTAAACGCCAACACATCTGTGATGCAAGAAAGGTAGGAAAAGTTTTGCATGCACTGGCATTGTTGCATACAACAATGAATGCATATACTGGCACTAGACAACCAGTGACACATGTGATGAAATGAAACAATAAGCAAATAGACCAACAAACTAACAAATGAAAAAAATCTGGGTGAGCAACATCCATGATGAGGCAACACAAAAAAAGGCTTAATAAGCCATCATTACATGTGACAAAGTGACACACACAAGCACAATCATTGCACAGTGCAGGGCATTTGCCATTGCTGGCCCCACAGCATGGAACCTTTGGTCATTCACTCTCTTCCTAGAGTACCATCTGATGTTTTTCATCGACACCTTAAGACTGTTCTTTTTCGCTCAGCCTGGATCAGGAGCACCTCTGAGTAGTCGTCTTGAAGAGGTGCTATGTTAAATTCATAGATTGATCTGTGATGGAACAACGGCTGACAGATATGCTATAAGGCTAAAACTCTCTTAGGAGACAAAATGTCACCTGCTGGTTGAGAATCATTATCAACGGAGATGTAGTAAATGTCACATAAGAGACTAACTTGCAATGATCCAAATCATATCTTTGCAAATGCATTCTCCACTTCAGTCATATATATATATATATACATATATAATAGCTTTCTTTTCATTTGTTTACCCTTAACAACAGGTCTGTACATACTTCAACATAACTCAGCACATCCTCACCTGCAAAGCTTGTATTTGTTGACTGGCCAAAGCTGAAGCCAGTGTTGGCAGCAGTCGACTTGGCCCCAAACATACCACCCGTAGTTGCTCCTAAAACACCAGTGCCTGGCTGTTGAGTCTGACCAAAGTTAAAACTGGTTGGTTGTGCTGTTGCACCAAAACCAGTTGGCTTCTGACCAAACAATCCACCCTGACAGAACAACAACAACAGCACATAATGCAGCTACATAAGTAGACACACATGCAACACGACAGAAGCAGCAGTCGCCACAGATGCACTCGTAGTCATTAAATATTCAACAGCATTAATTTGAATGAAGGAAGAAGTCCGATGATCTATAGACCCATGTTCTGTCACATCAAGTAAGCCTCTGCTGGAAGTCCAACTGAAGAGTCGAGCAACAGTGAAGCTTGCATAGACCATAGAGCAACAATTGAACTGCATAGAACAATAATTGTCTAAGAGGCCAGCGCAATATGCACCTCTAACCAAATCCACAAATTGACCAGTTGACATGTCACTCATAGAATAACATGTCCGCTGGTGCAATTTAATCCACCATGCTTTCACAATCAGTACCAAGTCAGCCACATCAGAGGTGTCCAAACATTGGATGATCTTAAAATCCTGTAACATCCAGGACTCAAGCACTAACTGGGTGTTCAGAATTCTTCAATGGTGAACTGGGAAGCATGGAGGATGACATACCAAAGACTGTTATAACATTCAAAGTCATCACATGAAAATCACATATGTGTTAAATAGACTATGACTCAATTGTGCTCGAATTATACTATATTGTACTACATATCTTAAGTTCACAAGGTCACATTTTATTCATGTTCTCTCAGTAGCAAATCTTAACACAAATACATCTAGCATAAAGAAAATAATTCTGGAGCTCCAAAGCTCAGAATATAGCCACTGACCGTCGCAGCTGCACTACCAAAAGTGTTGGTGCCTCCAAAGCCAGTAGTTCCAAATCCAGGCGCACTTGAGGCAGCTGCAGGAGTGGAGCCAAAGAGACCAGTGCTCTGAGTGGCAGGTGTTGCACCAAACAGTCCTGGCTGCACAGTCACAATAGATAAACTCATCTTAAGATGACAACAATGTCAACAGAAGCCGTCAACAGGCATCAGGGAGTTTCAAAAGATGCCATTCACTTAAACAAATTCACTTGGTTGGCTAAGGGTATTGGGTATGAATAAATGTTCATTGTCACTCAAGTCTTGTAAGACATTTGTCAAACCCAATGATCCTTTTAGTGTCAATGTCAAGAAAGATAAATTGCAGATTCAAGAATAACAGGATTTATAAAACAAAAATATAAACTTCTTGTTTTCTAATAGCCAACTCAAGTTTTTAACCCAACAATTGATTTCATTAAAGGGATACACTTGGGTCAGGCACATGAATTCCACCTCAGACTACTCTGCTCTTACTGAATTGCTTTCCAATATTATTTCCCAAAGCTAACCAACAGACAAAGTTCATATCAACACAAAATTAAACATTTCTTCATATGAAAAACTTGAGAAGCCATTAATATCATGACATTGCTGCAAAATATCTCATGCATTACATCTGCTGCCATTATTCTGCAGCTTCTCATTGACCACTCTGTTACTTGGAATGGCATGTTCTCTTTGTTCTGTGAGTCAGGACCACTACATATGGCACAAGCTACATATTTAGCAACCATTGGGGCCTCCCTGTGAAATGCCTTCACTCAGTTAACCATTCGTCCTGGGTATTTCCTATATCCTTCCTCTAAACCTTTTAATACTCTTGGGCTTCTCACACTGGAAGTGCTACTCACGCTGTTGTGAGATCCACTGCTGTGCGTGGCATTATAGAAACCAATAAAAACTATATAATAGAATTGAAAATAGTAAATGAGATGCACCTTTGGCGCATTGTTCTGTCCAAAGAGTGATGGGTTATTGGTGAGACCGCCAAAAGGACTAGCTGTCGTAGTTGTAGTACCAGTGCCAAACAAAGACTTTGACTGAGAATTCGCTGCAAACAAGGAGCTAACAGCTGGCTGCTGAGGTTGAGGCTGACCAAACAGTGATGATGTGGTTCCAGTGTTTGCTGTGGCACCAAATCCTAAACACAGATGCAACAGGTGCTCATTATGCCTCAGTGTACGTAATTAGTCAAATACACACAAACACACACACACATATATATATAATATATATATATATATATATAATATGTGCGTATGTGTAATTATGCATGTACACCTTCAATTCAAATCATATTAATATGAGTTGTGGAAAATACAGTTGCGTACGTGGATCCCAACTTTAATTCACCTGTAGAAAATGACGTCATTATAACTAGGGCTGTACCAAATATTCGCTTCGGACCCGAACAGTAGCGGTTGGACTGGATATGAATAATGGTCTCGTGACATATGTTTCTGCACAAGCGGCGGCTACTATATCCAGTTGGCTGAGGTATATATTGCAGTGTCATTCGTCTCATTTCTGTGTTTAGTTAAATTAGTTTACATAATCTGGCAGAAGGATGCAAAAATAACATGCAGTTAGCTGTTTACTTTAGCTTATGTATTAAATTCATCTAAAATGACACTTATGCCTATTGTAGATTTCTCGGGAGACCTATTTTTGTAGACTATTCGTATTCAGTCGAATAGTGAAAATCACCTATTCAGTACAGCCATAATTATAACTTAACATCAGATTTGATTTGATAAGATAAGGTAACCATATCCACCACAAATTCATTTAAGCAGCTGCTAGTAAGATGACAAAAAAATAAACAAATCATCATTATCTTTTGGAGGCTCTCCATTAATATCTCAATATCTCAATGTTCAAAATGCAGAGCATTCCTGACTGTTGGGTCAGAGACAGCAAATGCACAAGCGGCAGGTGCTATATCCAGTATGATGGGTTCTAGGTATTGAGATAAAGGCTGAAATTGGTTAGATGGGTCAAAAACACAGAAAATCGTTTTATGGTGTATTATTACAAATAAATATGTATTCTTTCAATATCTGAAATAAAAAAATGTTGAATTCAAATATTAAATTAGAGAAAAATTACTTAAACTGCATGTGGTGTCAAGATTTGCATTGCTAAAATATACATGTTTTCAGAGGTGAACGACCTAGATTTCATATGCTGACCTGTCATAATTTGCAAAGTAGCAACCAGATTTTGATGCCAAGTGCTTTATTTCATACAGAATATACACCTATATTGCCCAGTAGAGTTGCAGAGTTAACAAGCAATGGTTTCTAAGATGTTTGATGACATGAATGTTCTGAAATTTTGTACTTCGATTTTCTCAGTTGTTAAGATTATACTTATAAAAGAGTCAAATGAGTATAACTTAAGTTAGAAAAAAAGCTATTTTCATTCTGTAAAAAGTATTTGAAAGCAGATGCATTGTAGAACATGATTAAATTTTTTAAAAGTCAAAAGCGACAAATAATGGGTTTTGACCACTCTCCTCACATATATGTGTTTACCAGAACCATCTACTTATAGCAGTTTTTCGTGAGTCATAAGCCAAGGCCACATTACACCATCTTTGTATTCATTTTAATTGGCTGCACAACCATCTGCTGATGCTACCTACTTAGCTATTGATGTCAGATGGTCAGCTGTGGATGCTTCTTTTGCAACTGGACTCCCAATTGTTTGGCGCATGTTTCGTTCTACAACTGAACTCTGGGGGTTGTGGTTGATGCCTAAGCTTGTATTAAATTACTTCTGAACCAATTTATGCCAGTCATACCACTATCAATCAACTTTGTCAGCTGCGAAAAATGTGATAGATGCTGAAGTTTTTTTGAAGCTAAAATACACTGGTGTATGCCTTCATGGGCCGTCATCTTGACTACTGCAACAGCCTGCTATTGGTGTTCAGTAGAGAAAATTAGAGAATATTACAAAATACATTGATTTCGGTTTCTGACTCACAGACAAGCTACCCATTGTATTTACTAACAGTAGTAGAATCCTTGATGTTACTTAATGTTACTGTACCCTTTAATCATAATTACTCAAAGTCAGGGATTTTAGGGCTGTTGTCTTCACCAAGTCTCTACAATAACCAGACATGTGCTAGATTATATAGAGAATATTTTTTCACTCCCATTCTGAATATTTTGTAACTGCCAGTTACTACATACCGATATTTGGTATAAAAAAATACACTTACAAATTCATCTGGCACCGAATTGTCTTAGAATCAAAACTTTATAGTGTCCAGAATTTAGCAGTCAGATTCTTACCTAGTGCATGATAATTTGACATTACATATTACAATTGTGCATTACACCTGAGATCAAAAGTCTGCACTGGCTTCCAATACATAAAGGAATCGTATTTAAGTTGCAATGTTGGTTTGTGAGTGTTTGCATTTAGTTGCATCTCCATACTTGGTAGACGCCAATCATCTACCAGTGTCAGATCGAACTTGACCATATTAGGCCTAGAATTACGATTTAGTATGGAAGGAGAAAGCCAGCAGATCATAAGACATTTGTGAGGAGAAAGGTCAAAACTCATCACTTGTCTTCTTTACTTTTTTATTGAATCATATTCTACAATGCATCTGCTTCAAAATACTTTTTGCAGAATCGAAATAACTTTTATCATACACAGTGGACTCATTAAAGAATAGGCATCGATGGACAACATGCCGTAGCAAACGGCATGTAGACCGTAATAATAATTTACGCCTTATTTGCAGCAATCATCACTGCCTGCCATTCTACTGACTGCACTTCTCCAAAGGAATATATATGATTTAGACTAGTTTCACTATCATATGTGGACATCCTCAATGACACAAAAAGTCAGCAGATAACTGAATTAACTTCAACTAGGTTAATTCAGAGAATACAGTACAGATGAAATAGCACAAATGTTACCACTGAAAGCAGGTTTTGTTGGCTGTCCAAATACTCCAAATGCTGATGATGGCTGCGTCGTTTGTGATGTCGACCCAAGAAAGCCAAGTCCTGTCTGTTGCTGTTGTAGCTGAGGACCTTTTCTGTTGGCTGCGTAATCTTCCAGTCTCAGTTCCTAAGGAACACATTGTCCATAAAACAATTCACTTAAATGTTTTACCACTTGACCTATAAACTTCCTACACTACACAATCAACTAATAAAGTCTGAAAATCAAAGAAAGAACCCATGGGAAGCAACAATGTTAATGTAAAACAAAGAATTAGGAAACTTTCTGCTCTGTTGAGTAAATTGGTAAACTCTTGAGTATTCCAATGCCTAACCACACAATCTTGTAAAAAGGTTCCCATCAGGAAAACAATTTGTATTTAGAGGTAACATACATAATTATTAGGGCTGTACGGAACATTCGCATCGGGGCCCTCTATTAGTGGGCCAAATAGCTATTTAGAGTTCAGCGAATAGTATCATTTGGACCGAATATGAAATATGAAGAGTGGTCACGTGACATCTGTTTCGTCATATACGGCTGCTATATCAAGTGGACTGAAGTAACTCTCTCATTGACAATTACGACAATGAGAGAGTTACTCATATGCTCTGGCTGCAGCCAGGCGTTACATACTGCCTGGACCACAGTGTCGCAGTGTTATTATTAGTTTCATTTCTAAGCTTTGTTAAATTAGATCCACTCCTAGTTTACAGACTGGCAGAAGGATGCATAAAATTGCATGTAGTTAACCATTTACTTTTAGTAAATGCATTAAATTTACTGAACTGAAACTTTTGCCTACATTTTAAATTTTGTCGGTAGAACTATTTTGTTAACCCTTTTTGTATTCTGCCGAATAGTTGGTACAATTATTCGTATTCGGCCGAATAGTGATAATCACCTATTCGGTGCAGCACTGATAAGCATGACGATGGATGATTTAATGATGATAAATTATGATGTGCTGAATATAGCAAAAATAGTAAGTACCAAATAGTTAAGTACTAAGAAAAGAACCAAGAATGAGACAGGAAGGATACAAAGAAATTTAATGTTCTGTGATCAGCTCATATGGGACAAAATCCAACACAACGCAGTTCATAGTTAGTGGCTAACCTCTCCAACAGAATACATCATCGACCATGTCAAATACTGAACATAGGTCGAGAAATCTAGAGCACACAGTCTCAGTATCTTATGATCAGGTCAATATGAAGATGAATGATTGATGGGGTTTCAGAGGAATAGCAGAACCCATCAAACAAATGACGACACAGAAGAAGATAAATTATTTTTAAGGATTATTAATACAAGGGCTGTACCGAATATTCGCTTCAGAGTCAAATAGCAGTTCGGTATTCGGTCAAACAGTAGCGGTCAGACCGAATACGAATAGTGGTCACGTGACATCTGTTTCTGCACAGGCGGTCTCAACTGCCTGGACCACGGTATTGTAATGTCAGCTGTTTTACTTCTAAGTTTAAATAGTCAAATTAGTTCTATTCCTAGTTTACACAGACTGGCAGAAAGATGCAATAATTACAACTGTTAATATTTAGTTTAAATTTACTAAACTTAAAAACTTTTGCTCACATGTTAAATTTTGAAATTTATCGGTAGTCCTTATCTGCACATTACTTGTATTCGTATTCGACCAAATAGTGAAAAATCACCTATTTATAATTAACTATTCTGTACAGCCCTAATTAATACACCTGCAAAATGCAGATACTCTCTTATAGTTTGTAGAATGTTATTACTGAATCCGATTATCAGAATAAAAGTCAGTCTAAAACTAGTTTTTGACAACCCAAACCAAGCCTTCAGTTATAAAAGCTCAATCAACAAGACTCTGTGACCCAGCCACGTTTGTCATTAAATCACCCACTGCTTCATTCACACATCTATTTTTACAGCATGCAAACTTTGCTAAGTAACAGAAAAAGCTGGAGTTTATTGTTGCTAAGACAAATAGCAAAGATTGTGCCGCTATGTGTCCAATTCATGCGGAAATGAATCACTTCTAACAACTCCCAGACTATATATTACAAAACATTTAAGTGCATAACAAGCACAGTTGTGCAATCTACTGCATCTAGGGCTTCTAGGCCATACTCATTTCCAACATGTTGTCAAAATTTCATGCAGAATAAAATTTCAAAAAGCTGAGACCTGTCAATGTGGTCACTAAACTAACACAGTAGAAAAATAATAAGTACATAATACCACAAACAAAGCTAATAAATAAAAAACAGCTAAGCAAACAAAACTCAATAACTAAATAGAAGTACCTCAAGACTTTTGTTCTCATATTCTTTCATTCCAGTTATGCACTGGAGTTTGGTTGCCACACTCTGCTGACTTCCACCTTTCATTATGATATCCGTTCCAGGCACAGGAACAAACTTAATCACAGTGCCGGTTGTACCTGAACCGCCTGCGCTGAGAAAACTTGCTCCCCCAAAAAGGCTGCCTGCTGTATTCGGCTGAGTTCCAAACGTACTACCACCCATCGGTTGTGATGCATTACCAAAAAGAGATGCTGGCTGAGTGGCAGTTGCACCAAAACCTACACACATACAGAAACACAATTTATCATTCTTATATCCATTATCTTTATCAGCCAGGTCTCACACGCATTATTGTGCTGTACAAATTATGCATGTTTTCAATATAGTCAGTTTAGTATATCTTATTGTCTTGCTCCTCCATATGGTGGTGCTAAAGCCTGCCATCACTCCTTTCGTTTTATTTATTCTTCTCTTCATTTCCACTGTGCAGTTGTTGTCCAAAGTCATTAGGCTCCCCAGGTATACGAACTCCGTAACATTTTCAATTACTTCTTTTCCAATTGTAATTTCCTTTTCTATGTAATTCTTCCCAAACACCAGTGTTTTTGTCTTTCCTATGTTTATATTCAGACTGGCATCTCTTCCTGCTATGTCTATTCTAGAACCAGAATATAATTTTTTAAATCATCACTGTCCAATATTCGGACAAAGTATTATCACTTTCAAACAATAAACCATGTATTTCATCGTTATATAAGCATGACTCTGACCCAACGACTTACTTCTTGTGTTGCAACCAGTTATTTTTAGCATAAACAAAGTTTCTTATTTATTATACCAATTTGCTCTGTCCAGTACATGACCTAATTTATAATATGGAAATTCATCATTACAAGCGATACAATTATGTTTTGACATTGTAGTCATGACGAGTTTATTTGGGATAAATGGTGAATAAATAGATGCATATCATCATGATTGACTAACTCTAAGTTCACGGAAAACTGGTTTACCTATCTAACCAGTACACGTCTCTATCTTTGATTAATAAGAATAAGACCTCAAACTTATCAGTAGCGTAAAAGCCTAACAAATCTGTAGTAGAAGTCGCCACAAGCATAACTAACCAACAGAATAGGTGCCAAATCTACTCTACCAGCAGTGGAAATTCAGAAAGCCTGGTGGCATACCCACAGCAGAAGTACTTACCAGAAGTAGAAGTGCCAAACAGTCCTCCTGCTCCGGGTACGGCTTGTACTGTTGGCTGTACAGTGGCCGTAGCTGTGCCAAAACCTGTTACAATCAATCAATCAATTAATATTTGTTCAATTCAAATGAATACAAGACGGTATAATGTGGCCTTGCATAGACTATCAAGTAGTTGCACAGACAAAAAAGGCGACTGCATAGACTATTAGTCTAGACTATTAAGTAGTTGCATAGACTAAAAAGATATATTTCATAACGACACAAATGGTTAAATGTAACAGCGACTATTGTTCAGACGAGCAAGATTTGTTAAGAACAAATCAATTGAGCTAAGCTGATTTTTACATGAGAAATTTTTAATCTCTTTTTAAACATTTTACATTTACAATTTTAAGCATAAACTCGTTGTAAACTGTGCGAATTATAGGTGTGAAGAAGACTTTTGTAATTTGTAAGACCTGTTGAAATGTCAATCAATGTCAATGTGGTATCTGGGCTTGATGTCCCTTGCAAATTACTTTAATCTTTGGACAAATGTCCAGTAAACAAACTCTCATTTCTTCCGCAACACTTCCAACTCTTCTCTCATTTTGTATGAGTTTTGTCCGAGCTCACACAAGTAGGATATTAGCAGTGGCTACAGGCAAAGTGCTAAACTAGCTCACAATTTTTAGAATTTTAGATCATTAGAAGCAATATTAACAGACTGATAAACAGAAACATTTCTATTTTTCATTAAAATAGATATGCTATATTTTAGCCTCATTCAAATATGATCTTTATTGATTTTAAATTTGATATTTTTAGTAGAGTTGCAGACTCGTGGCACACTTGGCGATGCCTCATGGCACACCAGTGTGCCATGGCACACCGGTAGAATCATTGTCCTAGAGTCATACTTGAAAAGCAAAAAAGATGTTTCTAAAGGCTGTGTAAACAAGTATTGCAGTGATAACAGCAAAATAAATAGTCTTAAGATATCTCTCAATTTGCCTAAAGGATAAACAATCACTATGTGACTAAGTGATTATTGGTCAAACCAGATTAAATAAAAAATAACAATTTTAACAACTCACTAAAGCCAGTGTTCGTAGCTGGAGTTGCTCCAAATGTGCTGGTGCCTCCTCCAAATAAGCCTCCTGTTGCTGCTGGTGTTGCAGTGCTGCCTCCAAATAATCCACCATTTGTTGGCTGGGTGCCAAATCCTGTTGACCCAAAGCCTATTGACAAACGCAATGGATTCACAGACATGTATTGCAATCACTGCACGGGCTTCTAAAAGAAGAATTCAGTAAAACCTGTCCTATAATTCATGAAGCAAAAAACAGTACAGTGAGTACCCTCACCAGTGAAATTTTGTATTTACTCAATCCTCAGTTTCCCAAACACTGAACTGAATGCTCTGATTCTTACTGTGCGACAGTGTTGGCTGCCTCAGTCGCTGACCAATGATGCAGATATTTACTACCTGCTTTGGCTTTTTGCCAGTCGTTTTTTGATGTATTATAGGTGATATAAATAATGTGAAACGCTTGAATCCCAAATGAAATATCCAACATCTGACCTACCTGTGGTTCCAAAGGGTGTTGTACTGGTACCAAAAGAAGTTCCAGATGTACCTAAAGCAACAAAAGTCAAACAACTACATGACCTTTTAAACATTGTTCCATTACATATGTTTCACACCAAAAGTCGGTATCTGTGTTGATATTCTCAACACTCAGACTTTGCAAGGTGTTGCAATTTATAGGTGACAGAACTTATTAATGAAGATCAAATTGGAAGGCTGAATTTTGAATCAAGAAACGGAAAAAAAATGAAAAATATCATGTTTCTTAGAAAAGAATACTTTCCGAGATTTTCCACATCTCGATGAATAAATGAAACTTGATATATTGCCTCTTCAAGATCTCTACTCAGAGCCACTCTCTGCATTAGCCCCTACAACTGTTAGAACAGTTAGCAAAACAGTGCACAGCAAAAGTTCCAAGAGAGTTGCCAATGGTTGATTGATGCATAAGCTTGGAACCAACCAACAGATAGATTCCCATCAACAGCTGGCATCGATCCGCAGGTTCAAAGGAGATGGAACAAAGCAAGGGTTTGAGTGAGTTGTTTTCCCAGAAGTCTTGAAAGTGGCAACTGCATAGAGCAATAAGATGATGTCAGAGGTATAGGAGGGATTTCTTTATAAGGATTAGTGTGATTTAAGTCAAATTGGCTCATATTTGTCATTGTGATGACATGGATGATATTTATAGATTTCAAGAGTCACCTTGAGGTCGTTCTCAATTACCCAGTCAAAAATGTAGGATAGGACTTATTTGTGATAACGACTTACACGCGAGTATAATGTGGTGGCTCTGAATTCTACATGAAGCCAATTCAGCTGACAAATTAGGGCCAAGGACTGAGGAGCTTGCATGACAACATGAAAGTCAGCAGAGAGGGACTACACAGAATTACTTCTTGCATCAACTTCATGCTCCTGGAATTTGTGCTTCACAGTAAACCAAAGCCAGTCATATAAGACTTACCAAACGAAGTATTCGCAGCACCGCCAAAAAGTCCTGTTGTCGTCTTATTAAACATTCTCGCAATTTGTTACCTAAAATTCAATTTGTCAGAAATCTAGAAAGCGTAAATGATAATGATTTCAAACATTTACTTAAAAGTTACATTATGATCATTTATAGGATGGATTGATAACAAGAATGCTGGTCTCATACAGGCTGGATTGACGAAAAGAAGTGAAATTCTATAGAAGCTGAAATGATAAAGAGAATGCTGTTGAAATGGAAGCTGAATTGATGAAATAAAGTCTTCACTAAATTGAAATTGGACATCAGAGTTCTGATTAACTGACATTAATGCAATTAGCATGGAATGGATTACCCAAATGGGCATGTGACCCTGCCAAAAACTCATCTGTATTCTACTCATTGCTCAAAACTGCACTTTAAAGCCGTAGTTGGACCGGGATCGTCTCTAAGAAGATATCTCGAAGTGACGCCATATTAAATTTCATTGATTGATTGATAAACACTGCATAAATCAGCTAGGCAAAAGGTAATATGCTGGCATAAACACTGTCTGTTTGATAATTTATAAATCAGCATTTTACCATTTCCCTATCTGAATGGCGGTCAGGTAAAATGTTGACCAAGCAATATTTTACCCACCGCTGATCAGCAATCATCAAGTCAGCATTTTACCCGTGCCCATTTTTCAATTGATACTTTCAGATTGATTTCGAACATACCGCACGAGGTAAGGTTGACATAACAAGCGGACGACATACCTTTAATTTATTAGTGAAGAACGAGCATGAGAGGTTTTATGTCTATTTTTCACCACGTAAAATAATAGTAAATGGTATTTTCAGTTTTTAACACTATTAACTTTAAAACCACAAAACTCGCATTCAAAGAATTGTTCGATATTCTCTCGAGAATTTTGCGAGAGTAAGGCCAAAGACTGCGTATTATGCAAGGTTCTGTACCTAAACCATCACATAATTGACAGTCATATAGCGCTAAATTTACTGATTTCAAAATTTAATCTGCGCTAATTCATAGGCGCAATCCAAGAATTTGCTATTTAACAAGTAAGATCTCCGTTCAAGAAAAAAAATTAGTATCTGTTACTACCATTACATGTGATCTAACTGCTGTCTGTCGTTAGGAATTAATGGACATGAATATTATGTTTCACTGTTACTCTAAAACAATGATCTCATTTCGAGGAAATTCCAGCACGCGCAGTCAGAAGTCAAAACAGCTGACCGGACGGTCAATGCGTTTGCAGATCAATTAGGTTCAAGCATTCAGTCAGGAAAGCAAGTGATCCGGTGCATGCATGGTGCTTAGAGAAACGTGCGCAACTATGAAAATAAGATGAATTTTTACCAGCTAGGATGGAATTTGTGAAAAGAAGTGTTTGGAGTTTAGGCGCCTAAGCTAGGCCTATAGGCCGAGTAGGATATGGATCAGCTAATTGAGTTAGGCCGTACAATTCGATTTTGAAAACCTAGGTTTTTAGGCTTTTTAGTTCTGTACATTGAGTAGGCAAAAAGCAACGTACATGTCATGATGTTAGGGATATGTGTATATGTTTAAATTATTTAAATTGTTCAAGTTTTTTAATGTATTCACTTTTACATTTTTAATATGCGGAATGCGGTTTCATCGAAGGATACGATTGATAAATTTGCATAAAGCCTGGTTAGGGGTAGACTGTAGACATAGTTGATCCTGTCTCCTATCGAGTCAACTCGAACTTTGGAGTTCTCACTGCTCATCCATACCACTTTAACCACTGGGTAAGAATATGGTTTCCGAGTGTCGCTCCAGGCATTTAGTGTCAATTATATACGTTTATATATTTCCGTGTGTGCATAGTATATATATATATATATACATGTATGTAAAGGCCGTATACCAGGCGCGATTAGTCAGCAAATTGTCAAAAACAACTAATACGAGCAGGGCCACTAATTGCCCGGGCGGCCGTCTCGGCTGAAATCATTCCGTTTCGGCTGAAATCATTCCGTTTCGGCTGAAATCATTCCGTTTCGGCTGAAATCATTCCGTTTCGGCTGAAATCATTCCGTTTCGGCTGAAATCATTCCGTTTCGGCTGAAATCATTCCGTTTCGGCTGAAATCATTCCGTTTCGGCTGAAATCATTCGTTCATTACTGAAATCATTTCGAATCCTGACAGTCCATGGCCGGAAAAATCTGTTTCTAGTAATGCCTGTGCGCTCAGTGAAAGTGAGGGGGTCGAGTTGACCCCATCGATGGTCAATCGGACGTTATTAGCATAGGCGTAAAGAATAGAAGCATGGAGGTCCAACCCTCTGAACCCCCCCCCCCCGCAAATCGGACACTGCTCTTTCCATTTTTCTTCGTTCTGCTATAAGCGTTTCAAGCGTTATTATGGTTATAATTACCAGAGTTCGACCGTACGTACGGAACGTACGCTATTTTTTCTGCTGAAATGCGTACCGTACGCGTACGCTATTTTTTGGCTAAATTAATAAATAGCTTACGCTAATTTTTCTGCATTACGTGTCATCTTTATCACTATAATATCAACAGTATTATAAAGAATGAATGTATGAAGTTGCAAAACTGTATCTAAATTCTAATCATCTAGAGAATCTGAGTAATCTGACTCTTCTTGTACTGAGTCTTCTGACGTATCACTGATATCATCATTCGGTTCATTCCATTTCACGTTCTCTTCCACATAATCCACTTCTTCCACGTTGCTCGTTAAACGTGTGTTGGCATGGATATAGGCCATCTTCTCAATGGTCTTCGGATTCAGTCGAGCCCTCCTTTAATTATGGAAGAAACTAAATAAGCTCCAGTTCCTTTCAGCAGCACTCGAAGTTGCGGTTTGGCTTAATACGCGTATAGAAAATGACGAGAGAAAAAAAAGTGACGTCACGAGAAGCAACTAATATTAAAGGCTGCTCATACGTACGGAATACGAACGTACCGTACGCGTACGCTATTATTTTTAGTAAATTACGTACCGTACGCGTACGCTATCTTCTGCCCTAACGTACGGTCGAACTTTGATAATTACTTTATTTGATTATTATAATGTGGCGTACCTCGGTTTTGGCCGGCACCGGGCGTTCACGTGTCAGCAGCAGTTGGGCGAACGCCTTAGGAAAACCTTGAATTTCTTCACGTCTTCTGCTACCCCGGATCGAAGGCCGAGCTCCAACGTTTTCCCCGTCTTCTTAAGCGCCCGCGGAGCAGGACCTGCCCGGTCTGGCGCAGGCTTTCACGATTGCTACGAATTCGAAAGTCACTAGGCTGGAGACGAAATCAATCGTTGTTCGACAAAATAATATACTTTATTATTAACTAAATCAGCATCGAACAGTCAACACGACGAATCAGCATATTGTTCAGTTCCGACCGTCTGTGTGCGTCAGCTTAATTCTGCGCTCCCACATACATGTATAGCCTCAGGAAGCTCCCAATGGGAGCGAAAACGCTCCCACAGATGGAGTGAAAATGCTACCATAGGGAACGAAAACGCTCCAACAGAGGGAGTGAAAATGCTTCCATAGGGAGCGAAAACGCTCCCACAGAGGGAGTGAAAATGCTCCCACAGAGGGAGTGAAAATGCTCCCATAGGGAGCGAAAACGCTCCCACAGAGGGAGTGAAAATGCTCCCATAGGGAGCGAAAAGGCTCCCACAGAGGGAGTGAAAATGCTCCCACAGAGGGAGTGAAAATGCTCCCATAGCGAGCAAAAACGCTCCCACAGAGGGAGTGAAAATGCTCCCATAGGGAGCGAAAAGGCTTCCACAGAGGGAGTGAAAATGCTCCCATAGGGAGCGAAATTGCTCCCATAGGGAGCGAAAACGCTCCCATAGGGAGCGAAAACGCTCCCACAGCGGAGCGAAAAAGCTCCATCAACAGTAAAGGGGAGCCCAAACGCTACCCCTCAGCAGTACCGGCGCAAAAACGCCACAATAGGAACATTTGCATATGAGCCTATAACATTCTGGATATCTGTTTTTTTTCGGGGGATGGTGCGCGCCGAGCTTTGTGATGCATATTTGATGGGGCATGACTTTTGTGACGAGCGAGCGACCAAGAAGAGCGATCGTTCTATCGTCTCAGTTGGGGAGCTCTACGTGAGAGTTTCTGCTTGAAGCTGTCGCCAACAGACAGGAAGACAAGTGTAGATAAATATGTGCTCGGTTTACGAAAGTCAAAGACCAAGGAAAACAAGTGTAGAGAAATATATTACGAATGTGCAATAAATAAATCACAATAATCGATTACAAAACAGGCGTTTTCAGAGCTGTAAGAAAGTATCAAGAAAATAAGCTATATGAATCACTCAAATTAGGAATTAGTCATTAGTAGACCTGTAGCATTCGGTTGTATAAAACAGGTTCACATATGCGTCATCAAAGGGTGCGACGCTGCGGGCCCTGCGGGGGTGCTCACCGTACCGGGTGACACAATCAAGAGAGGTGGCACCAGAATGAAAAATAAAATGAAACAAATATTAAAAATTGTTTTTTTTATGTTAGGCACTGAGATCTTGAGTTCAGTGCAATATGGGTCTACAAGCACAGATCTATTAAACACTATGCTAGTACGTAATACTAACTGGAATGCAGCGCAACAGCTGGAACGACTTAATTGCCGCATTTGCTCTTATATATACTAGTAGTTAAAGCGGTTCAATGCGCTGCATATAGTTAGGGATGCAACCAAGATTATTGTCCATTTAAAACAAACTGATTACCGTCGTTTCTGTTTTTATGTACTTATCATTAAAAACAGGGCTGTTAGTATCGCGATAAAGTATCGCGATACTTTTGTCAGTGTCGCAGCGAGTATCGCGATAGTTTTATTTTGCTGGTATCGCATGGGTATCGCGTTACCTATTTTTAGCCTCTCAGCGATACTCGATACCAATACTTTTCTCCCTGAGATTTATGTCGTTTCTCAAGAAATATGATAAGTTTATCGTTCCGCTTTGATAAGGTTATGCCTCTATATATATATATATATATATATATATATATATATATATATATATATATATATATATAGCCTCTTTCGGCCATAGATCTATCCTTGTCGCGAACATTTATGTATGGAATAATTTGTGGATAGAGAACTGACCGAAGTAGACTGTGTCCTTTTGCGTTCACTGGTAGAAGTGGCTTGCCTAATTAATTTGTCTACTTCAAAGACATTGTGATTGGCCCAAGGACCAATGTGCACAGGATTGGAAAGTCCGCATATATGTTCCTTCGTGTCAACAGTTTTGGGCGATATTCGGAAGCCAGAAGATTAAATCCTTTAAAAAAAAGTTTAAGTAATAAGTTAATTCATCAACCTTTAGTCATGAAGCCAAATTTACGAATAACTACCGGGTATGTTATCAAAATGTAATAAATGCCGTTGGATGTTTAAAGCGCCATATTTTCAAATAGAAGCAAAATTTAGATCGAGGCGACATCTGTGTTTAAGAATAAAGCGTGTACATGGAAATATGACGAGAAGCCTAACCATTCCTCTTATCTAGATTCCTTGTGATTAGTCAAATTTAGGAAATTGTGTATAATTATCGGTGCATGAATTCTAATTCATGCTAAGGTCGAATTTAGCAAGCCTATTGAAAAGTATTGGTAAAAGTATTGGTACTCCAGCAGCGCAATGTGTTGGCTCCGACCGAGCAGATCCAATGCCCACCTGCTATAGTATTAGTTCAATTGGATTATAATTAATTACCTTTATTGTGAACCTATACCAGTGACTTTTGAACTAATTTAGTTTAACTGGTAGACAGTACTGTGGTAGTCTGGTTTAAGGACATGTGCAAGAACATACCGCGAAATGGAGTGGGGTGCTCATATCGCCGCAGTTGAGCCAGTGAGAGAAATGCTTGATTAATTTGGACATAAGACGTACAGGCTGTTACAGTGCGGTACAGCACACCTATCGTAGCAGTGACTTTCGGAGGAGAATCGGGGTTTCTCTAAAAGAGGCAACAGTATATGACTCTGTCTCGGGATCAGACTCTATCTCTTCCGCGGTCGCCGGATGGGCAACGTCCTGCGGATGGCCTTTATTCAGAACAGGGTTCGCTCTTTTACCGACCGGAGTCTTCCCTTTCTTGTTTGCCCGCTTAGAGACGGTTTTCCTCTTTCTCACTACCTGACCTGATCTTCGTCGTATCATCCTACATCTCGTGACTCTTAAACAATCGCCAACAGAGGGCATCAAACGTTCTCCCTGTCCCGGAGAGCAGAAATATTTGTAACAAGTCCCTTCGTCACTTTGCCATAGGCAATACTGGTCACTGATCTTAACGTCGCGTTTTCCCAGACACTTATCCACCGGATATGGCACCTTCCACTCACCATGTACCTCTCTCTCGTCCGTGTGTGGCCGGTATGCCACACACGGACATGGATTCACACACGGACGGCCATGTCCGTTTGTGAATCCTATAAATTATCATGCACCACGATTGACCGTCCTCTGCGTCATGCAGTTGTCCACCATCACCGTAATATATATTAAGACTTCGGGAAAACCCGGAGAGTATCTATGACGACATTAGGTAGCCAAGAAGAATATTTATCGAAAAACCGTAATACAATCAAGAAGAGATATCGCGGGGAAACCGCGATTACAGATACTGCGATCTGACACACAAGTAAAGATATCGCGGGGAAACCGCGAGTAAAGATATTGTTGCGATCAGACACGCAAGTGAAGAAACCACGGAAGACCGCGGGAGTAAGTATGACCACGTTAGGTAGCCAACAAGAATATTTATCGAAAGACCGTAAGACAATCAAGAAGAGATATCGCGGGGAAACCGCGATTACAGATACTGCGATCAGACACACAAGTAAAGATATCACGGGAAAACCGCGAGTAAAGATATTGCGATCAGACACGCAAGTGAAGAAACCACGGAAGACCGCGGGAGTAAGTATGACCACGTTAGGTAGCCAAATATATATATATTACAGGGAAAAGAAGATGAGGAAACAGCCGCAATTATTGAAGTCTTCGGCACCAGTCACGACCGTTTCTTGTAATCGTCGTAAGCACCAATGGGGTCACCTTCCCCGTATTTATCGAGCGTATTCAATGGGAAACTTTCCCCGTATTTATCGAACGTATTCAATAGGAAACTTTCCCCGTATTTATCGAGTGTATTCGCTGGGAAACTTTCCCCGTATTTAACAACCTGCTGGAAAGTGGCAGGATTAACTATGACCAGGCTAGGTAGCCAACATTTATTTTTCTTGGCTACTCTCACGGTCTGCACGGTCGGGGATTTTTCCCAGTCTAGCTCTCAGTCGGCCGCCGAGGCCTCTCTCGATATATGCGGTCGGTCCCTTCTGGGATTCACCCAGTCTGTATCACTCTCGGCCACCCGAGATCTTTCTCGGTCTATACGAACGGCCAACCCGGGCTTTACCCGGTCTTTACACAGACCTGTGATTTATTTATTTCACTGTCGGATCTTCCCGAGGCAGCAACCTCTCAATCGGCGGCAGACTTTCTCGCGATCGATAACAGGGTGGGGCCCCAGCCCTATCAGATCGACGGAGTCGGTCACAACACCAGACGCTCGGCTGTAGCTCGGACTAGCTTTCTTGGACGCCCTCTCGTCCGCAACTATATTTTTATCGCAGCTTGCCGTGAACCAGGCTTTGAACGAACGCTTCCGACCACACGGGTGTGCGGTATTAATCAGTAACCAAAGAATTCAATGCACCGTATATGCAGAGCAGTCGTCACCACTCTACAATATAAGCGTCGCACCTCATGTCAGGCTATACTCAACCCGATTCATGCGTCTGCACGCTATGCACAGAACTACAAACCGCCGATCGGTCTTCCCTCCAATACCAACACTGACAGAAAATGTACGTAAATTAAGCGCTATGGCGAGCTGATTATTTACGAACAAATTCTTTAATCCAAGCCTTGTGGCCTTTCCGCCACAATAAGATTGTAATCATTATAGGCTACTTTCTCCATTTTTCTTCGTTCTACTATTATAATTTCAAATATTTGTATAGTTATAATGTTTTTATAATTATAAGAAAATTTGCATTACATTCTGGACATCTGTTTTTTTTATTGGGGGAGGGTCAGGGCCTTGTGACATGACGTCATATTTGATGGGGCCTTGGCATTTGTGACGAAGTGTGACGAAGGGGAGGGGTCAAAAATCGTCAATAATTGCGTGACGTCATTTGTGGACGGCCCCTCGCGTCCAGGCACTTCTTTTTTACACTTTAAAGACTGTCTTCAGCTCTGAACTTACACTGTCGACACATATTGGATGACTGGAATTTTACAGAATTGCTTGAAAGTTCTCTTCGAGCAAAACTCGAAGAAGCGATGAAAGGAAGAGACGCAGAAAGCATTCAGCAAGTACTCGACGAAATAAAGTCAAAGGATCTGACGCTACGTGGAGACATAACTACGCAGACAGCCAAAGGAATTGAATGCCTTCTAATGGCTGACAGTAAGTTACACTGCTCAACGTAGAGCGCACATTATTATGTGCTTTCGGAACATTTTTCAGCTTTTGCATTCATCGCATTTCAAATTGGTTGAAATTCAGAGACCACTTTAAGCTGTTCTTTTTACACACGTGATAGCTGGGTTTTAAAATAAGCCCGAATAAACAGAACAATTATAAATTGTTGTAAAATAATTTTACGTGATTGTTAAATGTAATAAATAAAAAACTAGATTACATTTAAAATACGATAAATAACACATCTTATATTTTACAATTAGCAAAATAGTTTCATTGGTTTGGGGTCATCAGATATTTTGAGGCCCAAGTGATGCGTCTGCAAACAATAATTATAGATCAATAACTATTGACTATGATGATGGTGATGTTGATGGAGGACGTGATTCACCCATGGATCATAACCTAGGTAGACTGATTGAGCTATATAATACCAAGTACTATAGTACTATTCTTGAGAGGCCCTGCCCTTTGATCTGGGCATTGGCCATAGTTGGCGGATGGCTTAAAAATGAATGCAAAAGGGATCATGACAATATTTCTAAGCCAGCAAGAACGCAAGGCCACACGACATACAAGACCCAACAGGGGCCCATGCGGATCTATTCTTACACATTAATCTGGGCCCTACTATATGAAGGACATGACCTACCTGTGGATCAAAGCTATGTTGGTCATTTATGACCTACGCTGTAGGCTATAGCTTCAATGCCAAGTGCTAATATTCTGGACTTGAATGACGTAAACAAAAGCAAACTTTTCCACTCAGAAGTCATAATTAGAAGCCATGTAGAGATTAATTTGCGTTATGTAAGAAAAACTGTGATACTTTCAAATCGTAGACGCTCAGGAGACTCGCCGAACTGTGCGAAATGAGAGTTCTTGTGTCCTCTTGTTTTGTTCTTTGTTGTTATCAATGACAATCTTTTCCATTTCCTCTGCAGCAGACCTCACTGCAGGCACTTAGATTAACTCACCCTTACGACAGCTAAAGCACCAACATTTTAGCATCATCGCGTGGGAACGATCCGTCAGTCCCCTTTACACTGACGACACACTTGACGGTTTAAGTCCTCATTAGCATAAACACTGAACAGTGGATTGCCATTTTAGAGTTGAGAAATGCCGTAACGGCGTGAGATCTGGAGCTGCTGCGTCAGTTGGTCACCGAGGCGAAGAAGAAGAAACCACAGAGTGGAATAGCGGACGACATGAAAACAGCAGAGGATGTGATCGCTCGCCTGGAGTCGATCAGACGACTCACTCAGATGATCGCTGACATGGATCGTCAGTTGGTGGCAGAGGTCAAGTCCTACCTCAATCCTCGACCTCCAGTCTACAACGTCATAGCAGCAACATTCATACTTCTCGGTGAACCGCAGGACAACATTAAGGTGAATATGCAATTACGTCAATCAGGAGGAGTATCACATAAGTCACTACTTATTTTGCCACCATCAATTGGATGACGTCATTACATACTGTAGTAACCCCACATTCACAAAGGAGCGTTAAGGTGTAGCCCGTATATATAGGCCTACGGTTGGCGGTTGCAACGCAGTTTTTCATTCCATGTGCTCTTCCGTGGAAGTGTTAAGTTTTTTCGTGTCATATACCTGGGCCACATTCAGTTACTTGATAGATGACGTAATTACATACCATACATACATACATACATACATACATGCATACATACATACATACATACATACATACATACATACATACATACAATATATACAATACATACATACATACATACAATACATACATACATACATACATACATACAATACACACATACATACATACATACATACAATACATACATACATACAATACATGCATACATACATACATACATACATACATACATACATACATACATACAATACATACATACATACATACATACAAACATACATACAATACATACAATACATACATGCATACATACATACATACATACATACAATACATACATACATACATACAATACATACATGCATACATACAATACATACATACATACAATACATACATACATACAATACATACATACATACAATACATACATACATACAATACATTAATGCATACATACATACATACATACATACATACATAATTACATAATTACATACATCAATACATACAAACATGCATACATACATGCATACATACATACATATGCACATATATACATACATACATACATACACACATATATACATACATACATACATACATAATTACATACATACATACATACACACATATATACATACATACACACATATATACACACACATAGTTACATACATACATACATAAATACATACATACATACACAAATATATACATACATACATACATACATACATACACATAGTTACATACATACATACATACATAAATAAATACATACATACATAAATATATATATACATAGATACACACATACATACATAGTTACTATACATAGTTACATACATGCATACATACATACGTAACATACATACGTAACATACATACCTACATTGTCTTGTCTTGTCTTGTCGTAACCATCCTCGATCCGAGTTTTGGTCGCTTCATGGACTAGTCTACTTCATCGCTTCATGGACTAGTCTACTTCATCGCTTCCTGTCTCTCGTCTTCTTTAGTAAGTTGTCAAGTGGTCTACCTTTCCATTTTTCCACATTGTCTATCCATCGTGTCTTTGGTCTTCCTCGTTTGCTTGCTCTCGGTGTAGTGCCTTGCATGATTTATTTTTCTAGACAGTTTCCCTCTTTTCTCATCACATGTCCAAAATATGTTAATTTCCTTCTTTTTATCAGTTTGAGTAGCTCTCGTTCCATGTCTGCTTTCTCCAGTACCCACTCGTTTTTTTTGAGTCCATGATACCCTTAGAATCTGTCTTATGCATTTAATCTCAAAAGCTTCAATTCTTTCTTCATCTCTTTTCTTGATTGTCCAACTTTCGCAGCCATATATAATCACCGGCCATACCAATGTTTACATTAGTCTCAGTTTGGTGGTTAACTTTATGCTGCGACTCCTCCATACTTTCTTCATCCCTATCTGAACACTTTGTCCTTTTGCCATCCTTCCTCTTTTCTCTCTGCTACACTCTGCATCTTCTGTAATCAATGATCCCAAGTATTGAAACGTATCCACATGCTCCAGTCTGCTCTCTTTCAAAACGATGTTGCATGTTTCACCATTTAATGTCATGATCTTGGTTTTATCCATGTTAATCACTAAACATTTCTCACTTCCGATCTTATCCAGACGATTGATTATTTGTTGTAGCTCTTTTTCAGATTCTGCTAACAGTACAATGTCAACCGCATATCTCAAGTTCGTTAATTTTCTTCCTCTCATTTGTACGCCTCCTTCCTAGCCATCCAGTACCTCTCTCATCACCATTTCTGCCATGATGTTAAATAAATACGGTGACATTACACACCCCTGTCTAACCTCTTTTCTTACTCTGAACTCATTTGACATCCCTCACGCTACTCTCACTTTTGCTTTTTTGTTTGTTTGCCATATAGCTTTGTTAACAAGTTGATGATATGTATAGGATATCCCATTTCCATCATTGTGACCCATAATTGCTCGTGTGATATGTTGTCAAAAGCCTTTGTGATGTCGACTAAGCACATGTATAATGGTTGTTGATGTTCATTTATTTTCTGCATTAATAATCTTAGGTTCATGATCTGATCGCGTGTTCCTCTTCCTCGCCTGAATCCTGCTTGTTCGTCTGTTATTTCGGACTCCGTTTTTGTTCTTATCCTTTCTAGTATGATTCTGAGCATAATTTTGCTAGCATGCACGACCAATGCTATGGTCCTGTAGTTTTTACATTGTATTAGATCCCCTTTCTTCGGTATCGGGATGAAGATTGAGTTCATCCAATCCTTTGGCCACTCTCCTGTTTCCCATATCTCAGTGCATATGCGATGTATTTTATCTAATGTCGTTTCCCCTGCATGTTTGAACAATTCGGCCGGGACTTCATCTGGTCCTGTGCTTTTTCCATTCGCCACCTCCATAATTGCCTTATATACCTCTGATCTTAGAAGACCAAAGACACGATGGATAGACCAAAGACACGATGGATAGACATACATACATACATACATACATAGTTACATGCATGCATATACACATACATACATGCAGAAAATATATATACATAAGAGATTTTTCTCGATATTTCAGGATTGGAAGTCTGTTCAACATCTCTTCATTAAGTCAGGTTCGGACAGTTTAAAGCGGAGGGTCAGTACCTTTGACTTAAAAAACATAGACATCAGTGTCGCATTAGCTGCTGAGAACCTCTTCAGATCTTACAAAAGACACGAAGTGGGGCGAATAAGCACTGGGATCACCATCTTCTACGACTGGGTGAGTTTTCGATCAAACAGCTCTAAAATGTATCCGACATAATTTTGCTAAGAACGGATGTATGGCGTAATTGTAATTGTAATTACGAAATTTTTTATAGCGCCGTAAGTAGCAAGCTACTTCTAAGGTGCTGTACATGTACATGACAGTTCACTGCAGATAATTATAGTACTAATTCTATACATTAAAAAAATACGATTTTAACTTTTTTGAAGGCAGAGAGAGTTTTGGTTTCCTGGATAGCTGCAGGGAGACTGTTCCAGGCAAGTGGGCCAGCGACCCGAAAGGCCCGATCGCCAATTTTAGTCTTGGCTCTTGCCTTCTTGGGACGAAAACATCGGAGGATTTGGAAGAACGCAGTCGCGACCTTCTAGGTTCATCTGATACTGGCCTGATGTGGTCTGCAAGATAACTTGGTGCACAAATTGTTAAGGCATTTGTGCATCATAGTTTGAGATTGATGCGCTCGCCTATTCTAAGCCACTGAAGCTCGTCTTGTATCGCGTTTGAATTGTGGTCGAACTTTTTCAATCGTGTATGTATGTATCATGTATGTATTTACGTCCGTCCGTATGTGTGCATGCGTATATGCATGTGCGTATACTAGCATGCCTATGCCCAACTCGTCACGGTGCGTGGATTCGGCTCTTATGGTGTCCACCTGTAGAGCCAACTCTGTGCAACAAACATCTTCAACGTGTCTTAGACGCACTTCTTACAATCAGTTGTAATATCCACGCGTTCAGTAGCCTACTTTTGTGAAGTCCTGAAAAGGTGCTATATAAATTGTCTAAATGCATTCATGCATTCATGCATACATAAATAATTGTACGTATACATGTGCGTTACTTGTTTGTACACGTATGAATCTGAGGGAAATCGATCTGGTGGACAGCTGCAGCTGTTTTGCCGTATTTTAATAGTTCATCCTAAAGCGGACTGAACACGGAGTCAACCAATCAATAATTTATTGTTTTCCAACCGTTGCATTATTACAAACAACTTTTGATCAGAGTCATGTGTTGTTAACAAAAGGAGATCCCAAGGGTAAATAGCCCCGCAAAAAAGTAATCCCTGCACATTCGAGTGATGTGATGATGATGAATGGGTGTTCTGGTGACGACTCTGACTAGTGAGTTTTGGATGAGTTGCAGACGTTTGAGTAATCATTGCAATGGCTACAACTGTAGGCCTACTTGTGAGTTGTGACATTGTAATTTTAGTATTATGATTATCAGTGTAAGAGCAATAATTTCTGTAAATGTAGTTGTCACTGTAACTATACTTTGTGTCTACTGCGTCTGAAATTCTATTCATCTGAGACGTTTCCTACTCGACGAATTCTTGCAATTACTTAAAGTGCTTCGGCTGCTGCTTCTTTCTAGATATATATGTGTGCCGAGACAGACAGACAGACAGACAGACAGACAGACAGACAGACAGACAGACAGAGACACAAAATATATATACTATATATATATATGTATATATTCACGTCGTTGGTTTTTATCTTTCTTGGCTTCATCTTACATTTACTTGGGATGAGTAGAGAGGTGGTCTCCCAAGTCCTTCCTCTCGGTGTTTTTCACGAGACACCATCTCCTTGCGTTGAGGAGTTCCATCATCCGCCCTTCAGGATCATCTCTCCTAGGAATCGCATATATATCGGCGAGGTTTCTATCGTCCACCACGCCCGTTGTTCTCAACAGGAGTACCACGTGAAGGTGGCGTGGTGGGCAATTGGGCAGCAGGGGCTTTTCGAATCGCTTGCTTCCCAATTTCGCCCCCTCCCTCTCTCTCTATATATATATTTATATGTATATATTTATTTATTTTTTTACTATCGAAATTTGATACCGCCCTTCTTCCGACATTTTTTTGCTCAGAAGTGCAGACACACGAGACAGAGACAGAGACAGAGAGATTAGAGATGCATAATGCATGCACTGAGATATATGTTTCGTTGTAGAATGCGAATGTAGTGTAAGAAGTGAAGTCATTGTACGTCCAGTCAGGAGGGAACCTTCATCAAGTTCGTGGATACTATGACCATCCCCGTGAGGAGTCACCGCCGCCGAAGCAGAGGTCAGCGTCGGCCGCCGCAGATCGTTGTCAGCTGCATCGCACCGATTTATGTTTCCAATCAAGAGCAAAGGCCAGCGATTGTCGGCATTGGCATCAACCCAAGACCAACACCAGCAGCAGCAGCAGCAGACAAGGAGGTCTTCGAAATCCTCTTCTGCTTCTCCACATCGCAAGACGACAGCTGAGCAAGAACAGCAGCAGAGAAGGAGGTCTTCCGCTTCTCCTCATCACCAGTTGATAACTGAGCAGCAGCAGCAGCAAAAACAACAGCAGCAGCAACAGCAGAGAAGGACGTTCTCTCAGCAGAGAAGAATGTCCTCTGCTTCTCCTTGTCGCGAGATGGCAGTTCAGCAGCAGCAGCAGCAGCAGAGAGCCGACCGTAGCAGACAGTCAGCCTCATCATTCGCCGACCGAGGCAGTCAGTCGAGAAGAACGTTGTCATCGTTGTCTCCATCTATCCTCAGCTGCTGATTGTCAGAAGACGAAGAAGTCAACAGCTGAGAATAATCACCAGAGACATCTGTCTCCAGCATCCCTTCGATCAGCAAAGGAGGAGGAGCATGAGCAGGACGCACCACCGAACAAACGACCACCGTCTTTGTCTTCCTCTGCTTCCAATAATCGATCGTCTCTTCATCCTCACCCTCCTCCTCCTCCTCTGTGTCTTCCATCATCTCCTCCTCCCCCTCGGCAGCAGAAGGGAAGATGGAGTCGACTGTCAGCATCTTCCACCTCTCCATCTCAGAGAGCAACAAAGAAAATGCAATGAACAGCCTATCATACGAAACAGACAGACAGACAGACAGACAGACAGACAGACAGACAGACAGACAGACAGACAGACAGACAGACAGACAGACAGACAGACAGACAGACAGACAGACAGACAGACAGACAGACAGACAGACAGACAGACAGACAGACAGACAGACAGACAGACAGACAGACAGACAGACAGACAGACAGACAGACAGACAGACAGACAGACAGACAGACAGACAGACAGACAGACAGACAGACAGACAGACAGACAGACAGACAGACAGACAGACAGACAGACAGACAGACAGACAGACAGACAGACAGACAGACAGACAGACAGACAGACAGACAGACAGACAGACAGACAGACAGACAGACAGACAGACAGACAGACAGACAGACAGACAGACAGACAGACAGACAGACAGACAGACAGACAGACAGACAGACAGACAGACAGACAGACAGACAGACAGACAGACAGACAGACAGACAGACAGACAGACAGACAGACAGACAGACAGACAGACAGACAGACAGACAGACAGACAGACAGACAGACAGACAGACAGACAGACAGACAGACAGACAGACAGACAGACAGACAGACAGACAGACAGACAGACAGACAGACAGACAGACAGACAGACAGACAGACAGACAGACAGACAGACAGACAGACAGACAGACAGACAGACAGACAGACAGACAGACAGACAGACAGACAGACAGACAGACAGACAGACAGACAGACAGACAGACAGACAGACAGACAGACAGACAGACAGACAGACAGACAGACAGACAGACAGACAGACAGACAGACAGACAGACAGACAGACAGACAGACAGACAGACAGACAGACAGACAGACAGACAGACAGACAGACAGACAGACAGACAGACAGACAGACAGACAGACAGACAGACAGACAGACAGACAGACAGACAGACAGACAGACAGACAGACAGACAGACAGACAGACAGACAGACAGACAGACAGACAGACAGACAGACAGACAGACAGACAGACAGACAGACAGACAGACAGACAGACAGACAGACAGACAGACAGACAGACAGACAGACAGACAGACAGACAGACAGACAGACAGACAGACAGACAGACAGACAGACAGACAGACAGACAGACAGACAGACAGACAGACAGACAGACAGACAGACAGACAGACAGACAGACAGACAGACAGACAGACAGACAGACAGACAGACAGACAGACAGACAGACAGACAGACAGACAGACAGACAGACAGACAGACAGACAGACAGACAGACAGACAGACAGACAGACAGACAGACAGACAGACAGACAGACAGACAGACAGACAGACAGACAGACAGACAGACAGACAGACAGACAGACAGACAGACAGACAGACAGACAGACAGACAGACAGACAGACAGACAGACAGACAGACAGACAGACAGACAGACAGACAGACAGACAGACAGACAGACAGACAGACAGACAGACAGACAGACAGACAGACAGACAGACAGACAGACAGACAACCCTTTCAATTCGTCTCTCTTTTATTTATCTACACACGTGTAGGCCTACTTCATATGAACTGTGTCTAATTCTTCTAATAACTTAAACAGCTGAACATTCTTTGATCTTACAATGTCAATACAGATTTTAGACCGACGACCTCAGTTAGAGTTTACTGCACGTTTGTCAGAAATGATTGAAGCCAGATCTTCTCTGTTGTGTTTGTCACACTTTTTGCCAGATCGTATAAAATAATCATATTCATTATCATCGATTAAACGCTTCTATCTTTCCTTCGTTTTTCTGGATCGGTGTTGTTAGAATGTAGGCTTAGTGTGAGCGAGGTCTGCCAGGATGGATGATATCACGTATACATACGTGTATATACATGTACAGAGAACTGGTTCATTTCGCTTTGGTACGTGTAGGTGTGTGTGTTCTTCCCATGCACTCGATCGACCGCCACAGGCGACAAGCACGAAATACTCACACGCACTGACCAAACCAAACACGAAGCACACAAACCACCATACAGCCCGTATTATGAGATTGAGATTGCATTTCTTATTTGCTTTACATGTCGTAGGAACTATTTGACCAAGATCTTTCGACAGATCGTGAACAGCGGACTTGGGAGCTAAGCAGTCAGTAGTTTCTTCTTTGCCATGGTAAGCGTGATATTCTGGCTGCAATGTTCAAAATTAGGGTAGGCCTATACGGCCACGCGTTTAGATTTGAATATAGCCTATCATCACGTATTTCGTGAAGTTACGTTTCGTCTGCTATTTATGAAATAATACAGAAATACAGTTCAATCGGTCAAATGAATTATCTATAAGTATAGTTTTCAACGAACAATCTGCGAGATACGTCGAGTTCGTGACACTTTAGTAGCTTCACATAAAAATAGGAAGAGGTTTATTTCAGTGAAGGTTATAACGAAAGTAGGTCACCGTGTGAAGATTAGAACCGATTGGGCTCGTATAGGCCTACATGGCTTCTAGATTCTCCACAAGACCGAAGGCAACGCTAAACACGACGAGGTTCGTGCAGTCTATCGTACAGCTTAACGGCATTTTCATTGGCACTTCAGTACTTTGTTCTACTCAAGGATAAAAGTGACGGCTCCCAATATTAACTATTCTGTGCTTCGACAAAGCAAGTCTGCTGTTAGCGTTTGTTTGGCTGACAAAGACGAGCTTTAGCTTTCCCGACACAGCGTCCTTTAATCGTGAGGAACAGAACAACTTGTTTCTCCATTCTACACTTCGTGCGGTAATGGAACCAGTACAGGAAGTTGGCGCGAAAACATCAGAGGAAGCTGTTCTTATTGAAGAAGTCCGTAATGATGAAGAAGAGCGTATTGACGAAAAAGACCGTAATAATGAAGAGGACCGTAATGGTGAAGAAGATCGTAATAATGAAGAGGATCGTAATAATGAAGTACACTGCAATGATGAAGAAGATCGTAATAGTGAAGAAGAGTATAATGACGAAGAAAGCCGTAATGATGGACGGCCTTTACGTGGATCTGTTGTCGAAATGAACGATATCGTAGCTTCGCACTCACAGAATTCTTCAGTTTTAGCTAAGCCGGAATTGAAGTTCAATCGTGAGCAACAAAGCAATTTGTTTCTCCATTCCAACTCAGAAATTGAAGCTCATCCGAAGACCACAAAATTTAACTCAAGGAACCACGCTTCGTTGAACAATGTCCACGGAATTGGATTTGATCTAGTTCCAGAATATTTACGAACGAAAAAAATCGAAAGTGGGTATTCTAACGTACACACCATGGAAGTAATACTAAGCTCAGAGGCAGCAATGGAATACAACGATGAAAGCGCCAACTTTCAGCCAGCAATAAGTTGTCAATTGGTTGGCTTACAACCAAAAGGAGTCCAGCAGCAAAGAATTCCCCTTCCTGGACCTGGCACTGTGCTTAGAGATGAGGTGCTCTATTTTCCATATAACAACAAATACAGACGCGCCGCCTTAAACGTTGAAATAAAACCGAACGTCGATGCACTTGACACCCCGATTCCAATCAAACTCATCAAAGCAAACACGTTCTATGACAAGTACGCCAGGGTTCATTTGTCCAATAGAACAGCAGACTTATGGTCAGGTCCACACTTGTACAGCAACACAGGCCAGGGTTCGTTTAGTGGAGCAGGCTATTTCACAAATGCATACAACAGCCGCAACAGGTACCATAGCAAAATGTATGGCACAACAACTTCAAGATGGCTAATGCCTGTGACTCCGTCTGTCAGATACCTTTATGGCAGTACAGGTTCTTTGTCTGAGGTCAGTAGGAGGAAAACTAATGGAGCCTGGCTACCCACCTGGAGAAGCGATCGCTATTATGATCCATCAATCATCAATCAGCACAGTTTCACTACACAAGTCACCACACACCACAGAAAAAATGAAGTCAAGGTTACTGAAAATATACCTCCAAAACCAGTTGAGGACAGATGGAGTACAACAACTGTAGAAACTGTTACTGAAAAAAGACCTCCAAAACCAGTTGAGGACAGATGGAGGAGTACAACAACAGAAACTGTTACTGAAAAAATGCCTCCAAAACCAGTTGAGGACAGATGGAGTACAACAACTGTAGAAACTGTTACTGAAAAAATCCCTCCAAAACCAGTTGAGAACAGATGGAATACAACCATTGAAACTTTGATTGAAAAAATCCCTCCAAAACCAGTTGAGGACAGATGGAATACAACAACTACAGAAATTGTTACTGAAAAAAAAAATCCCAAACCAGTTGAGAACAGATGGAATACAACCATTGCCACTGTTATTGAAAAAAGACCTCCAAAACCACTTGAGGACAGATGGAGTACAACAACTACAGAAATTGTTACCGAAAGAAGACTCCCAAAACCAGTTGAGGACAAATGGAGTACAACAACCATAGAAACTGTTACTGAAAACAGACCTAAAAAACTAATTGAGGACAGATGGAATACCACTACAGAAATTGTTACAGAAAAAAGACCTCCAAAACCACTTGAGGACAGATGGAGTACAACTACAGAAATTGTTACTGAAAAAACGTCCCCAAAGCCAGTTGAGGACAGATGGAGTACAACAACAGTAGAAACTGTTACTGAAAACAGACCTAAAAAACTAATTGAGGACAGATGGAATACCACTACAGAAATTGTTACAGGAAAAAGACCTCCAAAACCACTTGAGGACAGATGGAGTACAACAACTACAGAAATTCTTACCGAAAGAAGACCCCCAAAACCAGTTGAGGGCAAATGGAGTACAACAACCATAGAAACTGTTACTGAAAACAGACCTAAAAAACTAATTGAGGACAGATGGAATACCACTACAGAAACTGTTACTGAAAAAAGACCTGCAAAACCAGTTGAGGACAAATGGAGTACAACAACAGTAGAAACTGTTACTGAAAAAACACCTCCAAAATCAGTTGAAGACAGATGGAATACAACTGTAGAAACTGTTACCGAAAAAAGACCTTCAAAACCAGTTGAGAACAGATGGAGTACAACAACTACAGAAATTCTTACAAAAAAATGTGATGATAAGGTCGACGAGTTCAAAAATTATGACCATGCTACGGTAAGCGAGGAAGTTACAATTACTGCCAAAAATGAACCGTGTCAAGACAATCACCAAAGTATGAATGAGCAAGTAATAAAAGATAAGAAAAAAGTAAACTGCCGACTTGATAGTCTGGTAGTTTGCAACTTTGACAGCAAACGTTGTTTTATTCCGACAAACAGTGTCAACAAATTCACGTCAAGAAACGATTTCATGACAGACGACAATAGCCATCAACAGCTGTCTAACTTCAATTGTGCTCCAATAAACATTACCAGCGATGCGTCCATACCAGGCGGTCAAAGAAACGGAGAAACAAATTTCAGAGTCCAGGACACTTGGTTTCATTTTGAAGAAGTTCATCCCAAGACAGGATATGTACACTTGATAGATCCTGGTTCGCAAAGTGTAAAACATCGCAACAAAGTTTACTTAGATCTGCCTGATAGCAGCAGCGCATTTCCAATAATGCAGAAGGCGTCTTCTTTTCCGGATCTTTGCGAAACTAACAATTTCTTCTCGAAACCAGACAGGTCAAAGTCAACAGATTACATACAGAATGCTGGTGCAGAAACTGCCTCCACTGATAGCATTACTTATGTTTTCGTCAGTCGAGGCAAAGGCCTCAGCACTACGACACTAGACAAAGACAGGAATAGAAGAAGAAAGCTGCTTAGGCCAAATTCTGAGCCATGCTGGGAAAGTGTCAACGAATATGAGAGCGACGATGAATATTTCATTATGTCACCGAACGAAATGTCCGACAGACGCACGCAAACTTCAGAACCTTTAAGGTATACAGCAGTGAATGAAATCAGGAGACATAAAATTCGGATTGATGATGATACGGAAGAATCGAGTGATTCATTGCCAAGATATAATTCACCAAATATTAAAAAGCCTCATCACACACCCATGGCTCCGCCGTTAATAGCTTTCAATGAATATTATCATCCAATAAACACGAGGAAATGCTTTCAAGAGAACGACACTAAACTCTCAAGTCAGAGTGGCATTTCATTTGCTAAGGAAAGACCAAACTGGCACTTGAAAGAAAGTGTTTCTGAACGAAGCAACAAAATAAATATAGATCTGCATCAAAATACGTCCCGCGACCTCCCACATTGCTCTGACGTCCATGTTTTAGTGGATAGGCATCTGAAGTCAAGGGGTCAGACGGCTGATGAAGAGTTAATAAAATCTGTCGTATCCGCCTACCTTTCAGACAACACACAATTTCAGGAACAAAGAACTTATCACAGAGATAACGCTGCACAAAATCAGAAAGAAACAAAAGGATCCGACATGTCAAATCAACAGCCTACTAAAAAGCACTCGTGTTCGTCAGAGCTTAATGCATCAAGTTCAGCAAAACGAAATATCAAAATCATCTACAATGATACCAACAATCCACAGTCGCCAAACGACCTAGGAGACACCAGATTCCTTTTCCAGCAAGCATCAAAAACGGACAGAGTCACGAAAGACAGCAAACAAAATTCACGAAATTCTACCGTTCAGATAGATCTTTGTAATGACACGTCATATGACCACGTCGATTCATCCGCGGCCACTTCACTACAGGACACTGGATCATCCACATCCACAAAGGCAGAAGGTCGAAAAACCATAACTGTTAACGACAAAATGGACTCCCAAAGAGTTTTCGTTGTTTCTCACAAGTGGGACAAGGAGGAAGGCATCGTCAAGATCTTCGTGAAGGAAAAGCCGGCAGCCAGGGTTCAATTTCCAACATTAACAGCAGTAAACCAAGGTTCAAACGTAGACCCGTAGACCACTTACGGAATGTAAGATCGAGTGTCGACATTCTGATCGACGACAACGTTTCAGGTCACAATTCTGTCAAAAGCAGAAGTGAGGAAAAATTCAAGTTAACAAAATCTGGAACTGATGGCATCGTGGGAGACAATGAGCTCGAGAAATTGCGGAGAGAAAGACAGGAAGTTTTAAAACTCCTTTCAAAAGACCACAAGCCATCTCAATTTCAGGTAATTACCAGATTTGTTAACTCGGTTAAATTTAAAGAAGTAGGCTAGCAGCGTATGAGATGATTAAACTTTAAAGGTATACCAGCTTTAAAGTTTAATAATCAATTCAATTTTTCAATTCAATTCAGCTTATTCTATTGCCTCCTCTGATATTATAATGATATCTTCGTTTATAATTATTAATGGCCTAAACCAGCTGATAAACCACGGTTGTTTATAATCGATAAAAACAAAGAAAAGTAGTATAAGATGATCAAGAGTTGAGAGCTGTAATTATATAACCCTCTAGGAATGAAAAATTAGTCATCTTTACTTGGGAGTACAAATGGACGCGGCCTAGGGTGAAGATTGTAGATACAGATGGTAATTGGAGGGAAGAACGGTCTAAGGACATGAAGCTCGGTACCGATAACAGATCCTAGTTGGCGGGCATCTGCCGCCAACGTCACGGGCCCTAAGGTGGCTTCATCGGATAGAAGGAATCGCATCCTCCTCAACCTCTTCAGGAAGCCTTTGGCGATCGACAGCTGATGTTAGGCCCCACCAAGGATAGATGAGACGCGAGATCGTTGTTGCTTTGGGAACGATGGTCGGCGCCTCGTCCAGGAGGCCATGCCAACGTACGATTCTCAAGGCATGGAGAGAGGCGGCACAAAGTCTCAGCGTGCGCGCAAAATGTGACGAGGCTCTTAAATCACCACGAATAATGACTCACAGGATGCGCATTTCAGTCACTCGCTCCATTTATGACGAGCGAGGAGGAGCGAGGGTCAAAGCGGATCGATGTCTCGTCACTAACATCTCTCGAGTCTTCTTGGTGTTGAACCTCAAGTTGTTGTTTAGTGCCCACTCGCGTATCTTTTCAATTTCTTCCGTGATTGTATCCCGTTTAGAACCTGGAACCAGAGAATAGGTGTCGTCTGCGAACTTGATCATCGTGTTGTTGCATTGACGGAAAACTTGGGGATCCCAGACCCGACCTCTGGACGATGTTAGTAGCATTTATGGATGCAGCTGCTAACATACATCCGGCGAATAGAGTGGAGTGACTGCGATTGTCCAAGAACATGATCACTGACCAGCCAGGTTGTAAATTCCATCTAGTAAGTCCAGTAGTGAAAGTTGTGACGCAAGGGTGAAATGTCGCAAGTGCTTTACGAAATCAAGCGAAACGATAGTGATATAAGACTCCGTGGTGTTAACATGGTTAAGAATGGCGAAATGGGTGGACGAAGTTGAGCCTGTAGGGCGAAAGGCAAACTGATCAGACAGGAGTTTGGCTTTCGAGTGGCGCTATGGAAGTTTTGAGATTGCTGTTACCAAAAGTCAAAGAAGTAGTGGTCATGAAAATGAGACAAATTGGTTACGCAGAGGACCTAAATCGGCCATGACCGATTTAGGTATGTATGGAATATATGTATCATGTATGTAATAGGAATCATATTGAAGGCCTATTGATAATTAATAATTAGTCGGCAAACAAAGTAAATACAGCTAGAAAAACACATTAGCGATACATAAATTCTTCTATTGCAAGCGCCTATAATTTGATAAATTTTCAACATTCCATAATTATTTAGTGTGTGCCCAATGTTAGCTTTTTTGAAGGGCGACAATATGCATCGATGAATCGCTTAAACTTGATTTAGCACCTCTTCAAGAAATCTACTTAGAGGCGCTTTCTGCGCTATCTTACAGTTAAATGTTATTTTTTCAACGAGTATTGGAATAGTGATATAACAATATAGTGGTTTGAGACTGGATTTATTAGTAGATGTCTTATTTTAATTATTATAGGTTAAGTACTACAGTACTGCAAGTAAGTATACAAGTATAATATAGTAGGCTATAGGCCGAATGGAGAGAGGAAACAATTTAGAAGAACGAAAGTGTTTAGCCTACCAGTAGTAGCCTAGCCTATATAAAATTATATTAGAAATGTTAAATGTGCTGTTTCCAATTTTGGGCTGGTCGATATATAAATACTTATACATACCCAAGAATTTTATGCAAGCTAATTTAGTGACAGAGTCCCTTTCAGCAAAGAGATAAATTTCTTATGGGATATAATAGAATGTATTTGGTCTTATTGAAGTTGAGTATATTCATGACCTGATAACGCAAAACTACAATCAAATATGAATTTTTAAGTGTTTTCGGCATAGAGTAAAGAAACGCAAAGAACTTGATCATTGTTTACCGTGCAACTAATTCCAGAATATCGGATCAACAATAGCAAAGTTTCAGCACTGCATTTTGAAGGTTTTGAGCTCGATAGGTATAAATACATGGTCAGGAATGGACGAGATGACTAAGACACACGACTCCTTGAGATCATATGGAACACAACCTGTAACAATAATTCTTGAGCACTAAGATCTTAGACTCAAAACATCTGTGCGTCGGTAACCACCTTACGTTCCTACAGGCTACATCAGGTTAGGGATATAAATCGTAATCTCCAAACTTCTAAAGCGCCACTCATGAACCAAGTGCAGGGCACAAGCTTGTTCACAAGCGCTGCATCAAGACATAGTTAAAAAATTAAAAGTCATGTTAAGGCGGGTGTCATTTAGGCCGAGAATCGGAAGGTGGAAAATTGGATTGAGGCATATGCCAAAAATTAATATCATGTGCACTATCGTTGGTGGTTAATTTAACCTTACTTTTGTACCCAGAGAGATCAACGTGAAAGACAACGTTCATTGTTATGAGTTGCTAAAATGCACAGAAAGCGGATGAATGGGATGATCTTTCTTTCAGGGTCAGACACAAAAGCATCTCAGTAGCAAAGACTTTGTTTCTTCTGTTCTGCATATACATGTTTTGTTTTTGTTTTTTTAACATGTTATTTTGGCCATTTTGATTGTGATCTTACGTTACAGGTTGAACTGGCTGAAGCTGAACTGGATTACATCAATGGTCAGACAGACAATTTGTTGAGTAGTATAGACAGACAGCCGCTACTTCGCGATGTGAAGAAAACCAAACTTGAAAAAAATTCAGCAGACGAAATTGAGCTTCAACTGAATGTTAGGAATAAGAACTATCTGAATCGGTTGAGGAATTTATTGAATGAGGATGAAACAGCGATCACTGAGAGAGAGAGACTTTCGTTAGCAGACAGCAGCAACAGCAGCATCAGTAAAGATGCAAAGCAGGAAGTACGAAAAGGCTTAACTGGCTGTTCAAGCATTGACTGCAAAAGATCGATTATGTCACGTGGTGGCAATGACACAGGTTTACAACAGCCAGAGGATCCTCATAAATGCTCGTCGTGTGCAGCAGCAGCTACGACACTCAAGTGGACAGCTCCAAGAAGAGCGGCTGGTGAATGCACCTACTGCAACGCGGCTGATTGCTCTGTTCGTAACAACCAGGCTACAACTACAAGACTGAACTTGAATAGCACAATGCAACACAGTGCTGCCATCTGTGACTGGAAGAGAGTTCGGTCTACTGGTGGGAACAACTCAAGGAGGCTTTCAGTCCCGCAGTGTCCACTCTGTACCTACCGTCCTAGGCATGCGTCTCAAAGTATTTCAGATCTATCTGGTTCAGAAACGCAATGCTTACATCTGCTAAGTCACAGATCTCAGCCAGATATCAGCAACATTCTGGACAATGGTACGATGCACTGTTCCAAGGGATGCTATCTGCAGGGAAGGTCAAGGCACTCGCAGCTCAGGAAAACTCCACAGCGGAATGCTTCCAACAGAAGACGTCGCACATCCTGTGCTGAGAGATCGCTGTCGTCATCGTATAGCACCTTATTCAATCCTACCAGATGGGCAGCGTAAGTCTACCATATTCTGGTCCTCCTAATTGTCACCACGCGGCCATTATCATGGTTACATCATAATATCTTCACCACAAGGTCCATACTTTGAAGTAGTAGTGTCAAATTTGGCCATCTACCATCCGTCTACGTCCGTCTTGTCTGGAATGCAATTCAATCTGGTTCCCTTTACGCCATTCTAAGTCACTATACATCGCCTAAATTCGCCGAAACTGTGTTTACTAATACTATTCAAGTTACCGTGTTTAGTACTTTAGTTTATGAGTACTTTAGACAATTCTAAACCATCTTATGTCGTTGTTAATGTAGGAATAATTAGATGAGTTAGTTGCACAACCTCTGATAGCAATTCTTAACATGCTTCAATCTGTCAGACCTAAAATGCTATTGTTTAAAGGCTGTTTAAAGGTTGTTCTGGTTTCAGATTTAATTGGGAACCAAGATATGAAAGTATGTCGCATGCTTCAAGTAACGATTCAGCTATTTTTAGCGAACCAGTCTACAAAGGATTTTCAGCGGACAAAGTGCGAGTGCCCGTTTAAGTGACTTTGTAGTACTGATTAGCACTAATCGCTTTGAGAGTAGTTTGAATAGAACCAATTTTTAATTACTTTCGAATGGTTTAGCTATATATATAGTTAGTAGGGTATGCGGACGTTTCATCCACAGACGATTCTGTACGTTTAGATTTTTCGCAAGTTGCCTTGGTCATATGACTGCATCAGACTTTAGACAGGTGTACAACTGTGCATCCTCTGTAGCAGAGTGCTTTCGTCTTGGTGGAGGTAATCGTAGTGTCCTCGACGGCCATTCAGTCAACCAGTCTACACGACGAATGCCTTTCCTACGTCCTCCTTGTGCCTCGACGTATATCTGGACATCTTCCACCAGGCTGCGATCACATACTGTATATGTAACTTTCAGCGGTATCGTCACCGTTATTCCGAACGATATATCTGGATATTTTTCAAAACAGTGCTCAGATTTGAAAAATTTCTTTCTTTTGCTTTGTCCGGCCTACACAAAAATTAAAATTCATTTTTTTATTTTTTATATTCTTATATGGTATACATGACTTGAAAAGGCTATTTTTTGGTATATTACTTATTTCATTTGTAGCCTATGAGGAAAAAACAAAGTCCTAATAATATGACAAATTTCATTGTCCTTTCCCTTGCTCAGTTGGTACAACGTTACGTTATATTGGTAGTTGAAGTGCTTTCCAGATTTTTAATGGTTTTTTATGTTTAACCTATATTTGGCCATTGTTTGGCCATTGTATATTCGTCGAACAACGATTGATTTCGTCACTAGCCTAGTCACTTTCGAATTCGAGCCCTACTGCTGCTGACCCGCGAACGCCTGGTGCCGGCCCCAACCGGGCTTCACCACAATATGTAATGTAATTGGTGTATAGCGCCCCTTCAAGATACACGTACATAATTGCAGTTGTACTGCAGAGCAATTCTGCGCGAAGGACTTGCTCAAGGTCCCTAGACAGTGACTCCTTGGACGAGGGTCGAACCCGCTCACTTAGCGCACACTGAACATTACGGGCTGACCGCTCTAACCGATCTGCTACTGTGCCACACGTATACATATATATATATATATATATATATATATATATATATATATATATATATATATATGTTTGTCTGTGTTTGTATGCATGTATGCATAAGGAGCGAAATTGCTCCCACAGAGGGAGCGAAAATGCTCCCATAGCGGAGTGAAAAAACTCCATCAACAATAAAGGGGAGCCAAAACGCTATCCCTCGGCAGTCCTGGCGCAAAAACTCCACAATGCCCCCAGTAGCAAGTGGGATGCCCCATCCCAGCCAACAGGAATTCAATCAAAAGAATACCCGCTAAGTCCTTTGCGCAGAATAACAATTAATGCTCACAATCTTAAGACTCAGCAGTAAATAACATTTAAATTCCTTCAGATAATTCAACGACACAAATTGTCCAAAAATCCCCTCGTAAGTTCCGAGCCCCACGCTCATAGCTAAAAAAATTAATTGTCGGGGCACTTCCCCATCAAATTAACATCAGGCAAGTATTCAATAATTTCAACGGCATCCTTTCACAATACCACATTTACAATTGCGCTGAAAGAATTAAATGATACAACGCCAGACAATATTGCAGTACACTAACTGCGGCGACACCCACGGCCGCGCCTACTGGAAGCGGGCAGGACGGCGCCTCACGCGCCGAGGACGCCGGTCCGTCGTCTCGGCCACGACGCGAAGAGCAGTCGTAGCCATGCCTCCTTCAGTCGCCGCATCATTCGCGAGCAGGCGTAGTTTGTCTACGTGTACGATGAATGGGCGTGAGTTCGTCGCCTTGCGAATGCGACTGGCCCGCACCGTCGCTCAACGAAATAAGGGCCAGTATACAGGAATTGCCATTTAGGACTACGGCCCTGGTAGCGACGCGGAGTGAAATACCAAATACGGTCTCCTGGAGCGAAGTCCGCTGGACGGACGCGTAGATCGTACGCCCGTTTCTGGCGGCGACCTTCAGCTGCTTCCGCACCAAACGGTAAGCAACCTCCATCCGACCCGCGAAATGTCGGACATAGCTCGGATAAGTAGAGTCTGTGAGCTCCACATCCCGGCGGTCTCTCGTAGACCAGGTCTTTCAGTGCCCTGACTTCCCGACCGAATATGAGTAAGTCCGGGGTAAAGCCAGTCACCTCGTGCGGCGACGTTATATAGGCGGCCAGGACATGAGGCAAGAAATCATTCAGTCTCTTTGAAGGCTGCTTAGGACTTTTCCCAGCATGGCATTGAGAGTCCTGTGAAACCTCTCGATTAAACGATTCCCGCTATGGTGATAGGTAGAAGTCCGGACCTTATCTATGCCCAAAAGCCTACACAATTCCCGGAATAAATTTCCTTCGAAATTCGTCCTCTGTTCGGTAAGTATCTGCAGCGGGACCCCGTACCGGACAATTGCGTTATCGACTGGCGACCGAGATCGCCTCCTGGTTGGTCATAGCTATCAACAAACTTAGTGAAATTGTCCATTACTGTCATTATGTAGGTGTGCCCCCTTCTACTTCGAGGGTGAGGACCAGTAGTGTCGGTGCTCAACCTCTCCCAGGGTTCCCCGCACTGCATGGGCTGCAGTGCTCCCTGTCGGGGCGGACGCACACGGTGGCACATATTGCAAAGCACACATTGTCAACAGAAACGCCTACTCCCGAGACCACCCAACTCAGTAACCTCGGCGTCTTACTTGCCAGCGGGGCCGCGTATACCCCCGGTCAACCCTGTATATGCGAGCTTCATCGCATCGGCTTTTTGGGAACCAGGGCTTGTTCCACACCGTCCGGCGCCTTAGAGTACCCCGTCCCGTAAATAGAGGCGGTCTTTCTGATGCCAAAGCACCTTCACGGCATCGCTCTCACGCAGAATGGCCAATATAAATCCGGCGGCTGGGCCCCGTTTCCTATCCAAGGACTCACAATACCGAGGTGGGATCCTATCGCTGTGCCCCGGCTAAGCGCTCTATAGAGCCGACTTTCGAGCTCGGTTGGGCCCCGTCAGACGCTTCGACGACTGCTGCCGTCATATACTACTCCTCCGACCCGCATTGTCTGCAAGGCCGCCGCGGCACCGCATCAACATTCCCGTGCTTCTTCTCAGGCCGATGAATCACTTGGAATTCAGACTCCGCAAGCCGCTCCAACCATCGGCCTTGTTGGCCAATCGGCTCCGGTGTGCGTTGCAGCCACTGCAGGGTGGCATGGTCCGTTCGCAGCACGAACGGCCGCCCTAACAGATACTGTCTGAAGAGTTTCACGAAATGTTCTATCGCTAACAACTCTTTCCGGTGTCACGCAATATTTTCTCTCGGCCGAGGATAGCAACCTACTCCCGTAGACAATCACTATTTCCTCCCCGTCTATCGGTGGGACAACATTGCTCCGATGCCGACATCACATGCATCGCAGTCCAATACATAAGTCCCGTCATTCTTAGGCAAGGCTAGGACCGGGGTAGTCGTTAAGGCTCGTTTCATATGGTCGAAGGCCACTGGCAATCGTCGTCCCAAACAAAAGCTCGCTCCTTCTTAGTAAGGTCGAACACGGGAGAAGCCAGCACCGAAAAGTCCCGAATAAATCTGCGATAATATGAGCATAGCCCAAGAAACAACTCCACATCCCTTAATCGCTGCGGGACCGGCCACTCGACCACATCTCGGATCTTCGCATTATCTACCGCTACTCCCTCTGGAGTTACCACATGACCTACGCAGCATATGGCACTTGCTCGACTTTAACTTAAGGTTAGCTCCTCTCAGGCGCTCTAACACCAATCGCAATCGCTCCAGATGTTGCTCGGGGGTCCTACCAAAAATAATTACATCGTCCAGACATACTAGACATACCTCAAAATTAAGTTCGGACAGGACGATGTCCATAAGCCTCTGAAATGTGGCGGGCGCGTTACTGAGCCCAAAGGGCATCACTTTCCAACGGAATGTACCCCTACGAGTTACGAACGCCGTTTTATCAGCGTCCACAGGGTCCAAAGTCACTTGATGGTAATCGCTACGAAGGTCCAGTGTGCTGAACCACCCACCGTCTGCTAAGGCATCCAGGCACTCATCTATCCGGGGAAGCGAATAAGAGTCTTTTCTCGTCCGCTCGTTTAATTGCCGATAGTCTATGCAAAAGCGCAAGGACCCGTCCTTTTTACGGGCGAACACCACATTAGACGACCACTCGCTAGCCGCAGCTTCTATTCGCTCGGCCGCCAGCAGACTATTTAGCTGCTCATCGATCGCCAATCGATGTTGTAACGGCTGTCTACGTAGGGGCTGCCTCACGGGGGGCGCATTCCCTGTGATAATTCTGTGTTTCAAGACCGACGTCCTTCCAAGATCTAATTCCCCTTCAGAAAAGACATTGTTAAACTCCCGGAGCTACTCAACCCAATCGCGCTCATGTATCAGGCGTCACCTCCTCCGGAAGGTCGGAAAATATGCCCTCGTACGACGGCGCTTAGCCGCCCAGCGCTCGATTCTCGTCGGCCGCCCAACTCACCCCGACCTCCACCGGGTGAAGCCCCGCGATAACCTGATCCTTATCGAATTGGACAGGGCCATCCATCACTTAAATTAGCTACTCTCACTCGAATTGTGGCGGCGCTATCACCCAGCACGACCCGAGGGAGGTGAACGCCCGGCCTAATTTCTTGAGCCTCCTTCAACCCAGGCCGGCGCCACAGAAGCCAAATCCCCGTACGGGCACGTCAGTCTGACATTTCGGCACAAATAACCACGTCTTCAGCGACGGCTACTCGCCCACACCAAATGGACCCATTGCCCTTCGCCAAGGGAATGCGTTGGCGGCCATCGAATAATGTATTGGACCCGAAGCCAAAGCGGCAGCGATGCTTAACATCCCCGAGAAAATTAATGTTGGACCCGTAGCTGCTACGGGGTCGTCAAGAACCGTCAAGAAACGTACGGCAGACTTTGGCTGCAATCATACTTCAACTTCTTGTTCCATTATTACAAACACCAAGCCTTCTATACTGGTTCAGTAAACATACTTTTAAAAAAATGGAATGCATTCAATGCAGTGCCTATGGTATTCGAAATGCACCCACATTCTTAATATTTAGGAAGCTGTGGAAGTAGGGACACATATCGAGCACCAATTTAAACATTATTAAGCATATCTGTCATAACAATAATTATTAAAAACTATGCTAAGTAAACCATATTTTACTTTACTGCGAGCTAATTCAGGCGTCAGATAGTTTGTTACAAGTAATAAAATTTAAGCGTCATATAAAAAATTGGCACATCTGTGTTTAACGACGTAGTGCGGTGATATGAGTCAGGTGAGTTGAACAGTTTATATATAGCATAAAATTTCATCCATATCCACCTACCAAATGTTTTCAAAATTGGTGGAAATGTGACGAAGGTCTGACAGAAACAATTTTGCACAGTATATTTTGAGACACGGTGTATAATTATTGTGAACCAATATCTATGCTACTGCATGATATCTGTTGTCTTGTTTAGTTTTATAGGCCTAAATTTACCATGGCACCTTCCAAAGTGAGAGATAATTAACATGCACTATTTAATGGTTTTAAAGGCGATCCGGCCCGTCAGACAATACAGCGCATTATTTATCATGCCATTTATTTTAAAGTATTTTAATTCGCTGTACACTTGAATTTAGGATACGGTGATGGCACGTGTTTCGTGATGAGTCGGGTCCTATAGACTTTCGCTCTTTCCCCTTGCACTCTGGATGTCGACACTGATGTATAATTCTTCTCTGTTCTCTGCCTTGTACATGTACGTAGGTTCAAATGTGGAAATGTATTATCACAGCTGTCTTAAAAATGAAGCATAGGTGTCCTGCTCCCCGACCATTCTCCTCTACCCAGCATCTCATATTGCGCGTGTCACATCAAACGTTTCGCATCATTTCAAGAGAACTAGCTGTTCCCGCCTCGGTTTTTCCGTCACTCTTTTCCTCCATCTGCTTTAACTCCTAGGCGTTTGGTTTCAAAGGATGTTCTCTCCCGGATGCACCGTGTCTCAAAATCAGGGATGTGGTCTCGAGACTGCAGTCTTGGTCTCGAGATGGTCTTGACACCGGAAAACTGCGGTCTTGGTCTTGGTCTCGAATGCATCGGTTGTGGTCTTGTTCTTAAAGGAATGGTCTTGGGATTGGTCTCCGGTTTTGGTTAGCGTTCTTGGTCAATTGCCGTATCAGAGCAATTTCTTTTATATTTGTCGGTTATTTTCAATTAGAGACACCGATGCTTAGGCCCTACGCGATTGCTATCGATTTATGACGTGTTGATCATCTATATATACATGTTACTATGGGCAAAAATGCATTTGCAACGGAACCAGCCATTTCAAAATTTGCTTTCACAAATTTCAAGGTTTTGGAACAATCTAATAACCGAGTAGAAGTAGGCCAACATCGTTCAAACAGAATGTTTATCTACTTGTCTTATAGTATTTACCTATCGTATATCAGGGGTATAACAAGCGGGGGCAGAGGGGGCACCTCCCCCCCGTTTCAAACCTGGAGGGCAAAGCCCCCAGTTTTAGTGCTCAGTGCCCCCCATGTGCCCTCCAAATCGGTTCTTTTTTATGTTTATCCAATGGCTTTTTAAGATTAACTTTGTTAGAATAATTTGTGCCCCCTCGGTCTTGGTCTCGAACCACCTGGTCTTGGACCACCCGGTCTTGGTCTTGTTTTGGACCTCTCGGTCTTGGTCTCGGTCTCGAGGTTTTGGTGCCCAACACTGCTCAAAGTAAACCAACCAAAATTATTTTTGTCAGAACTTCCGTCAAATCTCCACAAATTTTAATAACTTTTGGTAGGTAGATGGCATAATAGATGAAGTGATACGCTGTATATAAATTTTCCACCTCACCTGACTTATATCACCACACCACCTTACTAAACACAGATGTGGCAATTTTTATATAACGCTTAAATTTTTTTACTTTCAACAAACTATCTGACGACTGAATTAGTATGCAGTAAAGTAAAATATGATTTACTTAGCCGAGTTTTAATTGTGACGACAGTGTTGATGCTCGAATTGGTGCTCGAAATGTGCCCGCTTACACGTACGAACACAGGCGCTTAGACGGCGACGCCACTGGCAGATAGCAGCATCAACGATCGACTGGTCAAAGCGCGCCCATCCGTCAATCAGACGCGTTTTGAGTTCGTCGACGCTGGCTGTTCTGGAGCGGTAAACCTTGTCCTGTAGCACACTCCATATGTTATATACGACTGGGTTAAGATCCGGTGAATTCGGCGTCCACAGTGTTGGAGGGATAAGTCGGGCGTCTCTCGCTACAGGAAAGAGTCGCTTGGTCGATATGCGCCGGGGCGCCATCCTGTTGAAAGACAAAAACTCGTCTTGGGATATCCGGCGCATGTCTGGCCTTAGCTTCTGGGCAAGAAGGTTGTCGCGATAGCATGCCACATTCACTTTGACACCCGGCTCGATGAAATGGTGTTCAGTGCAGCCATTGCAAGTACTAAAATTTAAGCGTTATACAAAATTGGTATATCTGTGTTTAACAAGGTAGTGCGGTGATATGAGTCAGATGAGGTGGATAATTTATAAATAGCATAAAACTTCAGCTATTATGCCATGTACCTACCAAAAGTTATTAAAATTGGTGGAAATCTTACGAAGTTCTGACAAAAACAATTTTGCTTGTTTTATTTACTTTATTTTGAGACACGGTATATATCTATATATACGATATGTACGATATATATATCCGATTTCGTAGGTGCATTGGCAGTGTTGTTCTAATTAATCATCTACTCATTTGTCAAAATTGCTTTAAGGTGACAGAACGAAATAATGCATATGCAAATTGCAATTAATCGCTGAACAAGCTTGGTCAAGATTAGGTCGCGATCCTTTACACCCGCTGCGTCAGATGTCACTACGCTCGCGCACCGTCGCCGGATGTACACGGATGTTTTTCGAGTAACTCTTCCTATAAACATAGATTCTAGTGGACGAGTTCAAAGTGATGACCTTGACATCGTCCTTGAACTTAGTGGGACAACATTATTGACAGCCGAAGGCATTTGATCACGCTGGTTAAAGTGGCTCGGATCGTTTTGGTGCCTTTAATTTGCGATGGCGATCAGAGTGTTGACGGTGGCGACTAAGCCTTTCGATGGACAGCAGCCGGGAACGAGTGGACTTCGGAAGGCAACGAAGGTCTTCTTGCAGCCCCACTACACGGAGAACTTTGTCCAGTCGACGCTTCTTGCGTTGGGAGATCAACTCAAGGGATCGACTCTCGTCGTCGGCGGAGATGGAAGGTTCTATGGAAAAGAAGCGACGCTGAAGATCATCCAGATGTGTGCGGCTAACGGGGTTAGCAATTCCACTGCAGCTACTTCGTCAATTTAATAGCTCATCTTTTTAAGATTACCTACTCATGAGCGCTATCAGCTCGACCCCGGTCCAACATACCCGTTTAAGGGTAGCCTTAGTGAAAAGAGACAGACTGACCGATGTGACTGACCGATAGGTATTTGGTGAAGCTTGATTGGAGCCCATTCCAGATGGCAGGGCCAGCCACGGAAAAGGTGCAATCTGCAAACGGGAAAATTATTCTCGCTTGTAAAGTTTTAAACTTTGATCAGTGTTGGTGACAAAGACTTAGAAATGTGGACTAGTCAACGGATCACCAGTAACTGATGAATATGTACCATTCAATAATAGTTTATTTCAAACAGTATTGTTATTAATCAGCACTACTGTTGCTCCAGTGTCTAATGCCAAGTGCATCAATTGATAATTGTGTGCAAGACCAAGACCATGTTTCTCATTATGTGTGTACCAAGACCACAGCCTCAAGGCCATGACCCAATTTTCTGTTTAAGCCTAACAAAAACATTCAAATCAAATGTTGAATACATTTCATAAGTACTAAGTCACCCTGTGAGGTTTCGTGAAGAGTCCACCCCAGCTGGCACTCTCTCGGCTGATGTGCAGATGTTGCTAGGAACAAAACCCTTTCCAGTAGTGGTTAAAGTCTTCAATGCTTGCCAAACTATTTATTTAACCTCGAGAAACAGCATTAAGGTAATTGGTCACTAAGACGCCAGCAGTCCATGTTTTCTTAATGCTTCTGATTAGAAGAGAACAACAATATTCTCTATGGCTTTGTTCTCAAGTGGCAGATTATCGTATGAATTCTTAGCTAACTCAAAAGTCCCTGAATGACTATCACTTTCAAAACAAAGGCAGATAACCAAGACTAGATGCCCAAGATGAGACCTTTAAGACCAAGACCGCATTTATTCGGGCTTGAGGCCAAGAATGACAATTAGCTTTAAAGAAATTGGTCAGCATTACTTCAGTAATGATGGACGTTAAAACAGCATGAGGCCAGGTCTGCATTCATAAATATGTATCGGTACTTGCAGTTGTTTTGTTTTACAGGTGTCAAAAGTGATAGTTGCTGAGAATGGTATTATGTCAACTCCTGCTGTTTCCTGTGTGATTAGAAAGTACAAAACAGGGGGGGGTATCATTCTGACAGCATCACACAATCCTGGAGGGATAAATGCAGACTTTGGAATTAAATTCAATATTTCTAATGGAGGTAAATAGCATCAGCATTATTTTATTAATTTTATTTATTTTAGCAACTGCATGATTTTGCTTTGATTTAAGGATTTTTTCCCGAATGAGTATTCCAATTCTTAATTAGATGCAGTGATATAAACTGGGCAAATCAGTAAGTAGCACACACCGTTATGAAAGTGGCATTTGCAATTATGTTTTGTCTGATTGGAATACCAATTTTGTGGTCTTCATTGCATTGCAGATTGGAATAGTCTTGACTGGAACAGTGCCATATATTCTCCTAAGAGTTCATACATGAGTCCTTAAGGCACTTCCACAGAAACTCATGTAAAGTGTTGTACTGTTTAAACTGGGACATAACCGAGTAGACAATTTCCACCGAGTACCGAATCCGAGTATATGGATGCACTATTTTCCAGATCCAAGTATGAACCGAATAGTAGCGGCAAATCTGGCCAGCAACAGCAACGAGTACCATCTGTAGGCAAAGCGTAGTTAACCTGCCACGTGCACAACTACGGAGAACTATCTGTATCAATGCAGAGCCTATAGCAATATCCTTCATGCGTGTTGTCACACTCTAGGCTATAACAATATATTTATTATTTAATAACTTTAATAACTTTATTTGTGAAAAAAATGTAAAAAATTTAAAACTTTGTTATAAAGTTTGAAATATAAATTTAATTTATCAACAATGACTTTACTCTCTAAATATAGTGGAAAGTGGGTGGAGCCAATTCAAGCAGGAAAATTACTGATTTGGTTGCCACCTGGGGAGTGCAAACAAAAAGAAATTCAAATATATAAATTAACTTCATTATTTAAAAAAAAAATTAATGGAATGTTAAGTTCTTGTTTAATTAATTAATAACTTATAAGTAAGTCCGTTAGTCCTAAATTTACTTGATATCAAAAAAAGTTATTGTTAGCTATTTGCGGGTGTAATATTTGCCGAGGCAAATACTTTCAAATAGTCCAATATTCGGCCGAGGCAAATGTCCGAGATGATTTCCGGTTATGCCCTAGTTTAAACCTGTTAGTTTATTTGAATTGTTAGGGTCTGCATTATAACGGCCTCAAACACTAACTTGCATCTGCATGGAGTTTACTCTCTGTTCTGCAACTGAAACAACGAACAATGATTAGGGTCTGTTGTTTTGGTCTTGTATTAGTGAGCATCATAAGCCAAGTCTAACGGCTCAGAATCATTCCATATGGACAACTTGGTGACCACCGACAATGTCTGCATTCATTTGCCTTTTTATTTGGCATGTAATGTTTTATGGCCAGACTTGATACTTCAGTTTTTGTGTTGTAGGTCCTGCTCCTGCTGGCATCACTGAGAAGATTTATCAGTTGTCAAAGCAGCTTAGCGAGTACCACATCTGCCCGGATCTAGTGGTTGACATCGGTCAGATTGGGGCACAACAGTTCACGGTTGATGGTTTTGGTGACTTTAATGTCCAGGTCATTGACTCTGTCCATGACTATTCAGAGTTCATGAGAGAGATCTTTGATTTCCCGGCTATCAAAACCCTGCTGACGGACAGCAAACGTCCATTCAAACTACTGACAGATGCAATGCATGGAGGTACAGTTTACGTTTAATAGCAGAGGGGTTGCTAATTCATGTACTGTTTTGGCTTATTATCGCTTGAGAAATGTTGTGTTGTTGATTTGAGACTATTTTCAACATCTGGTATCTGATAATCACTGCTTCTTGCCAGTGTCAATAATACAGACTAGAACGATAAGTTGAATATGAACATATTAACCCTGTGCTTGAGGCTTTGCATTGGCATTCGGCATAGGATTGGTTTCCTATACGGTATCAATAAAATTATATTTGTTTTCTTGACATTTATTGATGACCTGTTTATTCAAAACCTATCAAATAAACAAATTTTGGTCAGTCGATTATCGAGAAATATCGAGAATTACAAAGTTTCATCTTATTAGAACGATTTAAGTTGCATTTAGCATGATTTAAATTAGAAATTGGACGAGGAACAAACTTTGGAGGAGAAAACTTGTGTGAAAAAACAATACAGAACCAGCAAAATAAGTTTGTTTATCAAGCTGAGCAATAATACAGAAGAGGCGATGAAAGTCAGAACATTCATACCGGAGAGATAAAACTAAACGATGGTAGCTAAAGGTGTAACTATGAAGGACTTTAAAAAATGCGAAAGTTGCGATATGTTTGGTATTCCTGATAGATTTGAGGAACTAAAGAAATGAAGGGCAACTGGACGTTTAGAGAGTCTTGAGCTAAGAGTAAAATAACTGGAGAAAAAGCTTTTGGAATTCCTGGATAACTGGGGCTAAATGAGAATCTTGAAAAGAAACACAAAGAAGAAGACAAAATCAGATTTGACAGGATCGAGGAGAAAATAAACAGAATCAAAGAAGAAAGTGGAGAAGTCATGGATGGGGATAAAGCAGATAAATGAAGCTCAATAGTAAAAAAGAATGTAGAGATGGAGCTAAAAGTTGTCAACGACAAAGTCAAAGAGGTGGAAGGGAAGATCAAGGAAGCAGCGGATGAAGCAAGAAGGAGAGAGGAAAGAATAAACAATATAGTGATACACAGACTGGAAGAAACTGTGGATGTGACAGGGGAACAAGCAATAACAGAGGACAGAAAGTTGGTGATGACCCTCGTCAAACGAAGTGCTTGAAGTGAAAGTTGAGAATAAGGACATAAAAAGAATTTTTCGACTGGGCAAGGGAGCGGATGGAAAGATGGCAAGACCTCTACTAGTTGAATTTCGGGAGAAAACCAAAAAGAACGAAGTCATGGTATCGTTATCGCTACTGAAGGATGCACCAGAAAAATACAAAAGAATCTCGGTGGCTCACGTTATGACGGAGAGCGAAAGAGAGATTTGTAGAGTCCTTGTAAAGACATGCAAATTAAAACAAAGCCAAGAAGAGACGAGGGAATGGATTTACAGGGTAAGAGAATGGCCAGGAAGTATGAAAATTGTAAAGATAAAGAAACAGATATAAAAAACATTGCATCAAAGGAAATAAAGGAGATAAGGCAAAGAGAAGATGTTCAAGTGACTTCTGGACAAGACAAAAAAGAAACACTCGGGAGATTAAGTAGGGCAAAACAAATTCTAAAATGCTTCTATGCAAATGTATGTAGCCTAATAAGTGTGGAAAAGAGATTGGGACTTGAAAATTATGTGGAAAAAAAGCTCCAGATATAATTGGCCTAACAGAAACTTGGGCTAAAATGGATATAGAAGATAGCGAATTAGCATTGGATGGATGTGTAATGTTTAGGAAACATAGAGAAAATCAGAGAATAAATGGTCATGGAGCAGGAGGTGTCCTACTATATGTGAAGAACACCATTAAGGCGGTGGAAAGACAAGGCATGAGGAATGCGAAATTCAAAGAGAGTGTATGGAGTGAAATATACTATGGTGTAAATAGGTTATTAGTCGAAGTATGTTATAGACCACCGGATATGAACCAGGAAACAGAAGAGGGACTTTACAAAATAATTGGAAGGGCAAGTAAGGAAACAACGATAATAATGGGCAACTTTAGTTATCATATTGACTGGGAGGAGTCGGAAGGAGAGAAAATACAAGATAAAAAGTTTCTATAAGTTTTTAATGATGCATTTCTTCAGCAACATGTTGCAGAAGTAACAAGAGAAGGAAGCAAGTATATCCTAGACCGCATTATGAAATCGCAGGAGAACCTGGTGGAGAATATAAGGATATGAGAGAACTGCCACACAAGTGATCACCAAATAATCAGATGGTCATTGACAACAGGAGATTATATGGAGACAGTAGAGAAGCAGAAGAGAGGAGATAAACATGAATATTGAAAACAGGAAGGGCTTGGTGTAAATGAAAGTTGGATAATCCTAAAGAAGTGTTTGAAAGAAATCATAGAAGAATACATACCAGTGACAGGAAATTTGGTTAAAAAAAGGTTATGAGAACTAAAGAAACAGTTTGTAAAAAAAGGAATGATTCTGGCAGAGCTAATAAAGAAGCAATCCCAAAATATGAAATGAAATTGGCTCAAAATTTAAAAAATTACAGCAAGAGCTTTTACAAATATGTAAGAAATAGACAGAAAAAGAAGGATAGAGTAGGGCCACTGATGAACACTGAGAGAGAAATTATCATAGAGGACAAAGAGACAGAAGAAGAATTAAATAAGTACTTTGGATCTGTATTCAGCCAAGAAGATGGAGAAAATATACCAGAGGCGACAGTTCATGGGAAGAGAAGTTAGAGAATGTACTCTTTACAAGAGAAAAATGTATAAATGAATTAGAGAAACTGCGCATGGACAAAAGCCCAGAGAATGATGAACTGCATCCTGTGTTTCTGAAAGAGATGAGGGAGGAGTTGGAGGGAATCTTGTCACAAATAATGGAGAAATCAATGGCAACTGGTGAAATGCTGCAAGACTGGAGGGATGCTGTTGTAGTACCTCTCTTCAAAAAAGGCAATAGGAATGAAACAAAGAATTATAGACCGGTGAGCCTGACAAGTGTAGTATGCAAAATAATGGAAAAAATCATAAAGGATACAACATTTGAGCACCTGAAAAGGCACCACGTAATAGGTACCAGCCAACATGGATTCATCAAGGGGAGATCATGCCTAACAAGTCTACTGGACTTCCTAGAAGAGGAAACTGGATGAAGGCAAAGCGGTGGATATAGTGTACTGGAACTTCGCGAAAGCTTTCGACAAAGTTCCACATATAAGGTTGGAAATAAAACTGAAGGCAGGAGAAATAGGAGGAAATTTACTCAAATGGATAGGAAATTGGTTGTTAGATTTGAAGTTAGATGAAGAGACTGTTGCAGCACATTCAGTAAAGGCAAAAGGTAGGAATTAGAGGAAAATTCTCTGAATGGTTGAGAGTAATGAGTGGAGTCCCACAAGGGTCAGTTTTAGGACCACTGCTCTTCATATTGTTTATTAATGTATTGACATTGGAATAATCTTAAAAATATCAAAATTTGCTGATGATACAAAATTATGTAGAGAGGTAAACAAATGGGAAAATGCAGAGATGCAAAGATGACCAATGGTCAGAAGACTGGCAGATGATGTTCAACACAGAAAAATGTTCTGTTGTACACATGGGAAAAAAATGAAAAATGTCAATATGCATTGCATTAGGAGGATAGAATATAAGAGAATCGGAGGAAGAAAGAGACCTGGGTTGGTCATACACAATAGTGCAAAGCCATCAAGGCAATGTTCAGAGGCAGCAAAAAGGTCAACAAAGTGTTAGGAATTATCAAAAGAAGCAGACAGGTCAGCAGAGGGAAAGAAATAATTCTCGAGTTATATAAAACACTGGTCAGACCAAACCTTGAGTATTGTGTACAAGCATGAAATCCATACTTGAAACAAGATATCGAGAAATTAGAAAGAATACAAAGGAGAGCAACGAAAATGATAAAAGGAAATCTAAAATACGAGGAGAGATTGAAGAGATGTGGATTGACAACAATGGAGAGAAGGAGAACAAGAGGAGACTTGATTGAAACTTACAAAATAATGACAGAGAAAGACACACTACCAGTACAACAGTTTTTCACATTTACCATGGACAATAAAACCAGAGGACACAGATACAAGATATATAAAAAACCGACTGATATATGGATGCAAAGATTTTATAGTTCAAGGGTGGTAAATGCATGGAATGAGCTAGATGAAGAGACTGTTGCAGTACATTCAGTAAAGGCATTCAAAGAAAAACTGAAGAAATTTGGGTATTACAAAGAAATAATGAGGAAACAAAGGAAGAAAAAGGAGTGGCTCTTACACAGAGATGATCTTCTGAACCACTATAAAACATGTTATATTATGTTTATGTTAATCCACTACATTATTGATTTCTGCATTAGCTATGTTGTATAATGATTCTAAGGATTTATGTGAATTAATACATTTATGTCATCTTTCAATGTAGTTTATTCACTTAATTCTTAGAATTGTTGTTCGACATAACTAATGATGATATAAGATATGTATAGAGACTTTGTTTCATCATTCGCTTTGCCTTCAACCTGCAAGCATCCTTAGTTACATAGACACACATGGTCTCAGTAAGCATTTCAGTATAATGCGGTTCTTGCTGTAAATTCAGTAGTTAATGTGAATCTCAAATCCCACATTATTGCGAGGGAGGGTACTTGCAGTTAAAGCTCTGAATCAGAATCCAGTCTTCTGTGTTGAGGTCCATTTGGTCAGCCCACTCAGTCTATAATCGAAAGGTTGCAGGTCTGTGCTCAGTGCACTCTGTGTAATGATGACCGAGGGCTAATTGTTTGTCACCATGTTGAATAATTTCATGCCATCATCATACACTTTGATATGTCGATGATCATCGTTTGCTTGACCAGTGGGGGTGGGTTAATGAGCACCCTTCTCTTTACTTCACTGAGGAGCTTTATTCTACCCTCTTTCATCTATATTTCTGGTTGTTGTTTACTAGTTGTTGGACCTTACATAAAGAAGATTCTATGTCATGAGCTTGGAATGCGGGAGGAGGATGCGATTAACTGTGTGCCTCTGGAGGACTTTGGCGGAGGTCACCCAGATCCTAACCTCACCTATGCAGCGGGGCTGGTTAATGAACTCAAGAAAGGCGTCCATGATTTTGGAGCCGCTTTTGATGGTGATGGAGTAAGGGATTTCTATTGGCTCAGTTCATCATGCAGTTCAACCAATTACTTTGAAATTTTTTACCATGCCTGTCATTGCTTTGCACAATTTAATGCATCTTTGTGTAGAAACTCTGAACAATATGTTATATTTATCTGTCAACTGTGGATGTGAATTGGCCATTTGTTGGGTGCTATGTGCATCCATTACTGGTGTTTTTTTCTAGTTTTGTTACATCGCTTACTGATGCTATTTCTGCCCTTCGTGACATTTCACATCACTGAGAAACTGTGTCATAGAGAGAGCTCGATTACTTCTTTGGAATGATGCTCTATAAATTTTCTATTGCAATTACAATTAAGATAAATGTTTCTAACTTTTTGACTATTTTAGATTTATCACAGTAAAAACGTTATAAATACTTATTTTTATATTCAGTTTTTACCAAAGTAATCAACTCTTCCACCCCAAGCTATTGCATTATTAAACTTATACAAAAGGTCCAACTTGGTGGCATTTTCTTATGCCTTTAATTTATATGTTGTTTTTTTAGGTTGCATTTACCCATGACTCACAATGGATAAGATTTACCTCAACATAATTTAATATTTTGTATTGTCATTGTAGGACCGAAACATGATTCTTGGTAAGAATGGATTCTTTGTGTCACCATGTGACTCTCTGGCTGTCATTGCAGCCAACTTAGAATCTATTCCGTACTTCCAAAAGACGGGTGTCAAGGGCTATGCACGCAGCATGCCTACGAGTGGAGCTGTTGACAGGTAGGACAGGTCTCTATCTCCCATTCCCTGGCTTTAGTATGTTTGGACCACAGTCCGCTGATCTGAGGGTTTTTGTGATAGTGCTCATGCAATCGATTTATATACAGTTGTATGATCAGCTACTCTCCTGTGTTGTGGCTTGGCTGATCAGTGACATTAAGAGGATTCAGAATTTCCATTCTTTCCAAGTAGCATATATAAGCACAGAGGGCTAAAGACTCGGCGTAATATCTTACTTTTTGTGTGACTAAGCTTCTATGAATGTGGCTTATTGATATACATACTGACATCTGTGAGTTGCTTGTATGGCTGGGTTTGAAGGTTGGAACGAAAAGAGTGTGGGTGATGAATGTGTTTTTATTGCTATGGTGAATTGATAGCATACAATGGCCTATAGGTCTGAAGCATCTTCTAGTGCTATATTTATGCAGAGTGGCTAAAGACAAAGGAAAGGAGATATTTGAAGTGCCAACTGGCTGGAAGTTCTTTGGCAATCTCATGGATGCAGGCCGTCTCTCTTTATGCGGAGAAGAGAGCTTTGGTACAGGATCCGATCACATCAGGTGAGTTGTTGCTGTTGTTGTGCATCATTAATAATGATTAGTGGTAACAACAAATATAAAAAATATTTATCTGACATTTTTTTCTTTTTGTAAAAAAAACACAACTCTCTACAATTGTAAAATTATTTCCAATCACTGACATCTACCAATGTTGTGTGAAGCATACATTTATGAAAAATACGTTTTATTTACCAAGATATGGCAGAGGATGTGAAGAGATGTAAGCAATAAACAGACCGAAAACAAACACCAAACTGGGCTGACATTCTGAGATTCCAACTGAAATGTAGTTTGTCTTTTAATTTTTAATGTTAACTTGTTACATTTACTGATCTAGAAATTCCTCTGACGTGCAGACAGTTGTGTAACCGGACACATGTTTATTTGCATTTCTTTGTGATTGGCAATCTATGTAAGAAAAGTTTCAAATGCTTTCTCTTTGTGTTATGTATAATGATGTTCAGGTTCATTAACAGCAGAGTTCATCACCTTTGGAGCAAGCAGTGCTTAGATTGCTAGAATTTAGCCACAAGTGGCAGGGCCGCACCTAGCTATAAATGCGCCCTGTGCCCAGCATTGTGGTCCAAAATGGTGCTGCCGAATTTTTTAAGAAAGAATGAATTTATGAAATAGTTCCTGAAATTTGCGCCCCTTCTATGTTTGCACCCTGTGCCAAGGCACCGCTTGCACCGCCCTCGATACAGGTAGTGTATAGTGACAAGTGGTAGTGTATTGTATTGTAACTATGAATTTATATAGTACCTCTTGTCCTCTCCTCATAGTTCACACCAAACAGAGATGCTTCCAGTGCGAGCAGAGGTGGACTGGCTAATCGGGCAACTGGGCATTTGCCCGGTGACCTGGCCTGGCAATAAATGGCCTGGTTGATAAAATAAACTATTTTATTCTTAAGTTCACATGCATGCTGACACAGGAAATTATATTGAGTCTACTATGATCACTAAAACCACATAATAATAACCTATACAATTATACATCGTCTGACATTCCCTGAGTACGAGAGACCCAAAGAAACAAAGTTTTATGTCATGTGTGCTTTAACATTTATATAGCACCTGTAAGAATGAGGAAGACGTTCTAACATGACTATACTTAAATTAATTAACTGGAGGAATTACCAAGGTTTTCAATACGTCTCTCCTTCCATTAGCTTCATTGTGGGTCTGATATTTACCGATTGCAGATGCATACATGGCCCAAAGGTCTGAAGCCAAACACTGTGCAGGTGAAGATCTATCCCTCATTTCTCTGATCTGCCAATCGAACAACGCTACCTTCAGACACAAAAACCTGTGCACAAGACCTTTGCCAAAGCAAAAAGCATCTCCAAAACACAGACCTGTTGACATTAGAAGTCCAAACATGCAAGAATTGTTTAGCAAATTCCGTACAAGATGACTATTTTGAACATATGAATATAATAGACAGACTTGGTATTGCACTGTTACTCTTATATCGACCTCAGAGCAGAGTTGTATGGTCTTGAGACAGTTTTTAGTGTCTCTGTCTCGAAAGCCTTTGGTCTCGGGCTCGAGGTAGTCTCGAATTTTTAGAAACTCTCTTGAAGTGAAAGTCTTGTTCTGTCCCGAACAAGCGGCCTCGATAAGTTTCGTGTTAACTGTCTTAAAATTTTGCGTTAGAACTGAAACCGGAATTTACGCTAAATGGTAATTCTGGTTAACGTGCGACTCACATGATACTGAAATCAATTCAATTGTCTCAAAGTGGAAAAATGTCTGAGAGAGAACCTGAAATTTTGAAGTTTGCGTTTACGTAATTTGAAGTTAAGCCTATTTACAAACAATAGCTATTGGCTAGTAGTTTGTCATTGATGTAAAACCACCATAACCGAAACGATCGGAACAACTTTCTCAGTGTGAGTAAGATATGCGCAAATTTATAATTTCGTTTGGTATTTGGTATCGAATTTGCTTGTTTAAAATCGTCTAGAAGATTTCAGACGTGCTTTCATTACTATTCAGAAGATAGGCCGAAGAGGAAATATCGAAAAAGATAAAACTCAGCAATATAAAAACTGTTCTTGGGACTTGATACAAAATACATTATAATTAAGTTTCAAATTGAAATTACAAATGAACCTTATTCGCAAAAACTGATACATTAGCATTTTACAGCCTTTTATATGGGAAGCATCTCTGACTGATATGAAAATCCTTTGAAATTCCATGGACTGTCGGTCATAACCACTTGATTTACTAACAGCACTTACTTCACTGCAGGTACTTTTGCATCATTACCGCAGTCTATGGCAAGTCTAGTGCTCCACACTATTGTTTGATGTAGTTACAGAAATGTAGTCATTTGATTAATTGTTTCAATCTCCAATTGGGATGATTGTTATTTTGCTGTCTGCTCTTGTAATGATTATATAGTAACAGCATTTATCATAGGTGGCCTTGAACTTTGACATAGTGTGAGATTACATTGGAAACTACTGCTTTTTGATTATACTAGGGAGAAGGATGGTTTGTGGGCTGTGTTGGCTTGGCTTTCTATCCTGGCTGCTAGAAAGCAAAGTGTTGAGGAAATACTGAAGCAACACTGGCACAAATACGGAAGGAACGTCTTTACCAGGTAATGGAAGCACACAAAAATTTTTTGAATTTTGAGTTGTCTAAATGAGGCTATCTAGTTGATTGAGTGTCATTGATTCTAATGTAAATCTTCAGAATGGTCTGTTTTCACCTTCATAATGATGTTTTGAATGGCCCCTTAACTGCGCATCCCGAGATATCTCGTCCAATAAATATCTGGCCAATTCCGTGCATCTAGAGTTATCTCTTCCTTCGGTATAAATGTCGTCTATGAACCGTGGAGGCCGAATTAATGTTTCTTACTGCTGGTAAGCGTTGTTAATAGACAAGGTCATATATTATACTGCATAGGGAGGCTAAAGTATATATATATGTATATATATATATATAAGTATATTTTATACACGAAGAATGATGATGCATCCAGAGTGAACCATGTACAATTGCTGATCAAGTTGACAGAGCGACTGTTGGAAAGGTATCATATTCCGAAAAACCTCGGCGCCAGACAGGCTTTCACTTGAGTAACTTGGTGTAATGTAATGTAATGGAATATTTATATAGCACCACTCGATATCAGAAAAGTTCATGACTCAACACATAGCTAAACAGAGAACAGGCCCGTAGAGTGCAGCTCCTCCCGAAGAAGAAGGGATTCTGTTCCAGCCAGTAGAACCCATGTAGACGTAGCTCCTGGATTGAGCCGTTGCAGAGCGCATGCGGGGAACCACCAGTAGTCCGCGGGCAGAGGAACGAACGCTGGTGCATAATAGAGGAGGTCCTAGTGCAGAGAGCCAGAAGGTAGACCCAAAGGGGACAGTTACGCATCAACGAAAGGGTCTTGAAACGAATGCGTTGATGTGCAGAGAACCAGTGAAGGGATTCATGAATAAAGGAAGAGATGTAGCCCACTATGTCTCACGGCCAAACATTTTCCGATGTACATACCAGCAAATCTGGTGAAACCTGAATCTACTCGAACATGCAGTTTGTTGCAGTCAACCGTATCCGTATGGTAAAATGTTTCATAAAAAACCAGATACTATTTGACAGAGTACAATATGAGGCTTTGTGCCCCACCTCGTTTTGGTGTCTATCACACCAAATACAATTACTAACTCTAGTGATCTGCCATGAGGTAATACATAGATTGAGTTTATTAGTTAGCACAAAGCAATAAACACGAGAAACGTGACTTTTCATTTTTCTTCAAAACTTACACATTGTTATCACCCTAAATATATTATTTTATCACAAAAACATACCTTATCAGATGAAAACTTAAAAAAATACACTGTTTGGGAAATTTTTTCTTTGACTTGTCCATGGTAAGGGTTAAGTGCGTTATTGGATCATCTATCGAAGAAGACGGATGATTTTCAAACAAACGCCACCCACGCTGCTCTGCTCTTCAAAAGACATTAATTGCCTCTCAGTTTGTCAGTTAAGACAAAATTGGCAGGATTAGGAAATTGTCCTAATTAGTTTTTGTATTTATGTGTGTCTGCATACATTGTATACAGCATTTAGATCGAACTGAGCATAAAGTGAACAAGTGTAGAAATAACGTAATGTCTAACTGAATCCATTCGTCCATCCATTCGTTCATTTATCCGTCCATTCTGCTGACCATTTGTCCATCCGACCATTTGTCCATTCATCCGTTCATCCATTCCCCATTATGTTCAGCTGACTGTCTGTTCGTTCGTTCGTCTATGCATTTGTATGGTGGCAAGTTAACCGATATGTTGTCTTCAGTTAATAGCTTCAGGTTATAATGCCACAGCGTGGTAAACAGAACAGCATGTTACCAGAGAAGTCCATGAACAATTGGCATAGAGATGTTCTTAAAAAACCCTATGTTGCACCTGCGCTTGTTCATGCAATTCTTTGTAGTAAGACTGACTAATCCAGTGCCATCTATGTTGGCCTCCCTTGAGATCCATCAAAACATGCAGCTGTTATGCCTGTTGGTGGTTTTTTTAAATTTGACCATGCCTTGCAGGTGACACATAGGTGACATGCTCCACTGGCTTCCTTTTAATTTTAACTGGATTTGAATTTATGGTCTGGGTGTGGTGATCCCAGTTAGGGAATGCCCCAGCCTACTTGTGTAAGTTTTGCTATCCAGGCTCGGTTTTTGGCTGCCCGCAGAAATCTTCATGTTGCATCTTGAGTTAAACTTGTAGATTGAGACTTGTAGAGTTGAACTTTGTGTGCACTTCAAAGATGTTACGTCTTACCTTTTCAGTGGCTGGACCTAGCACATGGAATAAGCATCCCTCATGTTCTGCTCTTTATCACCTGAGTTCAGCTGGGAGCTGCATAGTCCTCTGAATAAAGTATTATAATTGATACATTTATTACGAAAGCAATAGTAAGCTTTTTCAATCTTTTATACGCTCAGCCTGTTTTATTGTTTATCAAGTAAAAGTTCCTTGAATTGACAAACTTTTCTTCTCTTCTACAGATCTGCAAAAACACTGTTCTTAGAGCAAATTTCTTGTTTCTTGGGGATGATAGTGATGATGATGATGTTGTTGTTGTTATTTTTGGTTAGGTATGACTATGAGAACTGTGAATCTGCTCCAGCTGAGCTGATGATTCAAAATCTGGAGAAATTCATCGCTGATTCATCCGTCTTAGGGAAGTCCTACTCTTATGAGAACAAAGAATTCAAGATCGCCAAAACTGACAACTTTGAATACACGGATCCAATTGACCACAGCATCTCCAAAAAACAGGTCCCCAAGAATGTTGTCTATACAAGTCTATATATCTAGAAGTTTTCATTCACAACTAGTGTTTAAAAATTTTTCACACAGGAGATGTGAATGATCTCATCCTCCATGGGGATCACTTCACTGACTTCTATGGTGCTATGGACCATGGCCAGATCACTCTCTTGGCTCTTTTTGATGTTAGCACTGTGTTTGACTGTGTTGGTCACTCCATCCTTCTTCAGCTCCTCTCTACTTCCATTGAGTTGGTTTACCACGCTCTAGAGTGGCTCCGATATTTCCTATCTGAATTTTGAAACTGTGTGGTTGTTGGCTTCTGTATGTTCCCCCTTTTAGTGACCCTTAGACTTCCATTCCACGTTCCCTTTACAGCTGATCTCTACTGACGTCTCGGGACTCCTGCACCAACTCTGTACGGATGATGTTAGAGCTTACATTCAATCCCATCCTTCAGACATGGTCGATACTGTGGGCCAGATGTGCCTCTCTATTTGTAATGTATCTGAGCAATTATTCACTATTGTCCTTTCCTCTTGAATGGCCTCAAATCGGCTTCTTTAAAATCATTCCAAGACTCAGTTTATTTGACTCTTATGGCCATCGGCAATGAAAGGGCATTGACTTGCTCCAAGTTGCTTGGGTTTTTCCCTCATGGTTCGTGACTTGGCTGTGACCCTTGACTGGGAGCTTAACCTTTCCCAACATGTGAACTTTGTGTCTCAAACGCTGCCAACTCCTGAGTTTCTCTCTTTCTCGTGAAGCTCTAGTGGTTCTTGTGCATACTTTTGTTGACCCTTGTTGCTTGATCCTCATTGGCCTCTTTCTTGGGATTCTAGATTGGATTCTGAAGTAATCTGATTGGGCAAATCCCCAAATTTGCCTTGGTCTCTCATTATTACATGTGCAAAGTGTAGCACTGATGAGCGAATCTTGTATCGTACTGCTTTGGTTCATGTTGCACCATTTGCTGTTTCTCCATCTTACCTGTGTGATCTCTGCCGCCCGGTGTATGAAGTTGTGACATGTTGAGCTCCATGACAAAGTTCCACTATTCCACTCCTAGGATTTATTTGTCTTCCAGGCAATGCCGACCTTCTTGATTGCGAGCGGCGCTCGTTTCCTGTGACTAATCAAACTGGGTTTTATAAATCACTCTAGTCTTTTTTCTTTAGTAATGGATAGGAGTAGGTTTCTAGAAGGGGTGTTATGTAAGTGCCCAATGAATGAATAAATTTGTGGGCAACTCTCAAAGATGTCTTCATTGTCTTCATTCATCAGTCCACAGCGGTTGAATGACCTTGAGTGAGCATTAAATTAGGGATGAGAAGAAGAGTCTGGAAACGTTGTAATCTTTATTGAATTATGCAAAGGAATTTAAATGTGGTATGATGCGAATTAGTTGTTGGGGATGAGTGTAGAGGTCCGACCAATATAACGGAAGCTGGATTGCTGTTGTAGGGAATCCGGATCATCTTTGACGATGGCTCGCGAATTGTTTACCGTCTGAGTGGGACAGGAAGCGCTGGAGCAACTATCCGCATGTACATCGACAGCTACGAATCGGACAAAGACAAGATTCTACAAGATGCTCAGGTAATTAATCATGTTTACATATGACGGCTGCTTTGACCCTTAGATGGCTTCACTGGTATAATGTTATCTATCCTGATCTAAACTATTTGATGGTAGGGTGCTAGTGTTTGCCCCTTGTGTAAATTGAATAAGGAGTGCTCCTTCAATTCTTCTTAAGCTTACTCGAATGGCAACCTTTGGCAATAAATTGTAATGACTTAATCATTTGGCTTATCCATACAATATACCGGTAAGTGACGTTCATGTGGCTAGTAATGAAGCCACAGCTGGTGGACTTCTTGGCATTGGTGGATAATGGATGTGCAAGATGTCTAGTGCTGTGCTTGGCTGAAAAGAGAAATAGTCTTATTGAATCACAGTGTTGCTGAGTAAGTCAAGAAATCTATTTTGGTAGAAGCATGGTCTTGGCTTGTTGCTATTTCCTGAAGTTTGAACGTAGCTTTGGCTTTGTTGACTTATATTGTACATGTTGGAATAACGATGGTGACCATTTTGAATGGAAATCCTTCTTTCTGTTTGAAGTAAAGTGACTGAACTTTGAGATTCAATGATGTTTATATGTTTTTACAATATCTTGTTTGGCCAGATTCTGCTGAAGCCACTGGTTGAGATTGCACTTCAGATATCACAGCTGACAGAACTCACAGGTCGTCAGCAACCGAATGTCGTCACATAAAAACAGAAAATCCTTTTATCAATTTTTCTGTTGGTTTTGAGATCACTAATGCTTTCTTCCTGGCTTTATAGTATCGGTCCATTCCCCAAGTAATATATATTCCTTGTAAAAAGCATTTTTGATGCTGAAGCAGCAATTTTTAGCCGATTGAGACTGTTTTTCACAATGCTTAATACTTCTTATACATGTCATGGAAGGCTGGCCAGTCTGTGATAAAGTGTGTGGTAATAAAATGCTGCAAATGCAGTTGACATATTATGCTGCAAAGGTCAATCAATTGACATATTATGCTGTAAAGGCCAATCAATTGACATACATACAATATTATGCTGCAAAGGCCAATTAATTGACATGTAACATATGATAGCAGAATAAAAAAGCAAACAAATTATAGCCGATTAAGAAAAGTTGAGATAGGAGAAAATGAAAAACTCGTCTTGATGCACTGATCATAGTTATGGCGATGGTTAGTTGCATAATTTTGACATCGCTCTCAAATGTTTAACTTGATTCTAGCATTGTTTAGGAATATTATGTGTTGACTCTAATGGAATCTCTGATGAAAGCAAAGATACCCTGGACAGACTCATTTTGTAACCAGGTTTTGACAAATACTGCTCTAGAGCCGTTGGTCAGTAATACAAAACATTTGCTACAATCCACTTTATGTTGTCAACTACTTGTGGACAGTATTATTGTTCTTGGTGAAGATGCAATCAATTAGCCAAAGATAGAGAAGTAAATTTTAAATTGTTTAATGCAGTGTTTTGACCTTTTAGTCAAAACAACATAATTGGTGGAATCAAATAGTTTGTCTGTTAGCATTTTCTAAACCTAAAGTTGAACTGATCATGGGTTTTAGAAATACTTTATTAACTGTTTTGGTGATACTTTAATATACCTCTTAGGATACACATCAGATTGACTGGACATTTTATTGGCATTGTATGTACTGTTAAGTTTGTTTTAAAAAAGAATTTGTAAAACTGCAGTGGCCACCTAATCTAAGCCTACATCATTACTCATGACAATAAAAAATGTATGTAAAATATGACTCCTCTGGTCAATATTCAGAAGATCGGACGAGAGCATCCAATGGTGGTGTAAAGCCATTTACTTTCACAGGTAAGATTATTGAACGAGATGTGCAATTATGAGAATGACATTAGTTTGTGAGGCGCCCTTGTAGCGATATGGGCGCGTTACGGCACTATATAAATGGTCTTTATTATTATTGGTTTCCCAATTACATTTAATACTCCTCTTTAAAAGAGGAGTTAAACTAAGAAAGACTGAAGGTTTAAATTTTACATCTTCATCAATCAAGTTGTTGCCTCCATTGCCTGTTGCACGAAACCTGTTGGCAAACGCCAGTGCGTTACTGACCGTCAAATGGCCACAATTTACGTCTACATTCTTTTTCACAAGTTCCTCTTTAATATAATATACTTCATTTCTGCAGACAATCTTAATGTATAACCTCTAATGTAATTAAACATTATAGAGAACATGCAGCTAAATATGCAATTCCTGTTCAGATCTGTCTACACAAGTAAAATTGTATTATCTGGGTTATAGTAAACAGTTGATTGCAACAATCACAAATTCAATTACAAGGTCTTAATTTAAAACATTAACAACATAAAATGTATAAAAACAATGTCATATATTTCACAATTAATCCATTATTACTGAATGCAACAACAATGAAATTATGAAAAGTGAAGCTACCAGGTCAGAAGCAAAAGGAATGTTTCAGATATTACTGTGTTAATGTCTAAAGGAAGCAGAGGAACTTCGTCACATTGTGATCTGTTTTTAATCAATACTTTTGACATTGGAATGTGGATTCATAAAACTCGTGAAAGAAAAGTAAATATGTTCAGTTGGCACAAGTGACCTTCAGAATGGAACATCAAAGTAACTCATTAATATCACGCAGACACTGTAAATTAAAAATGGCACCCTTTATATTACTTTAAAAAACTCAACAAGTGGGTTCAGAGGCGCGTTTACCTGAAGACACACTAAGCACACCTAGGGACAAAAAGCACAGAAGTCCCAGAAAAATAAAAATGTTTGTTAAATTATAATAACTGTTTAATAACTCATGAATTATTTTATATAATATAACACCTTTTCTACATTCTGCAGTTTAGCAATCACAATCTAACATAAAAGTGTTTTGTTGTAATTTATAATGGCTTTGTTCATTTTGACATCAATTGGCCCAGTTAGCTAGAAGTGAGAATACACTGCATCTCACACGCATATACGTAAGGAAGTGTGCCGATCGTGGTTTGCTTTTCAAAGGTGGCTTACTCTTCCATTTTTATGACTAAAATCAAATAAATTCAAATTTTCAATAAATTTAAAATACATAATCATAATTAGTGTCAATAAGGCCCACAGAAAAGGCTTCCATTTCAACTTCGTCAGTTTTTTGTACATGATGGACGAAGTTCAGAAGGGCCCCAAAAATGTTTGTGCATAGGGTCTCGTTTTCTGAGTGTGGGACTGTTCACAATTGGAATGATTTCATTGTTGAATGAACTATCTGACTTTCAGCTATCTATCTGATCAGATAAGCCATCTAGGCAGCAAAATCAACACAAGAACAATGGCAGAATGAGTCACTGACAGACGACAGTCAGCGTATGCAGCAAATTCATGATTATGCTTTGGTGATGATGATGATGATGCATCAATTGTAAACATAACGGTTTTTGTTTGACTCTTGTGTCTGAGGTCACGTGACTCCTCATCAAAAGTCATCAGCGATTGAGATCCTTCCTCTTCCTCCTCCTCCTCTATGTCATCCTCCTCCTCATCTTCTTTGTCTTCGCTGTCACCTGATCCACTGCCACTTCCATCTTCATAGCCAGCTGTAGCAAACATTAAATTCAACATTAACTAATAATTTATCTAGTAGCAACTGAACAATCCTTCATGAAAAACAATCGATCATAGATTAAGTCTGTCTAAGAGCAAAATTGATCTCAGCTTTTACATTTGTCAGTTGTAGTATGATCACAAAAGCAGGCAAAATCAAAGGAATGGTTTTTCTTAAAACTTGAATGGCTGGCTGCTAGCAATTTCTTAAATTCACATGCAACAACATAAATACATACATTATGTACATATGGCATGTGGCACAGTGGTCGATCGGGTAGAGCGATCAGCCCATAACATTCAGTGTGTGCTGAGCGCGCGGGTTCGAGCCTCGTCTGGGGCGTCAGTAACTGTGTAGGGACCTTGAGCAAGTCCTTTGCGCGCCATTGCTCTGCAGTACAACTGCAATTGCGCCGTCGAGGCGTGTGTATGCACTTCTGAGCAAAAGATGTTGGAAGAAGGGCGGTTTCAAATTTCGGTAATAATAATAATAAAATAATATATCATACTATATATATATATACATATATTATGCATATACTATACAAGTTTTCAATTATAATCACAATAATCACACTATATATATATATTTAGATATATATATATATATTATATATATTATATATAATTATACGCAGGCTACTCTATACGCCTATACAAAGCAGAGAGGCAGGCAGGCAGTCAGCTGGGGGTCACAGGTAAACGGTGGTAAGCTAAGCGTACGAAGAAAAGTTTGCTTTTATGGGTGTGCGAGAGTGCGGTGTAGGTTTTTGCCCCGGGAAATGTGGAAGACGGCACGAAGGGGATTCCGGAACCCCTGCAAAGCGTGTATCAAGTGTTCCCCAAGCCAACAATGTAAGTTTGGAGTGAATTGCTCTAAAACTGTGGAAATGCATCGACTGCATAGGACACACAGAATCTTGTTCTTATAGAAGATTTGCCAAAGAAGAGCTGAACATCACCGCTTTTCGTCGTGTCCCTGGGCAAATTATCACCAATTCAATGGCCCACAACTTCTGGTCATCAAAACTTGCCAAAACAGACTCAGAATATGTGTGGCTAATGGTGATAGACACATGTTGTGAAACAAAATGATGTTTGTTTCATAAAAATTACATGAGATGTGACCTCATAAAATCGTTTTTATAGCTTTTTGTTGCGTTGAATGTTTTTTGACTGTCAAAAATCTGTGGTTGCACTCACTAAAAGTGATTATAACTTTTGTTCTGTCCGACATAGCTTAGTCAAATTTGGTGGTGACATGTAAATAGGAATTAGCTTAGAGTCTGTAAACTTTCATTTACTAAGCTCTAATTTTGGTCAAAATATCAGCAAAAAACCTGATGGGGTTACTTTTTAATGGCTCACCCTGTACACCATGTACATAAAACAATCAATTATCTTCACCGAACTGTCTGGCTCTGAATTGCCCTAGAACCATGTTGAACCAAAGAACTAAAAAAGAGTTAGAATGAAGAAATGTAAATGAACGTACCACTGCCACTGTCAATCCAGTTGGCATCCATACCACTGACAGCCATCTTCAGCTTAACACTTATGGCTCGCAGCTGTGCAATCTGTTGCTCAACGACCGTAGTAGATGAAAAATCAACATCTGGCAGCGGAAGATCCACACTCAATGATGTAGTTGTTCCTGCGCTACAGAAAATACAATTGTCTAAGTCCGGGTAGTTGTATACTTGTTGCCATGTCACTGTGAAATTGTACCAATTCAGCTTCTACTATATGGCTGAAAGTGATCCATACAATCCAGAAGGAGATTTGTCCCAGAATGAATGCAAATGACAAGCACATCGGTCCTTTCAAATGAACAGCTTGCTCTCTTGTTATCTCCCACGGTCAATAATTATTGAACCATAAAATGTCAATTAATACAGAACCTGCTTGTACAGTGAATACAGGGAGTATCTCAAGGGAACCACCATTCAAGTATTAAAACTCACAGTGAAAATACACATAAGTTGATTCATTATGTAAATAAATTATATTACAATTAATTATATTACACATACATATCCACTTGGGAATAATTATTAATTGCAAAGCACTGAATATTACAGTCAAGAGATGCTTACCTAACAAGATGGCTACCATTCCAACAGGTGGTTGTCAGAGATTCGCTTGTTGCCAAAAGGCTATCACATGTATTGTTCACCAGAATCTTCCAGAAGAACTTTGTTTTCTGTACAACAGATCGAATGTCTCGAACTAAATGATCAAGGCGCCTAAGATCCTCACTCTTGTCTTTTAGTTTCTTTTGCGATTTCTTGTCTCTTGATGCCACCTCAGTTCCATTCAAACTTCGCCTTCTTCTTCTCCTGTCTTCTCTTTCTTCTGGTCCCCCACATTCGGTAAAAATCTAAACAGCAGAGAAATGTTAACCTTCAGAAACACTACTCAGTACTTGGATGCATAACTCTCCAAGGAATATCAGGACATCTAGGCTCATAACTCATATATATATTGATCCATCTAGGCTACCACATTCTCCACAGTCAACATCTATATATATAAAGAAGGATTTCTGTCCGTCTGTCCTGCGATGCATTTGCACAGTTTTGCAGCTATTCATTCCAAACCTTCCCCGTTCGCTCAGAGAACACCTGGGACATGCAGCCGAGAGGTTGCTGAATCCCACGGCAGCCCTCTTTCTGGTCTCCAGGGCCAAAAACATCTCTCAGGGTCCCCCAAGGAAAGTTTCCTTTTCAGTCGCCAGGATCGTGTCGACCTGCTGTACATGTACACATGACTGCCACACCTCTTCGGAGATATACGTTTGAACAGTCCAAGGGTTGAATGTAACAAGCAGCATCGCAGCATCGATCCTGTATAGCAGAGAAACACCTAATTTGGATCTAAAGGTAACTCAATTCGACAAACCAGCATGACATGGCATTTAAGCGCCCTTGTAGCGGCATGGCTGCGTTATGGCGCTTCAGAAATCGTCCGTTTAATAATGACAAAACGCTCGGTAAGAGTTCTTTAAAATGTTGTATTTAAGTTTAGAATGGAAAGCCCGGGGTGTGATGGACAGGGGTGCTAGAGACAGATGATGTTGCATGACGGGCAGTGATGATGGGGGAACTCAGAATTCACGAAATTCAGAAGGAAGGTCATTCCAAAGACGAGGTACAGCGTTTGATATGGTGCGGTTTGAGAACTTGAGATGAGATGTAATCGGGGTCAAGTGAGGGTGAGGCAAAAGGACGATCGGGTAGAGCGAGTTGGGTGGATGGTGAAGAGATCGCGAAGATATTTCAGCAGGGAATATTGTATCAAGTTGTAAGTTAGTTATAACATTTTGTACGTATCAGTGTCTATTCTCTGTCCGTTTATGCATTTGCACACTTATGCAGCTATTCACTCGAAACCTTCGCCGTTTGCTCGGGGAACACCTCGGACACCCAGTAGAGGGGTTGGTGAACCCCGCGGTCACGGTCTTCCTCCTCTCCAGGGTCAAAAACCCGTCTCAACCCGAGAGAACGCCGGGTACCCCATCTAGTATTTTATATATGCTTTAGTTCAGCCTCTACTGAAGAAATCATCCATGAATGACAGCACCCTGGCAAACTGTTGGCCAATTTCAAACTTGAATTTAACTTCAAAACTTCTTGAACATTCAGCAAACAAGTCGACTAGATGTCCACCTGTTTTGAAATTCGTTACTTCCTCCTTTCCTATTAGCATGTCGTGAATTCGACTCCACTGAAACTGCTTTTCTCTCTATCCACAGAGACAGAATCTGCACACACATGAAGTCTGTTTCATTAATGGAGCAATATGCAACTAGGCAGATCTGTCCACACCACATTCGTGATTAGACGGATGTGGTCACAAGATCGTATGCCACATTTCTCCTCTGATTTGTTTGGCTAATCTTCTGGTGTCTAGCTAACTTGACTACTACAACTTGCTTTGCTGGCATTTAAAAATCTATTTTATGAAGCTTCAGAGTCCAAAACACTTGAGCCATTTGAACACTAAAACTCCAAAATATGAGCACAGATCACTGATAGTGTAATCACTCAATTGGCCGCCCATAAAAAGCGATAAACGTTTCAGATTGTACTAATTGTATGCAAGACAGTATTTCAGTCAAACGGTCTCTCGAGTTAGCAAGGACTCAATGTCTTCAGTCCTTTTTAGTATTTTCTGCTATTGGACCTACAGGTGGAACTTTTGTTTAGCAAGAGTTCTTTGCACAAAGTCTGTTCTGGTTGTCAGATCTGAACTAAAAAACTCATCGTATCCTGGACTCATTTTCCCCATAGGCTATTTCCATGTCGTCTTGCGCTCCTTTATTGGCCTTCAACTTGACTCAATTAAATGTGGCGTAGACAATGACTTTGCAGAGTAGTGACATGAGCTTTGCATTCATACTTTTGATCACTGATCACCTAACTTTCGATCAGCATCCTAACAACATGAACTCATCGCTCCCTTCAGCCCATGGACCTAATAGGTCCATGGGCTGAAGGGAGCGATGCTGCATGATGTTACCAATGCAACAATGGTAGCAAGGATACTCTATGCGGCCCCACCTGGTGGGGTCTGTTGGGTGTGAGGAGCAGGCTCCCAAAATACACTGCGACGGCTGATTAGAGTAGGGTACTTCGCAGGCCCAGTTTAAAATGTTGAACAGTTATGCAGACACAGCAATTCACCTCTTTAATGCAATAACCAACCATCATATATACTACATGGGCTGTTGCCCCCAAATAAACAGACTTCATACCCACTAATTCCAAAAGCCTACAACAGAGAAATATCAAATGATGACAGTCTGGCATGCAGTACATTTATAATGCAGATGATTTATGCAGCATTTAAAGCCAGAAATAAGTAGAAAAATTGTATGGACAGGTATGTTTTCACAATACATAAATATGCAATTCACATGTAAAGGATATGCATGCATACTATACTTACTTACTTATCGACTGACAAAGGGCGCTATATAAATTTTTTTAATGAATGAATGAGCATTGTGAGATTGGCACTATGGAGCTTCTTAGATTCGACTGGTGGTGTACTCTATGCAGGATTCAATCAAATCAGCATCACCTCATAATATATAGACAAGTGCAGGCAACTTACTGAGAAATCTAGGTTTCAAGAGCACAGATAATTATTATCTAAATGCAATTATCAGCTTTGAAGAAAGCGTAAACGAGTTTCACCATACACATGAAAAGGAACTATTAATCAAAGTAATCGACATCATCACCAGTACGCATGTTACCACCTTTCCACCCATGACTTCCCAATGCCTTTCACCCATGACGTCACAATGCCTTTCACCCATGACCTCACAATGCCTTTCACCCATGATCTCCAATGCTGGGAGCTCAATTGTTCTGTGATGTGCTGAATTGTCCTGCATCGAATTGTTCCTGGGCAAAATGTACATGTTCAAAAGTCCAAACAGTCTGCGCTGAATTTAACCATGCCAAATTATTTAGTTACCATCAATAGTACACTTGCTGATTACCTGTTTAGAAAGTGTGTCAACGTTAGACTGGAAGTTCATAATGGCTTCAGATATCTTCACCTCGATTGGATTGACCACATTTTCAATGTTGAATGGACCTTCCAGCTTCTCAGCCACTCTCACAAATTCATCTGAATGACGCAAAATAATCGATCAACGTACACACGTCATAAGTTAACCAAGGAAAATGATGCAATTGAGGGCATATCACATACTCAAAATATTTTCTAACTAGCAGGTAAACTCACTAAACTAAACTAAACTGAACATGTTAGATAGTTGGATTTGGAGTTTACATGAGACAATCACATATGATTAAATATTAAAATTAAATTATGAAAATGAAGCTACCAGTCAAATTTCAAGTCTAATTCGTCCTTCTAACTACCAATTTTCCTGCAACAAAGTACACACCACACCATTCAATAAGACACAGTGAAAGAAACATCGATCTTCTATGAAACCAACACAATGAAGTCGCAGCTCTGATGTTCCATCGGAGCGTTCCCAGAGTAGGCAGACTTCATGAGGCACTATATAAAATTGCTGTAATAATAATAATTATTATATTGAAATACCAATAATGGTAATTGGCAACACCACTATAATTCTTAGATGCACTGTTACAGCATAAAGTTCTGCTACAATAAAATCTGTCATACCTATTTAAATGAAAGATTTGCAACAATATTGCAGTCTAATGTCTTCTTGTTTTGACATTTTGTACTGCAATATGTCTAAAGTCCCCGTCACACTAGACCCCGATCTCACTACGCTTCAAACGAACGACCTAGACTCAAGAATGCTGCCAAATGTGGCAAGATCGTGGTCGTTCACTGATAAATTTCAGGTAAAAAATCGTAAAAACACACTCAAACCAGGCCCCGATCTCACTACGCTACTATCACGCTCATAGAGCATGGTGGAAACGCGTAGAACACAGTAGAACCGCATTTCGATCTTCTATGAACAGATTGTAATCACGATTGAGCGTGGCGCCATTACCAAAATTAGCTTCCCATCGGAACATGATGTCGTTACTTTTACATCATGCCCACAGTGATGTCTCTGCGACCTGACCACGCTCTCACTATGACAATAATGCGTCACTGTCAGGCTTGACCCTCTCGTAATACGATTGCGCAACACTTAAAGCATGCAGACAACGCCGCATTTGTACTTATGCATGCATGTATGTATGTATTTACATATATGTATGAAAATAGATGACTAATTATGTCATACCGCAAGCAAAGTGAGGCAAAAATCGCAACATCAGGCAGTTTTTATTTCAATTCATATTTCAGAAATACAGCGGAATTACTTCACATAACGAACACCTCTCCACATAGTCAGTATGCTAGCAATACACACATGTCCTGAAAGTTCAATACTATTACTGCTAATACCACTACTATCAATACAGTGCAGCACAACACCTCCAATCACTTATCTACAATAAATGTTCCATTACCAAAATTATTGTATCATGTGTCCAAGGCATTTTCGACCATGCGTCCATCTTCATCGTAGCATACAGTCCTGCCTCCTCGCCCTCCTCAGCATGATGATGGCTTGGCATTCCAGGGATTCGAGTTGTCCTTGTAGAAATAACATGTTTCATCCATGGCTGATACTGCACTGTTTGTGTTGCATCCCAATTTATACCACAAAATCATAGTGGTTGAATTGAGCGTGGTAGTAACGCAGGTTATACGTTATGAGAACGTCACAGCGGCGTTGTCTGCGCACGTTAAGCATTGCACAAGCTCACTACGAACAAATCGAGCCTGACGGCGACACATTATGGTCATAGCGGCAGCATGGTCAGGTCGATGGACATCGCCGTGGGCATGATATAAAATTAACGACATCGTGCTCATATCGGGAAGCCAATTTTTGCGACCCCCAACACGTTTGCAATACGATCATTAAGTTCGCACTATGCTCGAGTTACGTCGGTACTACGCTCGCCCCGTTTCTATTATGCTCAAACACGCTCGAACTGTGCTTCTTTCCGCTACGCTCGCACCTTGGTTTTTAACATGTTCAAAATTTGGCCACGCGCTCCACCCTCATCGTGACAGCACCACGCTCAATTGCGATTGCAATACATTCATAGAAGATTGAACTACGGTTCTACTGCATTCTACACGTTTCCACCACGCTCTACCAGCGTGATGAGAGCATTGCGAGATCGGGGGCCTGGTGTGACGGGGTATGGGGTATAAGATCTCCACTGGTTATCCATTTACAAGAGGATGACCTTCAAAGTAAGGACCCTTGTTTCAACTGTCTAAATGGAATGGCACCACCATGTAGACTTGTTACTTGTCGGTCTAAATTGCATCTGGGAAAGAGCCAGAAACCACTGCAATCTGGCCCCACAGTCAGAAACGCACTCTACATCCAACTCCATGCACCAAAATGTATATCAAAAAGCTACTTGCGGCAATTAAAGACCATACAGTAACGTCATCTGTCTGAGTCGAGCTACTGCTAATACTTGCACTTTATAATGATGTAGAAAATGCATCTATTTTGCAATTTGCATCTGTTTATTCATCTTGCAAATGTGTGCCTGGCATGCAGAGTCAGAAACCAACTGTTACATGATAATCCCTTAACTAGATGGCAATGTGGTCTATCTAAGTAATTGAACACTGTTGCCTGCTGAAGTGCAAGTGCCTTCACATTAGACAATTGATGCCTTGAGAATTCTAGCCATAAGAAGACTTACACAAGTCTTACACACCACTAATAACAGCGCCACAGCGTAATATTTGCCACAGCGTAATATTTAATTGGAGAATAATGAAACTGGTCATCTTCAGTAGGAGAAAACGTTTTAATTTCATTCCTTTTTATTCATTCTTTAAGTACTACATAATCACATTATACAATATACACCGAGGTAGGGCAACAGTTTTCATATGTTAATATACAGTGGCCGATCGGTTAGAGTGGTCAGCCAGTAACGTTCAGTGTGCGCTGAGTGAGTGGGTTCGACTCTCGTCTGGGGAGTTACTGTCTTGAGCAAGTCCTTCACGCACAATTGCTCTGCAGTACAACTGCAATTGCGCCGTAGAGGCGTGTGTGTGCACTTCTGAGCAAAGAATGTTGGAAGAAGGGCGGTATCAAATTTCGGTAATAAATAAAATTAAAATAAATACAATCAACCTTGCAGTAAGATACAACAGTTCATACAAACAACCTTGTACAGAAATACACTAAAAATGTTTGGAAATAGGCAGACTTTGGTTGCATTGAATAACGTTATTTTGAATGCATTTCTAAACAATTTTACCAGTTGGGCTCAAGGTAACAGCAGCATAAGGTCAACTGGAAAACTTCAATTCACTTTGGAGAGTTGATTGTCGCCACATGAGTTGGACATCATTTAATTCCACTATCTTGCTCAGCCATTTGGAAATCTAAACAGGTTTATATGACAGACTCAGACCTCAGAGAATCTTGGCTTTGCTAGATGACTTTCTAGTCTGCCATCAATTTGATTACTATACAGCAATGTCTAAACAACTCAGAAAAATTTGTGCCATTTGCTACAAATGCTTCCAAACATGTTGTATTTTTGGCATTTGATTGTATGGCCCTCATACGATGATATGCCAAAAACACAACACCTCAATCTGATGCATGGAGTCAATGCACCAGCCTACAAGTGACAATCAAGTGATGCATTGCAAAAATCAATGACAGCATTTTAGGTGTCAGGGCAATATGCCGCAGGACATTTCACCGCGTTTGCTAAATGTAAAGTTGAAAACTCAGCGGGACGACTCAGAACTGCCGTTTGGTCGTGAAACTACAGAAAGAGCAAAATATGAACAGAATCAACGTCGACCGTCTTATTGCAGGTGAAGATCCCCCAATGAAGAAGAAGAAATATCGTGACCTCAATCGCCGTTTGCGAAGCGTTGTTTCTGATTACGAACACCACACATCAGCTGAGTATACCTACGCGGTTGTAGCCACAACATAAACTTATACGACTAATTCAGGAACTTAACATTGCACTTGAAAATTGTGTTTAAAATTTCATTTCATGAGTTGCTTAACAGTTCCTTGACAATTATTGTGTTTAAAATTTCATTTGCTTTATAATCGAGAGTTGCTTGACAATTGTGTTTAAAATTTCATTTGCTTAATAAAATTTCTTTCATGACTGTCTTGATGTGTGCTCTATAAAATATATCCATGATTAGCAGAGAACTGTCCGCCCCTTGTGGTGAAATGTGCTGCGGCGAAATGTCCTGCAGCATATTGCCCTAGAACCGCAATTTCAAATGTTGTCAAATCATATTAGACCATAGTTATGCACAGTGATATTAATGGGAAATATCTGACAATATGACATAATTTATACTACCAATGAAAATGATCCAATTTTCACTTAGATCCGTGTACAACAGTTTCAGGCATGTGGAGGTGACAATTCGACAGTACATCTGACACGGTCTGGCACATGGATGGCCACTGCATTGTGAACAATGCAACATCTGGGTGACTTCTCGAATGCACTGATCAGTCATTCTCATCTAAAACAAAGTCACTAATACTAATCAATCCAGCAAAAACAAGAGTCAGTCGACCAGACAAAGCCAGTGACTGACTGGCTAAAACTGCTCAAATACTGGAGCTTATCACAAGAAACTGCTCTGAGTCATACACATTTGTTGTACATGCAATGTGGAACAGATTGAGACTCAGACATCTGAGTTTGTTGTATAGATTTTGACTCTAAAAAGAAAACTGCAGTACATCTGCAGCCATGAAGAGCATGTCCCCATGCATCCAGCACAACGCCAAATGTCTTTCAAACAGAAACAACCATCATCATAAAAACAACAGTTAGTTGACATTTTTCCTGTAACCACTTTATAAAACTCTCTTTCTCTGCATCTCTCACTCCAGATGTCCATTTTTCTGCCTCTTTTTAACCTTCCAGATGCACGGTCCTAACCTTTGCTTTAATGTCCGAATAAGCATGAAATATTTCTATGCCAAGAAGAAAGCAGAAAATTGATGCAAATGATGATGAAGACTTCTTCGATTGCAGTCACGTTAATTACCTTAGAGATGGCATCAATGACATTGCAACCAACAGCCAATGCCTGGACAAATGTCTTGGCTGCAATGAATGAACGCTTGATCTGACGTAGAAGTGAGGCAGGGACGTCTCCAAATGGTCTGATCTTATCAACATTATCTGAGATGCAGTTTAGGTATTCGTCATCAAAGTCATGCTGAGGGTTCAGCAGAATGAAGATGCGCTGCATCAGACGCGAGAAAAACTCATCCAGCGCAACAGAAACATCGACGGCACCAAATCCCTTGAAATAACGACGCAAACTACGGAATAAATCCATGAATATATCGGAATTCTGCTGATATAGCAAGCCATACGTCCTCACAAACATGTTATGCAGATCTACACTTGACTGGTCCAACATTCTTGTAAAAAATTCTGCAAAAATAAAACAATATTTGTACCATACAATCATATGCCATTCAAAGGTTCAGAATACTATTACTAGTGGATCTTGGCAAATGTACTTATATAAGTATGCACACATGTACCGACAAGGCACAAGGTATCAAGGTATCAGATCACTTCAATACCTCACAAAGACACTGAAATTTATATCTAGTGAGTTGATAAACTTTGTAGTGCATATAATTCCAGATATGTTGGAATACAAGGTTGGTGCAGGAGCGCCCCTGAGTAGATTTGTTGAAACGGCGCTATATTAAGTTTCATTGACTGATTGATTGATGTGGGGTACAACTGATATTCAAGACAAGACATGAAACAATTTCTATTAATATAATTTCTAGCTGTTTTACTAGCATGATGGAGGAGAGAAAAGAGCCTACTACTGGGTGGTCTGAATTAGTCAAGTTCGACGAAGCCCGAGTTAACGCACTATGAGAATGGAACAGAATTTTGCTCTTAGAGACAGAAAAAAATATTATGAATTTTTGTAACATTTTTTAATATCGGCGCCGATTATCTTGCCGATATCTGATAACAACCAATATCTCTATAATCGGCATCGATTATGAGTGCTGCCGATATATCGGTACAGCTCTACTTAATCTTATTCTTTTGTCAATCCAGCAACCATACATTTTCCAAGCCAAATTATTCATTTTTTTAAACTAATTATTAATTAATTAAAGATACTCAATCAAAGCTAAAAACCAAAGATTAAGTTTTTCCTTTAGTCATGAAGGCTCATGAACGGAACGCTTTAGCGATATGAAATTTCTACAAAATGTTCTTCTCCCAATTTCTCAGCTCACCTGAATATTTTCAGAGAGGCGGGGTTAAATTAAAACGTCATACGAAAGCGGGGCGAAATTCAATATGCAAATCAAGCCCATTTGTTAAGCATCAATATTACGATTGCTGATGGCTTCAAGCCAAAGCAAATCAAAGTCAAGCTAAATCAGTCAGAGTAAATGACACGACAAATCGTCTACATTTAACTTCCGAAATTTGAAGAATTGTCGATTCGATTTTAAAACAACCGCCATTTTCAATCGCATCATCAGAAGGCGTATTAGTTAAACACCTCGTGACAACTAACATCCAAATGCGGTACTAGTTAGGAGCACCAAAAACGAACGCAGCTGCCACGCGAAATGGCGGACCCACTTCCAAAAGAGGTCTGGTGAATGTAGTGATACCTGCGTCAGTTAAGAAAGACACAATCGGGGCACACCCACAGAGTTCAAAATTCAGTTCCAAGCGAAGCTAGGCTGTAAGGCTAGTAGGCCTAGCATATAAATTTACACTAAACTAGTGTTTAGCCTCGTAGCCTACACATGGCGGTGAAATCATTGAAGTTAAAACATAATATTAAATATTATCTGCCACTGATGGAGGTTAAATTTGGATATCTGGGACTATTTAGGCCCAGGTAAAACTACACTGAGTTTTGCTCAAAATAAATACGTAACACTCAGGGGATGGGGTCAGAAACGGCCATTTCAGCGTTACATAATTATGCAATGACCCCTAACGAACTTCATAATTATAGAGCTTGCAGCTCAAAACTTTACTGCACTTCAGGTAAGCCAATAACACCACAACGGTTTAGTTTGACATGTAAGTTTGAAGTCAATGTCTCTAATAATTAGCAAATCAATGGAGCAGTTTGACAACAGTTCACTGATTCAACTTATCAAATAATTGCTCCTTTAATTGATTTAATCAAGAGTGAGTCGCTTTCAAGAATCGTTCACAAGACACCCACTGCCATTCAGCGCTAGAGCAGCTAGACTGCTTTCTCATTCCATTTTGACATAAACTGACAACTAAGAAACATGGGCATGCACTAAGTAAAGAATTGTTCTGCAAGTTACTTCCATTTCTGTTGTTTCCAGAGAAATACTGCACAGATCTTAGATAATGTAATAATGTATAATAGGATGTTTTGACTCAAATGTTTCTAAGACTTTAACTAGTCTTAAAATATCCAAGTGCAATATGGCCATCAAGTTGTCTCAAACTGAACTTACCATCAAATTTTGATCTACTAGAGTTGAAACTATCAACAGGTGAATCAGTTAAGTTAGTCAGAGTCCATGTAAAGTCCTGTTGGCTTCTCATCTGTAGGATCGTTTCCATTTTCTTCGTACAACATCCACTGCCACAGACTGAAAGTATTGCAGCACAACTTACACTTCAAGACTAACCTGAGAACTGGACAAATGCCAACAAACATCATTGTTAGACTTCACTGTTATGATGCTAATTCTTGGCTGGTTCAGCAATGCAGCTGTTTGATCTGCACCACCTTTACTTGGTCCAGAGACTCTAAATATCCAAGCCATCAGCCGTCTACAAAAATTTGTTGGTTGGTTTCACGCCCACCACTAGTGACTCTTTTCAGCTTACTGTGCATAGTTTTGCTAATAGATACAATTTTAATTGTTAACTGTGACATTTAACATAATTTAAGCCAGCGCAGAGAGCGCCTCTGAGTAGATATCTTGAAGATCGCTATATAAATGCTTGATTACATTACATCTGGCTATGATATGGATATGCAACAAGGGGTTGGTGGCAAAGACAAACTACTGCTTTGTAATAGAATTTATATTGTGCCAAAACCTTCATGGTGTCCAACCTGAACCTAACCGACCATCATGACGTACATTACAAGAATTTTGGTGCTTTTAGCAGAGCACATGCGGGAAAGGTCACTTGCTGAATTTTGCACGTGTTCGGCCGCAGAAGCAAAAAAATATTTTTAGTAAGTAGGTGATTCATTCGTTCTGAAAACTAGCTAGTGTTATCTGTGTCTAAGCTTCATAAAACGAAATACAGTCACATAGAAAACTGCACAGAACAAACCTTGAGAAGACTTGTAACTCATGTCTACAGAACTATCACAGAGTACAACCATACTTGCGCAACTCCCATCATGGGGGGAATTACTATGTACGTCAGACTTTTTTGTCAAGACTAATTCTACGAGAATAACCATAAAAATTAGAAAGACTCGAACGCGATTGGCATTTGTTGAGTAATTCCCTTCGCCGCTGAATGGGTCTCTTGCCATTGCGAACAAAGCCGTATAAACTCTACTCCACTTCACACAAACTTATAGATTCTCCTAAAATTACACAACCTCGTTACGCCGTAACGATATATTCATAGTAATTTTGCACATAGTTTAAGCTCCCGCTACTCTTATAATGCTTTAACAGACCGGTTATCAGCATTACACATGTTTATCAAGGAATCTATATTTACAGTAGTGGTTACTCGCGATATCTCCGCATCCGGCGTAAGCCGACGTGCGTCGCGACATCTAGCATTGCGGGTGTAAAGAGGACTAGTTGATGTTAACGAGGTTGATAGTCGCGATGTCGTACTAAAAGTTTGGAGATTGCGATTAGTCATTGCCGCATATTCTCTTGGTCCTTAATTTTGATTTCGGAAGGCTCATAACTGAAAACGTTTTTGCATAGATAAATTAATCTAAATAATGAAGCTAATTCGTTTGCAAAATGAGAAACCTAGCAGCCTCAAATTTGGTTGATTTTTTAAGCTGCCCTGCAATGTCACTTGAAGGTGCTTTTGACTCGGGAACCATCCGCTGTCCTCAACACACCTGGCTACTGTTTTCGCTCTTTTGAATGCGCCTCAATCACTCTAAAACTACCGAACAAAATTCTTACCATCTTCAACGTCTACCGCCCTCCTTCCTCCTCCTCATATTCAAGTCCTTCGAACGATCATCCGTCTACTTGCAAGAATTTACAACCCTCCTTTCTACCGCTGCTACCATTCCTCATGAATTCCTGATCACAGACGATTTCAACATACATGTCGATGATCCCTGTGATTCATTTGCCACTGAATTCCTCACGCTCTTATCATCCACTAATCAGGTCCAACATGTCAACTTCCCCACTCACTGTCACAACCACACATTTGATCTCATCGTCACATCATTCAATTCTCTCTCTAAGTTGTCGCCAGATATTTCTTTCTCTTTTTATACACCTTCCGATCATTATCCCATATTCACATGCCTTAACATTCTACCTACTCCGCGTCCTGATCCTGTCTTACGTTCTTTTCGTCGCATCAGTTGCATAAACATTGAAGCCTTCACGCAAGATCTCTCCGTTTCAGACCTCATTCTAAATCCTCCACTCTCCCTTGACGATCTTCTGTCTCCCTACAATACCACTCGATCTCTCCACGTTCCTTGACAAACACGCTCCTATTATCAACAAAACCGAATCTCACGCTAACAACCCGTGGTATAATTCCTATCTCTAGACTTTCAAATCGTTCCGTCGACGCCTCGAGCACACCTACAAACGAACCCGTGATCCTCAAGTGCTTTCTGCCCTAAAATCGGCTACAAATAGGCCTAAATACCACGACCTTCTGGCTAAGGCTAAAACGAGATTCTATTCCCCGCTGGTCCAATCCCGATCCTCTAATCCTCGACTTCTTTGGAAAACTGTAAATCAACTCCTCCATCGGAACTCTTCCAGCTCACTTCCAAACTCGCTTCCATCTTCTTCTATAGCTAAATCGGTCTGTTCTTTCTGCTCTCGAAAAATTACTACACTCCGTCTCTCTCTCTCTCTCTCTCTCTCTCTCTCTCTCTCTCTCTCTCTCTCTCTCTCTCTCTCTCTCTCTCTCTCTCTCTCTCTCTCTCTCTCTCTCTCTCTCTCTTCAATCACTCATTTCCAAAACCACAATCGATCCAATTCCAAAAGTTTCCTCCTCTATTCATGACTCTCCCGCTTCCTCACCTCCATCTTCATTATCCACCTTCGAACCAACATCTGCAGAGACAGAAATACTCATTATGCTACAATCTCTTCCTAACAAGCAGTGCGAACTCAACCCTATACCACCTCCTTACTGAAAGACTGCGCATCAATCCTTGTTCCTATCATTACCAAAATAATCCGATTTCTATCTACTGGCAACTTTCCACAACTCTTCAAACATTCTATAGTCACTGATTCACTCCTCAAGAAACCATCGCTCGACAAAGAAATCCTTTCAAACTATCGACCTGTCTCCAACCTGTCATTCATTTCTAAATTACTCGAATGCATTGTCTCTATTGTTCCGGATAACCCAGACAGCCACGCCCCATCTGCCCGACGCCGGCCGGATTTCCATTTTGCCTATCGGCCCGCTACCTACATTAGTCATCCAGCCTGCACGCGCGACGCTCGTCCACACGACGCCTATTCCACATGTGCGCTGAGGTTTAGGGCCAACGTCGTGTACCCCAAGTGGCCCAACGCTATTGGCTCGGACTAATTAGCCGTCTGCCGAGTCTCTAGCGGCTGGCTGCAGCGTAACACGGGAAGCGGTGGAGGCTAGCTGTGGTTGCACCCAGCGCGGCGCTAATATAGCCTCTAGGGGCTGCCCAGGTGGCTGACTGCGGGATCCCGCGTATATCGGTGAAGGCTCCGTGGGGATCGGTGGCTGGCTAGCTGTGGTTGCACCCAGCGAGGCGCTAATATCGCCTCTATGGGCTACCCAGGTGGCTTGCTGCTGGCCAACCGCGGGGTTTCGGAGTGGGCTAGCTGTAATTGCACCCAGCGCGGCACTAATATCACCTCTAGTGGTAGACTATGGGAAAGACGTTGGCACTACGCCGGTTGTTGTAGGGGACTGTCATCCAATCCCCGCAGGGCCATACGTGGGAAATTAGGACCAGTTCTAAAAGGGCTGTAAGATTAATTTTTTTTTGTACTATTGGCATTCAAATCTCAAAAGTGCATAATTCACCAAGATAACACACACTTTTGAGATTGGATTAAACAGTTCTTAATGTGGCTATTGCATGAAATAGAAAAAGACTTGTAGATCTTTATGAAAACAATTATATTGAAGTTAGCACCAACATATATCACAAAGAGTTACAAACATTGGACCAGTATTGGCTTAAACGAATTCTGATAAATAGGATAAAAATGAAAATAAATAATTATAGAATTACTTTAATGCTGTGGTGATGCAGCATTTATAATTAATAGTTTTGGCTATAGGCTGAATATTTTTGAAAATCCTTCGTTTCAAGTAAACACATAGATTTTATATATATATATATATATATATATATATAAAATAGTAATGTCGTAATGTTTTTATGTCTTTGGATGCTATATTTTTAGCACTGTGTAATATCATTAGGCACACTTCAGCAGAACAGAATTTAATGCTTCTTCATTTTTCAAACATTTTGATGCCAGATATATATATATATTATATATAAACTTCTAAATATTTGACATCAAACTGTTTGAAAGATGAAGAAGCATTAAATGTTGTTCTGCCAAAGTGTGCCTAATGACATAACATATATATATATATATATATATATATATATATATATATATGTGGGCTGTACCGAATAGGTGATTTTCACTATTTGGCCAAATATGAATAATTAGCAAACTATTCGGCAGAATACGAATAGTATAAAAATAGGTCTACCGACAAACTTCAAAATTGAGTTAAATTTTCAGTTCAGTAAGTTTACTACATAAACTAACAGCAACAAGTTAACTATAGTATACATGTAATATATATATATATATATATTGAGAAATGAAGATGCATAAAATTCTGTTCTTCAAACTGCCTAATGATGTGGTGCTAAAAGTATAGCCTCCAAAGACATAAAAACATTCTGAAATATTACTATTTTATATATATTAGGGCTGCACTGAAAAGTGGGTCAAATAGTTATTATGTTGCATCCTTCTGCCAATCTGTATAAACTACCGGTACTAGGAATGGAACTAATTTAACTAAACTTAGAAATAAGACATCTGCCACTGCGACACCTTGGTCCATGCAGTAGATAGCTTTTTCAGTTTACTCGACACAGCAGCCGCTGCTTGTGCAGAAGAACAGATGATACGTGACCGCTACTATTTGGCCGAATAACTATTTGACCCACTATTCGGTGCAGCCCTATTATATATAAAACAGTAATATATCACAATCTTGCTATGCCTTTGGAGGCTATATTTTTAACACCACATCACTAGACAGTTTGCAAAACAGAATTTTATGCATCTTCATTTCTCTAAATATGCATATATATATATACATACACATATGCAATATAATTATATCCGACATCAAACTGTTAGAGAAATGAAGAAGCATTAAATTATGCTCTGTAAACTCTGCATAATGACATGGTGCTAAAAGTATAGTCTCCAAAGACATAAATACATTTAGAAATATTACTATTATGTACGTAAATAAATAAATATATAAGTGTGCAATAAAATATAACTATATCTGACATCAGACTGTTTGTGAAACAAAGTATATATATACATATATATATACGCATATATACGCAATAAATACATATAACATCAGACTGTTTGAGAAACAATGAAGCATCAAGTTATATTCAGTTTGCCTAATAACATCGGGCTAAACCCAAGGATGGCAACAACAGTTCTGCCATCTACTATGTGCATTTAGCAGTAATGAATAATAATATTTCTTTAGAAATAAACACACTCTAAAATTTAGCTTAGTCTTCAATTATAAGACATCTTTGCAAAAATACACAACTACACTGGTGAACTTCAAAACATGTAGGAAGTAGCCAACAAACTTTGTTGAGTTCTGTCCAGTTATGTGTAGCAAATAAAGCATTATCAGCTAAAAGTTCAATATGGGCATCTTGAAGGTTTTACTCATAACCCTAAATATAGCAGAGGAGTATAAAGTAGCAACAAAACATAAAGTTCTAATTTCAAGTGGAAAACTGTTCTGGAAACTGGGAGATGGTCCAATGCTGGAGAAGAATCGGTGACACGATGCAGAGCAGTGTTCGTCGATTTGGATGGCTCATCGCAGGAACAGAGCTTCTTGATGTATTCTGTGGCCAAACTGCCATCGTCAAGAAGGATCTTGAATCTAATGCGATCTTCAACTGGAAGCCAGTGCAGAAATGTCTCGCAAATAAACGTGTAGTTTAAAATATGCATCAGAATAGAAGTGGTTGAGGCTAAGGTATATGCAATCTGTTTTGGCTTGTAGAAAAGCAAACCTCGAATTGCAGAAACCATCTGCAAATCTGCAACAGAAAGGCCAAATACACACTATATTAATGCAATTATAAAGTTTCACAGGTAAAACAAAAAGTGAAAAACAACATGCCTTAGATATTTTCCTTCCAAAATGACTTCTGTTTTCTTGTGTAGAAAGGGGAAGGAAAAGGGATTTTGATAATCATGAAAGCACATGAATTTTTGTAGCTGCAATTGAACATTTGTGTAGTGCCACCCATAGTCGCTCATGACTCAAGTCAGTGTTACCAAAGTGTCCGACCAAAACTATGTTTTTTATTTTCGGCTGAAAACGAAAACGGCACCAAAATTGCCGTTTTGGTTTCGGCCGAAAACGAAATATATATATATGCTGGTGCAAAAAATATATATCGTTACCACTGATGATGATATATATACTTGTGTGCAAGCATATATGTATTACATATATATTACATATAATGCTTACCGGCCAAACTATAACCTATGTGTCATCAGCTAAACACAACAGATAAGGAAATATGATTCCAATTAGCCGAGTCAGGCTGAAAGCAATTCGATTCGACAGAATGCATGTCGTTTCGATTGAACGCATTTTGCCCTCTCTGGGTTGAAAATATCAATTTCCATATTACCAAGATAGAACTCTATGCGTTCAACTCAAAGATGGCATACTTATTTTTGATGGCATACTAATTTTTGTAGCTGCAATTGATAGAGGACGCACCTCTACCCATCAAACCACGTGAAGGCTTCGGTAGGCAATAATGTTACAGTTTTGGATTTGGGCTGAAAACGAGTTTTAGTTTCGGCTGAAAATGAAACTGAAACGAAACTGCCAATACCAGTTTCGGCTGAAAACGAAAATTGTCCGAAACTGAAAAGCATGCAGTTTCGGTGCCGAAAACGAAACCGAAATTCGGTCGATCTCTAATGTTATCTCTAACAAATAAGAATCTCAGGTGTTCTAGAAGACTAAGGCTAAAGCACTCAAGGAACAGTTCTTGCGGAAATGCTTCCGACTAGCAGGCCGACAGAAGCAAAATTCTCTCAGTGAGCATTGGCATTGCGCATGTGGGGACATCCAGAAGCCAAGGGGATATAGAGTGCCAGAGTAGTAAAGTGACGAAGGTTTGTACAAACTGAAGGCATAATGAAACTCCTTCAACCAAAGAGTTGAGCACATCTGTCAGAATTTTGAACTGAATGCACTGGAGCACAGGAAGTCAGTGTAGAGTTTCCCAAATGCAGGTAGGTATTTGAGCAAACTTTGGGAGATCACAAATAAGACGAACAATCGGCTTGGGCAAAGTAATCGATTAATCAAGTTTTACTAATCGATGAATCAAGGGTCAAAAAACCTTGATTAACTGCAATTTTGTAAGATTAGTATGATTAGCTCGATTGTTCAAGTACAGTAAGCCGCTGATTATCGATAGCACTATAAATGTCAGAATTGAGCGTCGACTTATTTAAATTATGTTTGATAAACTGTATTGGCTCCTTCTCTATGCTCGCATACAATTTTAAATTCTCAGTGTGCAATTCCCCACGAGAAGAAGTAGGTTTTGAGAAAACAAAAGACTGAATTTTAGAGCAAACAGATGGAGAAGGCCCATTCCATAAAGAGGAACCAATTGAAGCAAAAGATCGAGACTGAGCCACAGTTGTTCTCTTTTGAGAAAACAAGAGGTCAAGTCCATTGAAGTGGAGAGGGAGCCAATGTTCAGTACTTCTGAACGCTTCACCCTGCTACAAGCGCTCTAGAAATGTTTAAGTGCCATACAATACAATACTAGAACGATTCTGGCAGAGGTGATAAAAGCGGGAAAGGGCATTTATATGGCCAGATAGGGTCAAGAAAGAGGCGCAGATCTCGAGGCGATAGGCAAAAAGGTGTTATGGGAAAGCCTGACTAAGGGTCTCCAAGTCAATCCTGCCAAGCTGGACTTGGCCAACAAGTCAAGCAAGATGTATTGGGTTTTGCTAAGGTTCAGGCAAGAGACCCAGAAGTTCAGAACAGCAGATGCCTTCAGCATGTGCTCGTCTTTGCTCTCTCTGTGTCTTCTACTGTTTGATTGCTTACTGCTCTCTCTGTGTCTTCCACTGTTTGATACGTCACTGCTCTCACTGTGTCTTCTACTGTTCGATACGTCTTTGCTCTCTCTGTGTCTTCTACTGTTTGATTGGTCACTGCTCTCTCTGTGTCGTCTACTGTTTGATACGTGACTGCTCTCTCTGTGTCTTCTACTGTTTGATACGTCTTTGCTATCTCTGTGTCTTCTACTGTTTGATTGGTCACTGCTCTCTCTGTGTCTACCACTATTTGATACGTCATTTCACTCTCTGTGTCGTCTACTGTTTGATACGTCACTGCTCTCTCTTTGTCTTCCACGGCTTGATACGTCACTTCTCTCTGTGTGTCTACGTTTTTTTGACACCTAACTGCTGTCTGTGTCTTCTACTGTTTGATACGTCTTTGCCATCTCTGTGTCTTCTACTGTTTGATTTGTCAATGCTCTCTCTTTGTGTTCTACTGTTTGATTGGTCACTGCTCTCTCTGTGTCATCTACTGTTTGATACGTCACTGCTCTCTCTTTGTCTTCCACGACTTGATACGTCACTGCTCTCTCTGTGTCTACTATATTTTGATGCGTAACTGCTCTCGCTCTATGTGTCTTCTACTGTTTGATTCGTCACAGCTCTCGCTGTGTCTTTTAGAGTTTGATTGGTCATTGCTCTCTCTGTGTCTTCCACTATTTGATACGTTATTTCTCTCTCTGTGTCTTCCACTGTTTGAAACGTCTGTGCTATCTCTGTGTCATCCACTGTTTGATTGGTCACTGCTCCCTCTGTGTCATCTAATGTTTGAAACGTCACTACTTTTTCTCTGTGTCTTCCACTGCATGATGCGTCACTGCTCTTTCTGTGTCTTCTACTGTTTTATACGTCACTGCTCGCTCTCTTTCTTCTACTGTTTGAAACGTCACAGATCTCTCATTGTCTTTTACGGCTTGATTGGTCATTACTCACTCTGTGTGTCTTCTACTCTATGATGCGTCACTGGCCTCTCTCCTTCTGCACTCTGTGTCTTCTAGTGTTTGATTGGTCAATGCTCTCTTTGTGTCTTCTCCGGTTTAATACGTCACTGCTCTCTCTGCGTCTTCGACTGTTTGACACGTCATCGCTCTCTCTGTGTGTCTTATACTGAATGATACGTAACTGGTCACTCTCTTTCTTCTACTGTTTGCTTGGTCATTGCCCTCTCTGTGTCAATTACTGTTTGATACATCACTGCTCACTCTGTGTCTTCTACTGTTTGATTGGTCTCTGCTCTCTCTGTGTCTTCCACTGTTTGATGCGTCACTGCTCTCTGTGTGTCTACTTTTTTTGATACATAACTGCTGTCTGTGTCTTCTACGGTTTGATGTGTCACTGCTCTCTCTCTCTGTGTCTTCCACTGTTTGAAACGTCTGTGCTATCTCTGTGTCTTCCACTGTTTGATTGGTCACTGCTCTCTCTTTGTGTTCTACTGTTTTATTGGTCACTGCTCTCTCTTTGTCTTCCACGGCTTGATACGTCACAGCTCTCTCTGTGTCTAGTTTTATTTTATATATAACTGGTGTCTGCTTCTTCTACGGTTTGATACGTCGCTGCTCTCTCTGTGTCATCTGCTGTTTGATACGTCACTGCTCACCATTTATGTGTCGTTTACTGTTTATACGTCATTGCTTTCTCTCTGTGTCTTATTCTGTTTGCTACGTCACTGCTCTCGTACTGTGTGTCTTCTACTGTTTGATTGGTCACTGCTCTCTTTGTGTCTTCTCCGGTTTAATACGTCACTGCTCTCTGTGTGTCTTTGCTGTTTGTAACGTCACTGCTCGCTCTCTGTGTCCTCTACTGCTTGATTCGTCACAGCTCTCGCTTTGTGTTTTATTGTTTGATTGGTCATTGCTCTCTCTGAATCTACCACTATTTGATACGTCATTTCACTCTGTGTGTCGTCTACTGTTTGATTGGTCAATGCTCTCTCTGTGTCTTCTACTGTTTGATACGTCTTTGCTATCTCTGTGTATTCTACTGTTTGATACGTCACTGCTCTCTTTTTGTCTTCCACGGCTTGATACGTCACTGCCCTCTCTGTGTCTACTTTTATTTTATACGTAGCTGCTCTCTCTGCTTCTTCTACTGTTTGAAACGTCACTGCTCTCTCATTGCCTATCACAGTTTGATTGGTCATTGCTCACTCTGTGTGTCTTCTACTGGTACGTCACTGGTCTATCTCCTGCTCTCTTTTACTGTTTGATTGGTCAATGCTCTCTCTGTGTCCTCCACTGTTTGATACGTCTTTGCTCTCTTTGCGTCTTCTACTTTTTGATACGTCTTTGCTCTCTCTGTGTCTTCTACTGTTTGATTGGTCACTACTCTCTCTGTGTCTACCACTATTTGATACGTAATTTCACTATCTGTGTCGTCTACTGTTTGATACGTCACTGCTCTCTCTGTGTCATCTACTGCTTGATACGTCACTAGTCTTTCTCTGTGTCTTCCACTGTATGATACGTCACTGCTCTTTCTGTTTTATACGTCACTGCTCGCTCTCTCTCTTCTACTGTTTGAAACGTCACAGCTCTCTCATTCTCTTTCACGGCTTGATTGGTCATTACTCGCTCTGTGTGTCTTCCACTGTTTGATACGTCACAGCTCTCTCTGTGTCTTCGACTGTTTTATACGTCAATGCTCTCTCTGTGTGTCTTCTACTGTTTAATACGTCACTGCTCTCGCTCTGTGTGTCTTCTACTGTTTGATTGGTCACTGCTCTCTTTGTGTCTTCTCCGGTTTAATACGTCACTGCTCTCTGTGTGTCTTAGCTGTTTCATACGTCACTGCTCGCTCTCTGTGTCTGCTACAGTTTGATGCGTCATTGCTCTCTCTTTGTGTCTTATACTGAATGATGCGTCACTGGTCACTCTCTTTCTTCTAATGTTTGCTTGGTCATTGCCCTCTCTGTGTCAATTACTGTTTGATACATCACTGCTCACTCTGTGTCTTCTACTGTTTGATGTGTCACTGCTCTCTCTCTGTGTCTTCTACTGTTTGATACGTGACTGCTCTATCTGTGTCTTCTAATGTTGGATACGTCTTTGCTATCTCTGTGTCTTCCACTGTTTGATTGGTCACTGCTCTCTCTGTGTCTACTTTTATTTTATACGTAACTGCTCTCTCTGCTTCTTCTACTGTTTGATACGTGACTGCTCTATCTGTGTCTTCTACTGTTTAATACGTCACTGGTCTCTCTCTTTCCTCTGCTGTTTGATTGGTCACTGCTCTCTTTGTGTCTTTTACGGTATGATCACTGCTCTCTGTGTCCTCTACTGCTCGATTCGTCACAGCTCTCGCTGTGTCTTTTATTGTTTGATTGGTCAATGCTCTCTCTGAGTCTACCACTATTTGATACGTCATTTCACCCTCTGTATCAACTAGTGTTTGATACGTGACTGCTCTCTCTGTGTCATCTACAGTTTGATACGTCACTGCTCTCTCTTTGTGTTCCACGGCTTGATTCGTCACTGCTCTCTGTGTGTCTACTTTTTTTTGATACGTAACTGCCGTCTATGTCTTCCACTGTTTGATTGGTCACTCCTCTCACTGTGTCTTCTACTGTTTGATACGACTTTGCTATCTCTGTGTTTTCTACTGTTCGATTGGTCAATGCTCTCTCTTTGTGTTCTACTGTTTGATCGGCCACTGCTCTCTCTGTGTCTTCTAATGTTTGATATGTCTTTGCTATCTCTGTGTCTTCTACTGTTTGATTGGTCACTGCTCTCTCTGTGTCTTCTACTGTTTGATTGGTCAATGCTCTCTCTTTGGGTTCTAATGTTTGATTGGTCACTGCTCTCTTTGTGTCTTCTCCGGTTTAATACGTCACTGCTCTCTGTGTGTCTTGCTGTTTGACACGTCACTGCTCGCTCTCTGTGTCTTCCACTGTTTGATACGTCATTGCTCTCTCTGTGTATCTTATACTGTTTAATACGTGACTGGTCTCTCGTTCTTCTGCTTTTTGATTCGTCACAGCTCTCGCTGTGTCTTTTACTGTTTGATTGGTCATTGCTCTCTCTGTGTCTACCACTATTTGATACGTCATTTCACTCTCTGTGTCGTCTACTGTTTGATACGTGACTGCTCTAACTGTGTCTTTTACGGTTTGATACGTCTTTGCTCTCTCTGTGTCTTCTACCGTTTGATTGGACACTGCTCTCTCTGTGTCTACTTTTATTTTATACGTAACTGCTCTCTCTGCTTCTTCCACTGTTTGATACGTCACTCCTCTCACAGTGTCTTCCACTGTTTGATACGTCACTGCTCTCTGTGTGTTTTCTAATGCTTGATACGTCACTGCTCTAACTGTGTCTTCTACGGTTTGATACGTCTTTGCTCTCTCTGTGTCTTCTACCGTTTGATTGGTCACTGCTTTCTCTGTGTCTTCCACTGTTTGATACGTCACTGCTCTCAGTGTGTCTTCTACTGTTTGATACGTCACTGCTCTCTGTGTGTTTTCTACTGTTTGATACGTCTTTGCTATCTCTGTGTATTCTACTGTTTGATTGGGCAATGCTCAATCTTTGTGATCTACTGTTTGATTGGTCACTGCTCTCTCTCTCTCTGTGTCTTCTACTGTTTGATTGGTCACTGCTCACTTTGTGTCTTCTCCGGTTTAATACGTCACTGCTCTCTGTGTGTCTTTGCTGTTTGACACGTCACTGCTCGCTCTCTTTGTCTTCCACTGCTTGATACGTCATTGCTCTCTCTTTGTGGTTTCAACGGTTTAATACGTCACTGCTCTCTCAGTGTCTTCGACTGTTTGATACGTAACTGCTCGATATCGGTGTCTTCTACTGTTTGATAAGTCATCGCTCTCTCTGTGTCTTTTATACTGAATGATGCGTCACTGGTCACTCTCTTTCTTCTACTGTTTGATTGGTCACTGCTCTCTCTCTCTTTGTCTTCCTCGGCTTGATGCGTCACTGCTCTCTGTGTCCACTTTTTTTGATACATAGCTGCTGTCTGTGACCTCTACTGTTTGATTGGTCACTGCTCTCTCTGTGTCTTCCACTACTTGATACGTGACTGCTCTATCTGTTCCTTCTACTGTTTGATACGTCTTTGCCATCTCTGTGTCTTTCACTGTTTGATTGGTCACTTCTCTCTCTGTGTCATCTACTGTTTGATTGGTCACTGCTCTCTTTGTGTCATATACTGTTTGATTGGTCACTGCTCTTTCTTTTTCATCTACTGTTTTATACGTCACTGCTCGCTCTTTTTCTTCTACTGTTTGATACGTCACAGCTCTCTCATTGTCTTTTACGGTTTGATTGGTCATTGCTCTCTCTTTGTCTTCCACTGTTTGATACGTCGCTGCTCTCTCTGTGTCATCTGCTGTTTGATACATCACTGCTATCTCTCTATGTGTCGTTTACTGTTTAAACGTCATTGCTTTCGCTCTGTGTCTTGATTGGTCACTGCTCTCTTTCTTTGTGTCTTCTCCGGTTTAATACGTCACTGCTCTCTGTGTGTCTTTCCTGTTTGACACGTCACTGATCGCTCTCTGTGTCTGCTACTGTTTGATACGTCACAGCTCTCTCTGTGTGTCTTCGACTGTTTAATACGTCACTGATCTATCTCTTTCTTCTGCTGTTTGATTGGTAACTGCTCTCTTTGTGTCTTTTACGGTTTGATACGTCACTGCTCTCTCTGTGTCTACCACAAGTTGCTACGTCATTTCACTCTCTGTGTCGTCTAGTGTTTGATACGTGACTGCTCTATCTGTGTCTTCTACTGTTTGATACGTCTTTGCTCTCTCTGTGTCTTCTACTGTTTGATTGGTCACTGCTCCCTCTGTGTCTACCACTATTTGATACGTCATTTCACTCTCTGTGTCGTCTACTGTTTGATACGTCACTGCTCTCTCTTTGTCTTCCACGGCTTGATACGTCACTTCTCTCTGTGTGTCTACGTTTTTTTGACACCTAACTGCTGTCTGTGTCTTCTACTGTTTGATACGTCTTTGCCATCTCTGTGTCTTCTACTGTTTGATTTGTCAATGCTCTCTCTTTGTGTTCTACTGTTTGATTGGTCACTGCTCTCTCTGTGTCATCTACTGTTTGATACGTCACTGCTCTCTCTTTGTCTTCCACGGCTTGATACGTCACTGCTCTCTCTGTGTCTACTATATTTTGATGCGTAACTGCTCTCGCTCTATGTGTCTTCTACTGTTTGATTCGTCACAGCTCTCGCTGTGTCTTTTAGAGTTTGATTGGTCATTGCTCTCTCTGTGTCTTCCACTATTTGATACGTTATTTCTCTCTCTGTGTCTTCCACTGTTTGAAACGTCTGTGCTATCTCTGTGTCATCCACTGTTTGATTGGTCACTGCTCCCTCTGTGTCATCTAATGTTTGAAACGTCACTACTTTTTCTCTGTGTCTTCCACTGCATGATGCGTCACTGCTCTTTCTGTGTCTTCTACTGTTTTATACGTCACTGCTCGCTCTCTTTCTTCTACTGTTTGAAACGTCACAGATCTCTCATTGTCTTTTACGGCTTGATTGGTCATTACTCACTCTGTGTGTCTTCTACTCTATGATGCGTCACTGGCCTCTCTCCTTCTGCACTCTGTGTCTTCTAGTGTTTGATTGGTCAATGCTCTCTTTGTGTCTTCTCCGGTTTAATACGTCACTGCTCTCTCTGCGTCTTCGACTGTTTGACACGTCATCGCTCTCTCTGTGTGTCTTATACTGAATGATACGTAACTGGTCACTCTCTTTCTTCTACTGTTTGCTTGGTCATTGCCCTCTCTGTGTCAATTACTGTTTGATACATCACTGCTCACTCTGTGTCTTCTACTGTTTGATTGGTCTCTGCTCTCTCTGTGTCTTCCACTGTTTGATGCGTCACTGCTCTCTGTGTGTCTACTTTTTTTGATACATAACTGCTGTCTGTGTCTTCTACGGTTTGATGTGTCACTGCTCTCTCTCTCTGTGTCTTCCACTGTTTGAAACGTCTGTGCTATCTCTGTGTCTTCCACTGTTTGATTGGTCACTGCTCTCTCTTTGTGTTCTACTGTTTTATTGGTCACTGCTCTCTCTTTGTCTTCCACGGCTTGATACGTCACAGCTCTCTCTGTGTCTAGTTTTATTTTATATATAACTGGTGTCTGCTTCTTCTACGGTTTGATACGTCGCTGCTCTCTCTGTGTCATCTGCTGTTTGATACGTCACTGCTCACCATTTATGTGTCGTTTACTGTTTATACGTCATTGCTTTCTCTCTGTGTCTTATTCTGTTTGCTACGTCACTGCTCTCGTACTGTGTGTCTTCTACTGTTTGATTGGTCACTGCTCTCTTTGTGTCTTCTCCGGTTTAATACGTCACTGCTCTCTGTGTGTCTTTGCTGTTTGTAACGTCACTGCTCGCTCTCTGTGTCCTCTACTGCTTGATTCGTCACAGCTCTCGCTTTGTGTTTTATTGTTTGATTGGTCATTGCTCTCTCTGAATCTACCACTATTTGATACGTCATTTCAACCTCTGTGTCGTCTAGTGTTTGATACGTGACTGCTCTATCTGTGACTTCCACTGTTTGATACGTCACTGCTCTCACTGTGTCTTCTACTGTTTGATACGTCTTTGCTATCTCTGTGTCTCCTACTGTTTGATTGGTCACTGCTCACTCTGTGTCATCTACAGTTTGATACGTCACTGCTCTCTCTTTGTGTTCCACGGCTTGATACGTCACTGCTCTCTGTGTGTCTACTTTTTTTTGATACGGAACTGCTGTCTGTGTCTTCTACTGTTTTATACGTCACTGCTCGCTCTGTGTCTTCTACTGTTTGATTGGTCAATGTTCTCTCTTTGTGTTCTACTGTTTGATTGGTCACTGCTCGCTCTGTGTCTTCTACTGTTTGATATGTCTTTGCTATCTGTGTGTCTTCTACTGTTTGATTGGTCACTGCTCTCTCTGTGTCTTCTACTGTTTGATTGGTCAATGCTCTCTCTTTGTGTTCTAATGTTTGATTGGTCACTGCTCTCTCTGTGTCATCTACTGCTTGATTCTTCACTGCTCTCTCTGTGTCTTCTAATGTTTGATACATCATTGCTCTCTCTGTGTGTCTTCTACTGCCTGATTGGTCACTGCTCTCTCTGTGTCTTTCACTGTTTGATACGTCACTGCTCTCTCTGTGTCACCTTTTTTGTGGTACGTCACTGCTCTCTTTGTGTCTTGCACTGTTTGATAGGTCACTGCTCGCTCTCTGTGTCTTCTACTGTTTGACACGTCTTTGCTATCTCTGTGTCTTCTACTGTTTGATTGGTCAATGCTCTCTCTGTGCCTTCTACCGTTTGATATATCACTGTTTTCTCTGTGTCTGCAACTGTTTGATACGTCACTGCTCTCTATGTGTGCCTTCTACTGTTTGATACGTCACTTCTTACTCTATGTCTTCTACTGTTTGATTGGTGACTGCTCTCTCTTTGTGTCTTATGCTTTTGGTAAGTCACTGCTCTCTCTGTTTCCTTTACTGTTTGAAACGTCACTGTTTTCGCTGTGTGTCTTCTACTGTTTGCTTGGTCACTGCTCTCTCTGTGTCTTCCACTGTTTGATACGTCACTGCTCTCTCTGTGTCTTCTACGGTTTAATAGTTCACTGCTCTCACTGTATCTTCTACTGTTTGATACGTCACTGCTCGCTCTCTTTCATCTACTGTTTGAAACGTCACTGGTCTCTCTCCTTCTGCTCTCTGTGTCTTTTACTGTTTGATTGGTCAGTGCTCTCTCTGTGTATTCCACTGTTTGATACGTCACTGCTCTCTTTGGGTCTTCTACTCTTTGATACGTCTTTGCTCTCTCTGTGTCTTCTACTGTTTGATTGGTCACTGCTCTCTCTGTGTCATCTACCGTTTGATACGTCACTGCTCTCTCTTTGTCTTCCACGGCTTGATACGTCACTGCTCTCTCTGTGTTTTCTACTGCTTAATACGTCACTGCTCTCTCTCTGTGTCTTCGACTGTTTGATACGTAACTGCTCGATCTCTGTGTCCTCTACTATTTGATACGTCATCGGTCTCTCTGTGTGTCGTCTACTGTTTGTTACGTCACTGCTCTCGCTCTATGTGTCTTCTAGTGTTTGATTTTTTCACTGCTGTCTTTGTGTCTTCTACGGTTTAATACGTCACTGCTCTCTGTGTGTCTTCTACTGTTTGATATGTCATCGCTCTCTCTGTGTGTCTTCTACTGTTTGTTACGTCACTGCTCTCGCTCTATGTGTCTTCTAGTGTTTGATTTTTTCACTGCTGTCTTTGTGTCTTCTACGGTTTAATATGTCACTGCTCTCTGTGTGTCTTCTACTGTTTGATATGTCAGTGCTCTTTCTCTGTGTTTGCTACTGTTTAAAACGTCATTGGTTCCTCTCTATCTTCTACTGTTTGATACGTCAAAGCACTCTTGGTGTTTTTTGCTTTTTGAGTGGTCATTGCTCACTCTGTCTGTCTTCTACTATATGATACGTCACTGCTCGCTCTGTGTTTTCTACTGTTTGATACGTCATCGCTCTCTCTGTGTGTCTTTTACTGAATGATACGTCATTGGTCACTGTCTTTCTTCCACTGTGTGATTCGTCACAGCTCTCTCTGTGTCTTCCACTATTTGACACGTCTTTGCTCTCTCTGTGACTTCCACTGTTTGATGCGTCACTGTTCTCTCTGTGTCTTCTAATGTTTGATTGGTCACTGCTCTCACTGTTTCTTCTACTGTTTGATACGTCATTGCTCGCTCTCTTTCATCTACTGTTTGATACGTCACTGGTCTCTCTCCTTCTGCTCTCTGTGTCTTTTACTGTTTGATTGGTTAATGCTCTATCTGTGTATTCCACTGTTTGATACGTCACTGCTCTCTTTGGGTCTTTTACTGTTTGATTGGTCAATGCTCTCTCTTTGTCTTCCACTGTTTGAAACGTCACTGCTCTTTGTGTGTTTTCTACTGTTTGGTACGTCTTTGCTATCTTTGTGTATTGTACTTTTTGATTGGTCAATGCTCTCTTTGTGTCTTCTCCGGTTTAATACGTCACTGCTCTCTGTGTGTCTTAGCTGTTTGATACGTCACTGCTCGCTCTCTGTGTCTGCTACTGTTTGATGCGTCATTGCTCTCTCTTTGTGACTTCTACGGCTTAATACGTCACTGATCTCTGTGTGTCTTAGCTGTTTCATACGTCACTGCTCGCTCTCTGTGTCTGCTACTGTTTGATGCGTCACAGCTCTCGCTGTGTCTTTTACTGTTTGATTGGTCATTGCTCTCTCTGTGTCTTCCACTATTTGATACGTTATTTCTTTCTCTGTGTCGTCTACTGTTTGATACGTTACTGCTCTCTGTGTGTCTACTTTTTTTGATGCGTAACTGCTCTCTCTGTTTCTTCTACTGTTTGTTACATCACTTTTCTCGCTCTACGTGTCTTCTACTGTTTGACACGTCTTTGCTCTCTCTGTGTCTTCCACTGCTTGAAACGTCACTGCTTTCACTGTGTCTTCTACTGTTTGGTACATCCTTGTTATCTCTGTTTCTTCTACTGTTTGATTGGTCACTGCTCTCTCTGTGTCATCTACTGTTTTATACGTCTTTGCTATCTCCGTGTCTTAAACTGTTTGATTGGTCACTGCTCTCTCTGTGTCATCTACTCTTTGATACGTCACTGCTCTCTCTGTTTCCTCTACTGTTTTCTTTGTGTTTGTTCTACTGTTTGAAACGTCACTGTTTTCTCCGTGTGTCTTTCACTGTTTGATTGGTCATTGCTCTCTCTTTGTCTTCTACTGTTTGATACGTCACTGCTCTCTCTTTGTCTTCCACGGCTTGATACGTCACTGCTCTCTCTGTGTCTACTTTTTTTGATTCGTAACTGCTCATGCTGTGTCTTCTGCTGTTTCTTACGTCACAGCTCTCGCTCTATGTGTCTTCTACTGTTTGATTGGTCACTGCTGTCTTTGTGTCTTCTACTGTTTGATACGTCATTGCTCTCTCTGCGTGTCTTCTACTGTTTAATACGTCACTGGTCTCTCTCTTTCTTCCAATGGTTGATACGTCACAGCTCTCTATGTGTCTCTTACCGTTTGATACGTAGCTGCTCGATCTCTGTGTCTTCTACTGTTTGATACGTCATCGCTCTCACTGTGTGTCTTTTACTGGATCATACGTCATTGGTCAATCTCTTTCTTCTACTGTTGGATTGGTCACTGCCCTCTCTGTGCCTTCTACTGTTTGATATATCACGGTTTTTTCTGTGTCTTCTACTGTATGATACGTCACTGCTCACTCTGTGTCTTCTACGGTTTGATTCGTCACTGCTCTCTTTGTGTCTTCTGCTGTTTGATACGTCACTGCTCTCTCTGCGTCTTCTACTGTTTGAAACGTCACTGATCGCTCTCTTTCTACTACTGTTTGATACGTCACAGCTCTCTCATTGTCTTTTACGGTTTGATTGGTCATTGCTCACTCTGTGTGTCTTCTTGTGTATGACACGTCACTGGTCTCTGTGTCTTCCACTGTTTGATACGTCTTTGCTCTCTCTGTGTCTTCTACGGTATGATTGGTCACCGCTCCCTCTGTGTCTTCTACTGTTCGATACGTCTTTGCTATCTCTGTGTCTTCTACTGTTTGATTGGTCACTGCTCTCTCTGTGTTTCTTATACTTTTTGTTGCGTCACAGATCTCTCATTTTTCTTTGCTGTTTAAACCGTCACTGTTTTCTCTGTGTGTCTTCTACTGTTTGATTGGTCACTGCTCTCTCTGTGTCTTCTAATGTTTGACACGTCACTGCTCGCACTCTTTCTTCTACTGTTTGATACGTGACAGCTCTCTCATTGTCTTTTACGGTTTGATTGGTCATTGCTCACTCTGTGTGTCTTCTACTGTACGATGCGTCACTGGTCTGTTTCCTTCTGCTCTCTGTGTCTTCTACTGATTGATTGGTCAATGCTCTCTTTGTGTCTTTGATACGTTATTTCTCTCTCTGTGTCGTCTACTGTTTGACACGTCATTGCTTCCTCTGTGGGTCTGCTACTGTATAATACGTCACTGGTCTGTCTCTTTCTTCTACTATTTGATACGTCACAGCTCTTTCTGTGTCTTCTACTGTTTGATACGTCACCGCTCTCTCTGTGGTTTTTTCGACGGTTTAATACATCAATGCCCGCTCTCTTTGTCTTCTACTGTAGCATACGTCACTGGTCTCTCTGTGTTTTCTACTGTTTCATACGTCTCTGGTCTCTCTCTATGTTTTCGACTGTTTGATACGTCACAGCTCTCTCTGTGTCTTCTACTGTTTGATACGTCACAGCTCTCTCTGTGTCTTCTACTGTTTGCTACGTCATCGCTCTCTCTGTGTGTCTTTAACCGAATGATACGTAACTGGTCACTCCCTTTCTTCTACTGTTTGATACGTCACTGCTCTCTCTCTGTGTCTTCTACTGTTTGATGCGTCGCTGCTCACTCTGTGTCTTCTACTGTTTGATACGTCACTGCTCTCTCTGTGTCTTTTACTGTTTGATATATCACTGTTTTCTCTGTGTCTGCAACTGTTTGATACGTCACTGCTCTCTCTGTGTCTTCTACTGTTTGCTACGTCATCGCTCTCTCTTTGTGTCTTTTACCGAATGATACGTCACTGGTCACTTCCTTTCTTCTACTGTTTGATACGTACTGCTCTATGTGTGTGTCTTCTACTGTTTGATTGGTCACTGCTCTCTCTGTGCGTTTTATGCTTTTTGTTGCGTCACTGCTCTCTCTTTTTCCTTTACTGTTTGAAACGTCACTGTTTTCTCTGTGTGTCTTTCACTGTTTGATTGGTCACTGCTCTCTCTGTGTCTTCTACTGTTTGATACGTCACTACTCGTTCTCTGAGTCTTCCACTGTTTGATACGTCACTGCTCTCTCTGTGTCAGCTAATGTTTGATTGGTCACGGCTCTCTCTGTGTCTTCTACTGTTTGATACGTCACTGCTCGCTCTCTTTATTCTACTGTTTGATACGTTGTCTTTTGCGGTTTGAATGGTCGTTGCTCACTCTGTGTGTCTTCTACTGTATGTTACGTCACTGGTCTCTCTCCTTCTGCTCTCTTTGTCTTTTACTGTTTGATTGGTCAATGCTCTCTCTGTGTCTTCCACTGTTTGATACGTCTTTGCTCTCTGTGTGTCTTCTACGGTTTGATTGGTCACTGCTCCCTCTGTGTCTTCCACTCTTTGATACGTCACTTCTCTGTCTTCTACTGATTGATACGTTTTTGCAAACTCTGTGTCTTCTAGTGCTTGATTGGTCACTGCTCTCTCTGTGTCATCTACTGTTTGATACGTCACTGCTCTCTCTGTGTCTTCTTTTTTTTATACGTAACTGCTGTCTGTGTCTGTTTGTTACGTCACTTCTCTCGCTCTATGTGTCTTCTACTGTTTCATTCGTCACAGCTCTCGCTTTGTCTTTTACTGTTTGATTGGTCAATGCTCTCTCTGTGTCTTCCACTGTTTGATACGTCTTTGCTCTCTCTGTGTCATCCACTGTTCGTCACTGCTCTCTGTGTGTCTACTTTTTTTGATGCGTAACTGCTCTCTCTGTTTCTTCTACTGTTTGTAACATCACTTCTCTCGCTCTACGTGTCTTCTACTGTTTGACACGTCTTTGCTCTCTTTGTGTCACCTACTGTCTGATACGTGACTGCTCTATCTGTGTCGTCTACTCTTTGATACGTCTTTGCTCACTCTGTGTCTTCTACTGTTTGATTGGTCACAGCTGTCTCTGTGTCTTCCACTCCTTGATACGTCACTGCTCTCACTGTGTCTTCTACTGTTTGGTACGTCTTTGTTATCTCTGTGTCTTCAACTGTTTGATTGGTCACTGCTCTCTCTGTGTCATCTACTCTTTGATACGTCACTGCTCTCTCTGTTTCCTCTACTGTTTGAAACGTCACTGTTTTCTCTGTGTTTGTTCTACATTTTGATTGGTCACTGCTCTCTCTGTGTCTTCTACTGTTTGATACGTCACTACTCTTTCTCTGTGTCTTCCACTGTTTGATTGGTCACTGCTCTCTCTGTGTGTCTTCTACTGTTTGATGCGTTGCTGCTCACTCTGTGTCTTCCACTGTTTGATTGGTCTCAGCTCTCTCTGTTTCTTCTACTGTTTGATTCGTCGCTGCCCTCCCTGTGTCTTCCTCTGTTTGACTGGTCACTGCATGTAGCGATGTTCCTATTAAAACCCACATTTGCTTTGTATTATTAACATTATAATATGCAGTCAATGTTAATTAGTTTAAATTAATTCAGAGGTAATTAATGCTATCCTAGAAATATAATGTAAAGGCGCTATAAGATTAAATTAGAGCCCTTAGTAACAGTGTTGTTGTGGAGATCTGGTCGTTGGCAATTTGACATTCAGGAGGCAATGTTAAAGGGTCTGATTTTGGTCATCGGTCGTCTGCTGGGGATTGTACGGCGGAAATGCGTTATCCGGGCTGCGAGAGTTTGCAATAAGATGTTCAGTATTGCTGGTGCTGTGAGAAAGTCAACACGTAATTCTCAAGTTGCGAACTCTGAAAGACGTTTTAGGAGTTCGGACAGTTATTTGATCCAGGTTCGTCTAGAACTGCTGAGGTGTGAGAATGGTGTAGTGGCGAGCAGTACTGTGATCGTCGAGTAATGATGGATGTTTTCTCCGTGTGTAATCAGGAGTTATTTTCGTTCTCGAACTATCGGTCATGAGCGGTGGAATGCAGAAACTCTTTTCACGTTAATATAGATGGACTGAAAGATTAATATCAGCATCTATAGTGTGTCTCTTCTGATATACTTGTCAACGGAATCGAGGCAACGCAAGTATCACATTAAGTCCGCTTCATCATTCGGACGTGACGAGTGCGAGTGGAGGACGGCACAGAAACATTTGAGGTGAAGAGGCTAGAGGCAACAATCATCCGAGAAGAAGCAATCGACAGAATTTATACAAAGAAAGAATCCAAATGAACACTACAGAAATACACTGCAGATCTGCTCCATTCCCGTGGGAGGTAGATATCTGACTTAAGAAGCGCTATTAGCTAATCTAGGCTGGCTAGGTAGTCATAAGTTAGATTAGTTCATAATCAATCTATATCTTAGAATTCTATTTAAATATTTTGCTGATTTTGACTGTTTTTGCAATATAATTGACGATGAAAGTTTGCAGTAGTTATTGATTAATTAATACTCAATTGAACTCATGAATATGTATATGAAGAGGCATGATGGCCTAACCAAGGCAGAATAAGTTGAACTGTGTATATGCATCGTTACACTGCACTCTCCGTGTCTTCTACTGGTTGATATGTCACTACTCTCTCTCTGTGTCTTCTACTGTTTGATGCGTCTTTGCTCTCTATGTGTCTTCTACTCTTTGATTGGTCACTGCTCTCTCTGTGTCTTCTACTGTTTGATACGTCTTTGCTCTCTATGTGTCTTCTACTCTTTGATTGGTCACTGCTCTCTCTGTGTCTTCTACTGTTTGATACGTCTTTGCTCTCTCTGTGTCTTCTACTGTTTGATTGGTCACTGCTCTCTTTGTGTCTTCAACAGTTTAATACGTCACTGCTCTCGCTGTATGTGTCTTCTACTGTTTGATTGGTCACTGCTCTCTCTGTGTCTTCTACTGTTTAATACGTCACTGGTCTCTCTCTCTTTCTTCTAATGTTTGATACGACACAGCTCCTCTCTGTGTCTTCCACTGTTTGATGCGTCTTTGCTCTCTATGTGTCTTCTACTCTTTGATTGGTCACTGCTCTCTCTGTGTCTTCTACTGTTTGATACGTCTTTGCTCTCTATGTGTCTTCTACTCTTTGATTGGTCACTGCTCTCTCTGTGTCTTCTACTGTTTGATACGTCTTTGCTCTCTCTGTGTCTTCTACTGTTTGATTGGTCACTGCTCTCTTTGTGTCTTCAACAGTTTAATACGTCACTGCTCTCGCTGTATGTGTCTTCTACTGTTTGATTGGTCACTGCTCTCTCTGTGTCTTCTACTGTTTAATACGTCACTGGTCTCTCTCTCTTTCTTCTAATGTTTGATACGACACAGCTCCTCTCTGTGTCTTCCACTGTTTGATACGTCATTGCTCTCTCCGTGTGACTTCTACTGTTTAATACGTCATTGGTCTCTCTCTTTCTTCTACTGTTTGATTGGTCACTGCTCTCTCTCTGTGTCTCCTACTGTTTATACATCATTGCTCTCTCTCTGTGTCTTCTACTGTTTGTTACGTCACTGCTCTCGCTCTGTGTGTCTTCTACTGTTTGATTGGTCACTGCTGTCTCTGTGTCTTCTACGGTTTAATACGTCACTGCTCTCTGTGTGTCTTCTACTGTTTGATACGTCATTGCTCTCTCTGTGTGTCTTCTACTGTTTAATACGTCACTGGTCACTCTCTATCTTCTACTGTTTGATACGTCACAGCACGCTTGGTGTTTTTTGCTATTTGATTGGTCATTGCTCACTGTGTCTGTCTTCTACTGTATGATACGTCACTGGTCTCTCTCCTTCTGCTCTCTCTGTCTTTTACTGTTTGATTGGTCAATGCTCTCTCTGTGTCTTCCACTATTTGATACGTTATTTCTCTCTCTGTGTCTTCTACTGTTTGATTGGTCACTGCTCTCTTTGTGTCTTCAACAGTTTAATACGTCACTGCTCTCGCTGTATGTGTCTTCTACTGTTTGATTGGTCACTGCTCTCTCTGTGTCTTCTACTGTTTAATACGTCACTGGTCTCTCTCTCTTTCTTCTAATGTTTGATACGACACAGCTCCTCTCTGTGTCTTCCACTGTTTGATGCGTCTTTGCTCTCTATGTGTCTTCTACTCTTTGATTGGTCACTGCTCTCTCTGTGTCTTCTACTGTTTGATACGTCTTTGCTCTCTATGTGTCTTCTACTCTTTGATTGGTCACTGCTCTCTCTGTGTCTTCTACTGTTTGATACGTCTTTGCTCTCTCTGTGTCTTCTACTGTTTGATTGGTCACTGCTCTCTTTGTGTCTTCAACAGTTTAATACGTCACTGCTCTCGCTGTATGTGTCTTCTACTGTTTGATTGGTCACTGCTCTCTCTGTGTCTTCTACTGTTTAATACGTCACTGGTCTCTCTCTCTTTCTTCTAATGTTTGATACGACACAGCTCCTCTCTGTGTCTTCCACTGTTTGATACGTCATTGCTCTCTCCGTGTGACTTCTACTGTTTAATACGTCATTGGTCTCTCTCTTTCTTCTACTGTTTGATTGGTCACTGCTCTCTCTCTGTGTCTCCTACTGTTTATACATCATTGCTCTCTCTCTGTGTCTTCTACTGTTTGTTACGTCACTGCTCTCGCTCTGTGTGTCTTCTACTGTTTGATTGGTCACTGCTGTCTCTGTGTCTTCTACGGTTTAATACGTCACTGCTCTCTGTGTGTCTTCTACTGTTTGATACGTCATTGCTCTCTCTGTGTGTCTTCTACTGTTTAATACGTCACTGGTCACTCTCTATCTTCTACTGTTTGATACGTCACAGCACGCTTGGTGTTTTTTGCTATTTGATTGGTCATTGCTCACTGTGTCTGTCTTCTACTGTATGATACGTCACTGGTCTCTCTCCTTCTGCTCTCTCTGTCTTTTACTGTTTGATTGGTCAATGCTCTCTCTGTGTCTTCCACTATTTGATACGTTATTTCTCTCTCTGTGTCGTCTACTGTTTGACACGTCATTGCTCTCTCTGTGGGTCTTCTACTGTATGATGCGTCACTGGTCTCTCTTTCTTCTAATGTTTGATTCGTCACACCTCTTTCTGTGTCTTCGACGGTTTAATACGTCGCTGCCCGCTCTCTTAGTCTTCTACTGTTTGATACGTCACATCTCTCTCTGTGTGTCTTCTACTGTAGCATACGTCACTGGTCTCTCTGTGTTCTACTGTCTGATTCGTCACGGCATCCTTGGTTTCTTATGCTATTTGATTGGTCATTGCTCAGTCTGTGTGTCTTCTACTGTATGATACGTCACTGGTCTCTTTCTTTCTACTAATGTTTGATACGTCACAGCTCTCTGTGTCTCTTACTGTTTGATTGGTCACTGCTCTCTCTGTGTTTTCTTCTGTTTAATACGTCTCTACTCTCTCTCTGTGTCTTCTACTGTTTGATACGTCATCGCTCTCTCTGTGTGTCTTTTACCGAATGATACGTCACTGGTCTTTCCCTTTCTTCTACTGTTTGATGCGTCGCTGCTCTCTCTGTCAACCAGATCTGCAAAGCTGAGGAAGGGGTCCATGCAGATAGGCAGTAACATGTGGAGCTTAGTTATTGATTGATTGGGGACATGTAATTAGAACATGATGAGAGTATGAATGCAGAGAGTACAAGTTAAAGCCATAATACTATTCTGAATTTAGAAGCTAAGTACAAGCCATAACCTTATTCTGAAAACTTGATTTTCTGCATTCGATGCCTTTGTTGTTCTCTGGAAAACAGAAGAGCTGTTGATTGCTAGTAGAACATACTTCTTGGAACCAAAACTAGGCAACTGTTGTCCATACATTTATGCAGTTAAAAGTGTGGCTAATATTGTTCATATACATGTATAAATGTACCGACATGTATGTATGTCTTCATGTACCGACATGTATGTAAGTCTGCATGGATAATATATATAAAATAGTAATATGTCAGAATGTTTTTATGTAAGCCTATACAAGCATGTATATGCTTACTCTTGATTGTATCAAGCGTGACATCGCTCCTGAAGGCTTCTCTGTTCTGCATGTTCATCGGCATGGATCCTCAGGTCGCTCAGTGTCTGGCGGGATCTCGCTCTTATCTACAGGTCCACGTTAGAGGTCAGCGTACATCTTCAATCCTCAAGGCTCTGCACTTCCCCGTTTGAACTTCAACTAGTTCGTTTGGGTAGATCATCTTCATCTATAACTATTGGAAACATCTACCGCCCACCAGGTGCAATATGAGATTTCTACAACGACCTCGCCAACCTAATTTCATCCATTTGTGTTGAGGCTGGTGAAAGACTTGTGCTCTGTGGAGATCTTAATTGCTTTGGATCTGGAGGTCGAATACTGGCCGATACCTTCGATACCTACCGTCTCTGCCAGTATGTTGAAATCCCTACCCGAGGAGATACAATCTTAGACGTTCTAGCAGCCGATGATCGAACAACAGTCTATGACACGCACGTGAACGATGCTGGCCTTATATCGGATCACAAATTAGTACTTTTTAAAATAATGACTTCCATTCATCGCCAACCAAAGCAATAGACCCTTTAACACTCAGTGACCTATTCACAGCTCCTGCAAGTAGTGCAAACGATTTTGTAGAACAAATGAAAACAACAGTGTCACTGATATTGGACAAACTCGCTCTGATTCAGACTTGCTACAGGCGACCATCTAAACCTATTACTAGATGGCTCTCATTTGAAGCATCCCGTGCAAAGAAGGAACGTCGTCGACTTGAAAGAAAGTGGAGACATTCTGGACTTGATGAGGATAGACAGTGTTATCGTCGACACTGCCGTGTAACAAATAAACTCATAAACGATTCACGACACTCGTATTTTTGCAGCCAACTTGAAAGTGCTGAGAATCCTCGGGACCGATGGCGCATCGTTCAGCGTCTTCTACACTCAAAGCATAGAAACAACTGCCAACGCTCAGACACAGAAAATCAGACTGTGTGCAAATTTTGCAGCATTTTTTGTTAACAAAATTATTGATCTTAAATGTAAAATTGCTAGATGTGCTGCTAATTTAGTGTGGAGTGACCTGCTGCTTGACTCCGAATTCTCCAGCCCTGCCTTCGATGACAAAGCGTCTTTTTCTTATGCGTACCGTCTGTCACATTCTTTGAAGTCTTTAATCTTCTCAAAAGCATGGTTCCTAAATCATCAGCATTGGACTTCATACCTACATCACTCATCGTCTCTTGTTCTGATGTACTCTCTCACCTCATTGCACACCTGGCCAACCTATCTTTTGCTGAGAGGTGCTTTCCTTCATGCTTCAAATCTGCTTTAGTCACGCCTTTACATAAAAAGCCTGACCTTGACACTAGCAATTTGTCTAACTTCAGACCTATCTCCAACCTCAATAACATTTCCAAGATCCTTGAGCGTCTTTTTCTTATGCGTATCAAGAGACACATCCCTTCCTCTCCCAACTTCAGTCCCTACCAGTCAGCATATCGCAAAGGCTACTCCACTGAAACTGCTCTTGTCTCTACACTGTCTCTACATCTTCTCTATTGACAATGGTAAAGCCTGCCTCTCTGTGTGTCTTGACCTTAGTGCAGCCTTTGACACTGTAGACCACCAGTTACTCCTGGCAAGACTTGCAAAAAGTTTTGGTGTCTCTGGGACTGCCTTACACTGGTTAGCTTCATACCTGGTTGAACGCATTCAGCAGGTGGGCATTGGATCTGCTCGGTCGGAGCCCACACTTTGCACTGTTGGAGTGCCACAAGGATCTGTCCTCGGCCCTTTATTATTTACAGTCTTTACTTCCCCAATCAGTCGTATAGCTAAACACTTTGGAATTCAATTACAACAGTATGCAGATGATACTCAGCTCCATATTGATCTGTCACACACTGATCAGTCTGGTAAACTAAAACTGGAAGAATGCCTCTCATCCATATATGCGTGGTTCTGTTTCAATGGTTTGGCCATAAACGCAGACAAGTCTGAAGCAATTGTATTTGGCTCATGTCAACGCCTGCGTTCTTTCCCTATGCTCTCTAGCATTGAACTGGCTGGTACTGCTGTGCCGCTTTCAGACTCTGTTAAAACACTTGGTTACCCTCGACAGCAAGCTCACATTTTGACCTCACATAACAAACCTTTGTAAATCTTGTTTTTACCACATCAGGACAATACGTCACATAAGGTCGGCTCTAACACAAAATATTCTGAAACTATAGCCTGCTCACTTGTCTCCTCTCGCCTCGATTATGCTAATTCACTTTTTGTCGGTCTTTCAGACCTTGAACTCAAAGGCTTCAACGTATCCAAAATACATTAGCTCGAGTAGTGCTACGTGTCCCACTACGAACATGCTCCTCTGCCCTACTCCACCAGCTGCATTGGCTCCCTGTTGAATTTAGAATCAAATTTAAGTTAACTTGTTTGACCTACAAAACCATCATCACCAGTACACCTACCTATATTCATGCTCTACTAGCTCCTTACATTCCTCCTCGTTGCTTACGATCATCAAGTACAGGTCTTTTAGTTGAACCACGATGCTGAACAGTTATGGGCTCTCGTGCATTTCATGTCTCTGCTCCTAGGGAATGGAATCGACTGCCACTCTCTCTTCGTAGCTCAAATTCACTTCCTTCCTTCAAAAAGCGACTCAAAACTCACTATTTCTCTTTGGCTTTCAAGAATTTGGAAATCTAATTGCATCTTCTCCTGGCGACTGACTATCCGCGCCTCAGATTCACATTTAGGTGTGACCTTGTGCGCGTTACAAATTTAATACTAATAATAATGTATGTGTATTGCGAACATGGATCTCATTAATGCGAAATCCACTCTCTGCTCATTCTTCTTGTCCTTTAAGCAATTCTGATCGACATAATGTTGGCTGTGGACCTAAGCAACAGTTTAACACGTATTAATGATAACGCTTAGCACTTTTACTCCATGTAGGCCTAGATTAGCTAATAACGAAATCTAACTTTAATGTTACCTATAAAAAATAATAATGAAATTATGATTATTGTGACAAAAATGATGATGATGAATATGATGATGATGATGATGATGATGATGATGATGATGATGATGATGATGATGATGATGATGATGATGGTGGTGGTGGTGATGGTGGTGGTGGTGGTGGTGGTGGTGGTAGGGGCGGCGGCGGCGAAGATGATGATGACAATGATTATGGTAACGATGATGATGATGATGATGGTGATGATGATTATGATGATGATGATGATGATGATTATGATGATTATGATGATGACGATGATGATGATGATGATGATGATGATGGTTGTGGTGGTAGGGGCGGCGGGGGGCGAAGATGATGATGATAATGATGATGGTGGTAAGGGCGGCAGAGGCGAAGATGATGATGATAATGATGATGGTGGTAAGGGCGGCAGAGGCGAAGATGATGATGATAATGATGATGGTAACGATGATGATGACGGGGGTGGTGGCGGTGGCGGCGATGATGATGATGGTGATGATGCTGGGGGTGGTGGTGATGATGATGCTGAGGTGATGATGATGATGATGACGATGATGATGCTCACGACGATAATGATGATAAATTATTGCTATTACTATCATCACCATCATCGTCATCATCATCATCGTCGTCGTCGTCGTCATCATAATCGTCGTCGTCGTCATCATCATCGTCATTGTCGTCGTCATCATCATCATCTCACTTAACTCGTCATAGGCGACAACAACACACGCAAAAACCCGACTACTGGCAGAAATGCTACCGATATAATAATAATTATAAGAATTATAATAAATTATATTTAAAAAATAAATTCTAAGATTTATGATATTAATGATAACACAAAGTATAACAATAAAATAGTTATAATGTTATTAGTAATAATGACAGCGGTAATATTACTTCAACAATATTAAAACAGATCTAGCTTACAATTTCGTCGTAGTAGTAATAATAATAATAATAATAGCAATTATTATTATTATTATTATTATTATTATTATTATTATTATCATCATTATTATAATGATAATAATAACAATAATAATACTAATAATAATAATAATAATAGCGACAATAGTAATAATGCTCAAATAGTAATAAGACCCAATTAACTGACTAGTTCGTAGTAGTAGTATGATGATGATGATGATGATGATGATGATGATGATGATGATGATGATGATGATGATGATGATGATGATGATGATGATGATGATGATGATGATGATGATGATGATGATGACGATGACGATGATGATGATGATGATGATGATGATGATGTGATGATGATGATAATGACGAGGACGACGACGACGATGATGATGATTATGATAATAATAATAATGCATGCTATCCGTAGCGGCCGATGTTTCCATGAGATATCGTTATATTGAGATTAAACAAAGCAAACGGGCGTTTCTTTGTTTGAAATCCCGCCATCATTCTGCAGTCAGCAAGCTAAGAGGCTGTAAGACCACGCACCCACCCACCATTTGGTCTGTATAAGCGATAAATCAGCTTGGCATTCTCTTTGGCCGCAACCCATCTCCTCGATTAGCGCGGCCGTGTCAAATCGTTTCTGCACCTGGATATGTCTACGTATGTACAGTCCCCACCCCATGGCATCCCCATATCGAATCTCTGGTGCTAGCTATCTGATCTGTTGTGGATCGTCATCGGCCCTACAGTTGCTATGATGGACGGCTGTAGTCTAGACGAGGGAGGACGGAATCGCGCACGCATGTCTTCATGTGAGGGATAGTTGAAGGGACCCCACGAGAATCCAACGCCAACACTGTTTCTTCAGTTAACCTCATCTGGCCTTCATAGGTTCGACGACTTTGGCTGTCTGGGAAATGACTACCTAACTTCTAACTCGCTCTTAAATGTGTGGCTTTACCAAGCGGTGTTCAACATAAACCCTCCTCACCTCCCTCTACAATAAACTTGTTTCTGCCATTTCTCATCAACAAGTCTCCTGTCTCTGCATGCCTCCTTGATATCTTTGCAGCCTTTGATACCATCGATCACAATATATTGCTCCAGAGACTGTCCATCTGGTTCAGCTTTTCTTATACTGCTTTTTCTCTGGATCCGGTCCTATCTATCTTCCCTCTCTTTCTCAGTAAAGACCTCGAGCACTTCATTTAAATCATGCCCGCTTACCTGTGGTGTTCCTCAAGGTTCTGTTCTTGGACCCCTCTTGTTCATCCCCTATACTACCCACCTCAGTTCACTCTTTAACGCATCCTCGGTTGACTATCATCTATACGCTGACGACACGCAGTTATTCATTTCTTTCTCTCCAACCAGTTTCTCCAACTCCATTGATAATCTTCTCCATTTCGTCACCCAAATCTCATCCTGGATGACCTAGTTCAAATCTCCTCTGCCTGAACCCCTCAAAAACCGAATTCATTCTGATTGGCCTCCATGAGCAGCTGAAGAAAATTCCTGATGCCACTATTTCTCTCAACCCTGATTCTGCATCCACTCACAATTAACTTCACTACAAATTCTCCTGTTTCTATACATAATCTTTGACCAAAAAATTAGCTTCGCTGATCACATCACCCATCTTACTCGTTCTTGCTTCATGCACATCTTCGTAGCATCCGCCCTATGCTTGACTCCAAAACTGCATCCACAATCGCCACATCAATAGTTCACACTAAATTGGATTACTGTAATTCCCTTTTCCTAAATATAAACACCAGGTGCCCAATTAAATCGCCTCCAAGACATTCAGAATGCTTTCGCCCGTGCTGACACCAAGACCCGAAAGCATCATCATATATATCACTCTCCTCAAATCACTCCACTGGCTCAAAATACCTGAACGGATCGAATATAAGGTCATTTCACTCACCTGCAACACACTGCAATCCTCACAGCCCACATATCTCCGTCACTGCAGTTGTTCACGATTCAGCCACATCGTTCAACCCGTTCCTCTTCCACCTCACACTACTTCACCCTCCCGTCACATCACTCAAATTTGCAAATCGCTCCATAGCCATTGCTGTCCCGCCTCTTTGGAACAAACTCCCTCCAGCATTAAGACAAATTTCCGATCCATCCTGTGAATTCACAAACACCTCACCTCTTGCTATCTCCCCACATGTTTTTCGCTCACAACTCAAAGCACTGCTCTTTCGCAGATCCTATCCTGATTCCGCCTCTTCCTCCTATCTCCCTCGCCGTTTCAACTCCAAACACCATCCACCTTAGCCGTCTATTAAAGCGCCAACCAAAATCTAAACGCAGGGCATCAGCATATCACGATCGCTGCGTCGAATTCAGAGGAGAGCTTAAGGTCCGATTACCAGAGAAGTCCGAGTAGCTGTCAAGGCAGGTGTCGTTTATGGCTATGGCAAGAGTTGGGAAAACGGAAGATCTGATCAGTCAGGGTTCTTGGAGAGATGACGATTCAGTTGTGAGTGAAATGCCCAATTGGATAGAAAAGCCTGATGCAGATGATGGTGGGTGATTGGCAATGATGAAGTAATCGAAAATTTTCAGAATTCATAGGGGAGATCATTGCAGAGGCATGGTGCAGTGTTGCAATGGATATTGCTCGGTCGAAGAACTTGCGAAGAGTATTTGTCTAGGACTCTAGGCCCATACCACGAGACGCATTATTAGTTGTCAAAATACAGAACCAGTTTTTTCACTAGTTCATAAACATGACATAAAGATGAATAAATGGATAATTCAACAATTTGTTATATTATATTACGTGTATATATATTTGCTGAATTGTCTACTTTGTTAGATATTATATATTGGCCTATTATGATTGAAACTCGAGGCTCGTGATGCCAATTGACAGAGGCCTAATGGCAGTGCTTAAAATGTAAAAAAAGAAGTGCCTGGATGCTAGTGTCAAATAGTTATAAAAGGACTAAATTTAGTTAGCATTCGTTAGCTTTTTGTCCATTAACCATCATTGTGTCATCAACTATCTTTTGTAATTTATGAAATTGTCGACAGTAGCGTTTTGAAAATTGGGGTAATAAAATTTCTAAAAGCACAAAGCGCAAAATTTTTTCCTTCTTCTTTACTGAGTGCTCCCCTATTTACAGAGAGTTGTGTCTCCTTGCAGAGGAATGTGTTGTAGTCATTATTTAGCTGGAATTGAATTTAGTCTACATAGAATATAAAAAAGTTTGTCAAACAAATACACCTAAAATGCACCGAGTAACATCCGCCAAACAGTCTCTTAAGTTGATGTGGTTCAGTCTTTCCTGACACATAGTGGATCGTTAGCAGTGTTGCCAATTTGTCTCATCTTGGGTCCAGTCTACAGATCTGCCATTCGAGTCATCGGCTACAGAAGTAGGCCTGATGAATGTGGCGATATCTTGTTCGCCGCACCACGTTCCAAGCATGGTTGCTAACTTTCTCTGTCTCTAAGATTTGATGTAGGCTACTAGTGATCGGTAAAGCCGTAAAGTCTTCTTCCTCCTCCTCTTCTTCTTTACTGTTCTACCCTTTATAGGCAGGTTCGTATGTCCAATGTCGACACTCTTCTCTGTTCTGGGCCTTCTCTCCTCTCTCATCTTCTTGTATCCCCTTTGCCATCATTCAGTTCAGGAACATTGTTCTTTGTCGATGATCAACTCAACATCATGCACTAGAAACTTGATATAGAAGAAATTCAGTTCAATTTTATACATGCTACGGTATGTAGTGCAACTTAATTAGTTTACTAACTTACTAGGCTTGATCAGCTCATCAAAAATTTCATCAAACCAGTTTACATCCGAAAATTAATCACCAAACGTAGCAGACGTCAGAAGCGCATAAGACAAAACTTAATCCGATGAAAACGTAACCAGAATGTATAACACAAATTATACATGTAGACATCCATTATATACACGGGCTATGTCAGTTAATAAGTAGGTCTAATGAAAATAAGATTTTTAATCAAGTACGTAGAGGAATTGAACTGGTATATGGATGCTCATAGACGGCATCCAGGCTCTGCTGCCCAAATAAGTGGCAGGAGGGCGTCCAGCCATGAAAATAAGTGCCTGGACGCTGTCCATGACCATCCAGGCACACTTTAAGCACTGCCTAATGGTGAATAGCATCATTAGCTGAATAACTGCATTTTGTTGTGCTCGTAAAACCACGGTGGCTCCCAACAGTAGCTAAACTTGTCCGTGTGGCTCCTCACCAAAAAAAGGTTGGCAACCACTAACATGTAGATAGAGTCAACAAAACAGTTAGCAGGAGTTCAGCAAAAGACTGCTTACAAGGCTAAAGTCAGTCTTCCACCTTTCTTTAGTATTCTGCCTACTAGGCACAAGTCCAATGTCACCACTCCTCTCTGTTCTAGGCCTCCTCCATCTTCTTGAATCCACTCTTTTCCATCATCCCGTCCAGGATCATTGTTCTCATTGTTCTGTCTTCCTCTGGTCTTTTTCCCTTCCATTTTTCCCTCGATGACATTTTGTACGAGGGAGTTGCCTCTTCTGCCATCAATTGTTTTCCCCATATAACATTTCTCCACATTTATTGTAATCCCTGAAGTTCTTATGTCGGTTTTGCTTCGTATATCTCAAAGCATTTGCCTTCTAAATATGCTAGCTGTGTTCACAACCTCTAAAGGAGTCTTATCAGAATAAACTTTTAAACTTAAATTCAAAGTTGGACCAACCTTTGGACTAGTATGTGGTAATATTAAAATTGATCCAAATGTCTCAAGGCAGACTATTTAAAATGATCTATCTTGAAGTCCTTCCATTTCTCTCTAAGAGAATTTTTGTTACAAGTGTCAGAGAAAATGTAGTCGATGCTGTTGTATGACAGTTCGAATAGATTCTCTTTTGTCAAATGAAACGCTGTTGCTGCATGCAGGTATTCAGCAGACAACGATGTAGAAAAGACTCCCTTGTCGTCTGTCTAGAACGACAAAGCACAGTTGACACATTCATTTAAATATCAATCTGATAAAGCTAGTAATCAGTTACAAGCACTTACAAATATTATTTGGATAGACAATTCTAGACAAGGATGATGTTTAACAATACCGTTTCTACATGGGGATGGGGTGATGGAACAATAGTAACACTATGGGGTGAAGAGTAGAACATCAAGTGGTATCAATACCCCTTTAAAGGTGGACTCAAACTTCCATTCACAAGGTGGCATTGGTAAAGGAAAATGACAGATGGATGCATTACACGGCTGCCATACAATTAAATTTGACCTCTATTAAACTTGTTATTAACTGTTACTACTAAGTCATGTAATAATAATTACCATACTTGTTAATTTGAATTACTAAGGAATATATTAAAATTACTATTATTTTCATGTAAAAGATGATTGTAGTATGCTTACACACAGAATGCATGGATGGTTTCTCTGATACCAGTAATCAAACTGATGCTTGCCATATTCAATCACTGTGCCAGTTTTAATATTTGATGTTAAGCAGAACTCTAAAATTGCAACAGCCATTATGTAAAATCATTGCAAAGACACAATCTTAATAAAAATACTGCTTTTCCTATTATTTAGGTTCCTCCATAACAATTTCTAAAATGAAAGCATCTAATGAAAATTGCAGCAATTCACTATTATCCCATCCTTGCACTAGAAAATAATCACTGCAGTATTGTAACAAGACACATCCAGATGGAAGAAAGGACTCCAGCACTAAATTCTTCACCAAATGATAAATTATGCCATAATTATGACCAAGATCTATTGCAGCTGATAGCAGGATCTGCACAGGGAGTTCATTTGCTCAACCAAGGATAGTTTTCCATCGACACCAAGGTCGTTGATTTTAGCCATGGAATCACACTACTTCAATCGACCCTTTAATGACCAGGGCATAATAAAACATAAGGCATGATCGACAACGCTGGTCGTTAAAGGGTTAAATTCTTCATCGATCTTTGAATGCACCAAGCATGTGCTAGTCAGATGTACTGATATCCTTCAGATTCAGCAAACACCACTTAAATGAGATCCAAACTAGAAGTTCAGCTGCAATAGCCAACAACAAACAGTTTAGTGCATCTGATGGGTAACAAGCACAACACTGGTGAATGCTGATGTGCTTCTGCTGCCCACAGCGGCGATTCTGTGAGTCTGGTCAGCCACAAACAAGATTTAAAGAAATGATTCCAGTGCAGCTTATGTAAACAGAACATGATGTAAGTAGGCACTTGATGAAGAGAGTCACTTATTTCAAGTAGGTTACTAGATCAAATTTCACAGAAAGTGCCATTGTAAAATTCAGCATCTCTCCTGAATCATGATGATTTCAAAAATAAGAAACTATAAGCATTTATGTAACACCATAAATCAGTAAAGCATCAAGATTTTAAACAGTAGTTTATAAATAAATATACCTATAGGAATTTTATGAGCAATAACTTTGTCCACAAGATCAGTTCTTCCATTCATGTGACTGGGAAGAAGAAATGTTGCATGACCGATTCGATCTGGAAGAATAGAAATAAGAGCTTCCACTTCTTCTGTGCACCCTGGAACCTTTGAACACACAAGTCACAGATTTCATACAATTCAAACTCACTAAAATATAACAGTAAATGGCTTTCATTGGAAAGTATAAAAACCCAAATCAATTGAAATTCATTAACTCATTCTGAATATTTATATTTTTTTATTACCAGTACTTTGAACACATACATGTACAATGCAAAATATCAAACAGTGATAGTGCTCAGTACATGGAGGAAGCTTCCACTCGAGACATCAGATCAATATGAAAAGCTGTCAACAAACAGCTATTAAGCCTGTTTCATTCCAGTTCCGTTTCCCTAAAGTACAATCTAGCAACTGAAGATCATGTCTCCTCAATTGCATACAAATTGCAGGGATGAACCAAGTGTGAATTTCTTGCCATGTCCGAGTATTGAGTTTTTAAAAAACTTGGGTCAAAATTGTAACAACCCAGTTTCTCCTTAGGTTTTCTTCCATTCGATTAATACTCAACAAGCTCTTAGGCTGGATAGATACAGAGATCTTTAAGAAAATTACTGAATAATGTACCGAATTAAGGTCAAACAAATAATCTCACCTCAGCGATATGAAGTGACATTCTAACCAGATTCTGTCGTGCTCGTTCAAGGACAGGCAGAAGTGCTTTGATATCTCCAGCCTAATACAACAATATGTAACATGCCATGATTTATCTATCACAGGAGTATAGTAAAGACATATAACATAATCAGATGAGAAGTCAAAGCTATTCTACAATAACCTCAATTAATTTCTCACCTCATAATTATGCTATATAATCACATACCAAGAATAATCTTTTCTTTATATTGCAATAAGAATAAATTTCACGATGACATACTGGCAGTTTTGTTAATACAGACTACAACTGATAATTCATTGAAATGCCACATGATAAAATGCCTCATGATTCCTATAAAGGACCAAAACCCAGCACATAGTTTCTAGTATTAAAGTAACACAAGCAAAACAGTAACAATTAGTCATAAACCTCAATACTTCCTTAGCCATTATGCTTAAAAGTTCTGATGCTAATTTCTGTTGTTATGTAACCATTGAACATCATTCTCAATCAGTTCAATATTTTCCATTAATAAGTGATATTATTACATTTGGATTTCCACTTAGGTCAAGCCCCACGACAACTGCATCTGACTGATTAGAAAAGGTTTCAACCAGCTTCAGCGTTTCTTCAGCATCTTCAATCGTCATTGTCGATCGATCAATTGATAGCAGCAACTTAACAGTGATATCATCAGAGGAGCTGCTGCTGGCATCTTGAATCGCTTTGAGAACACTTTCAACATAGGAAGCCTTTGTCATTCGACTCGAAGGAACGCCTCTTGGCGTTGTACGCAGCTCCAGGTACTTGACGTTGTCACAGGCAAATTCCTTAATGACATCACTTGTTACCTACGAAAGCAACCATGTATTTCCTCCATTACTTAGCATGAGACAATAACACCTCAACTTGAGTCTGGATAAACAAATTAACGAAATCTTATTTGGACTTAAAATTTACACAAATGCCAATTAGCCATCCCAAACAAAACATTAGCCAGGTCAACTATTGAGTATGTTGAAGAAAAGCAGACATGACTCAGCCCGAGTATTCAACCTTGCACGAAAACGTATCTAAGATCAGAGTCCACTCAGCAGGCTCAAGCTCACAATCAGTGGATTGAAAACTCAGCACGTTACTGAACTGTCCAATAAGGTTGCAGCTGCGCTTTGTTGCTTCTTAGACCAAATTGAATCTCCTCTGAAGATTTTGAATTCACTTCTAAATATTATCCTACCAAATAAGCAGCATCTTCATTGTCACAAAGATCATGGATCAGCCTGAATGTAGAAAAACATCTGAAAGACAAAAAACAACAATACCTTAATATTGCAAACAATCCCATAAGCAATTGAAAATGGCCAAAAAATGTTTCCAGCAATCAACAGAATGACAATAAAATTTCTAAAATGATCTGCTATAGAACTGTTAATGTGTAAGCAACAAATATTTATAGCACTACAATGGTAGTGATGCAAAAGTCAGTTATACCAGGAGCATTGTTTTGAGGTCATTACAATTGCAAACATACCAATGATAGTCCAGATAATGATACTCAGATAGTAACTGAATAATTATTATGGCAACCAGGGCGATATATCATGCTGCTGAAATTTGGTAGATTATGACAGTATGTTGATTGAGTACCTGAAACTCAAACCAATATTCAAGGCGGCAGGAAAAAAATTCCAATCACCTGTATTAAATACAAACACGAGATCATGAGCAGCTCACTAACATACTAAGTCTAAAACATGTTTGACTTTGATGCCAGTTTTATATACTTATCAAGTGATCCAGTACTTGAATGAGTCTTCAAATCACAGGGAGGTTGCCATAAAGGATTTGACTGCTGCCTCTTCTTTAATAGTTTTGAAAGGGTTTCATCACTGCACGAACCATTGATATGAGCATGCAGCTCCTAAAGCAAACATTATCCAATTGATTCACAGTTAAGAAAATACAAAGTTGCTTCTTTGAAACAGAATCTGAATGGTCAGCAAAGTGACTGCCACCTGCAAATATCAGCTGAGTTTTAGCTAAATAGCAGATATCAATCATATCCAGATGGTGAATCACTTAACTATGTTTCAAGGAAGTGCACAAAATTGCAAAATTACAATTTAAAGCAAAACAGCTCACTAAAAAGTGCCTGAGCGTTTAGTCTTATTAATTGCAAGAATTAATTATCAGAATGTGCCGGCAAATGTGTATTTTAGCATATTTCATTATTGACTATAGTGTCCACATGTATTTTAACATATTTTATTATTTGACGTGAATAGATGTCTAACTGTAGCTCAAATGGAGCCGGGATCGATGAAAAGAAGACTGTGTAGGTAGAAACTGGATTAATGAAAAGAAATATACCTAAGTTAGGGCATAACCCAAAATCGCCTTGGAAAGTCACCTCGGCCGAATATTGAACTATTCGGAAGTATTCGCCTCGGCAAATTTTACATCCGCAAATAGCTAAAAATAACTTCTTTTGCTAAAATAATTTTTTATAAAATAATATTTTTTCATCAAATAAACTTAGGACTAACGGACTTGCCTATAAGCTATAGATTAATTAAACAAGAACTTAACATTCCATTGAATTTTCTTTAAAATAATGATGTTAATGTAGGCCCTATATATTTTAATTTCTTTTGGTTGCATTCCCCAAGTGGCAACCAAATCAGTAAATTTCCTGCTTGAATTGACTCCACCAACTTTCCGGTAAACATTAGAGAGTAAAGATGTCGTTGATAACTTCATATTTCCAATTTTATAACAAAGTTTTACATTTTTTTCACAATAAAGTTATTAAATAGTAAATATATTGCTATAGCCTAGAGTGTGATGATACGTTTTATGAAGGATATTGCTATAGACTCTGCATTGACTATAAGATAGTTTTCAGTAGCTGTGCATGTAGCAGGTTAACTATATTTTGTCTACAGATGGTACTCGCTGAGTCGCTGGTGAGATTTGCCGCTACTGTTCGGTTTGTACCCAGATCCGGCAAATAGTTATCTAAATACTCGGATTCAGTACTCAGTGAAAATTGTCTACTCGGATATGCCCTAAACCTAAACGGAAGCTGGATCAATTAACAGGATCATATGTAGGGTTGCCAACCATCCCGGAATGACCAGTACAGTCCCAGAATCGACAAAAGCCGTCCCGTGTCCAGGGCAATGCTTATTTTGTCCCGGAATCCAGGAATAGGTAGGCTAAGTTACTGTAATACTGCATACAAAAGATTATGCGATTATTCAAATTCAAGCAACATTAGCAATGCTTTAATGCAACATCTTAATTCTCAATGTTCATGATCATCGCCGTTTACGAGACAAGGAGCTCACTTATTGGGAAGCGAAGGTCGTCGTCAGCGCAAGGGGCCTTAACGTTTATGGGCCATATTTGATGCCCTTCTCGGCCGGCGGCAGACTGACAGACAGACTGATAGTCTTCCACAGATGATGACTTTTTAGTCTCCTTCGATTCTAAGATTGACAGGACACCGCTGATTTTACCGCACCGGTTTTCCACCCTACTGACTGCTGACTATCTACCTTGGTTCTCATGTTGACAATGCTGAGCTATGCCGCATCATTCGCACCGCTCCACCAAAATCCTTTGAACCTGACTCAAATTTCTAGGCCTACTTCCGTTTCTCACCCTTCTCTGCAACCGATAAAGGTCCTATCCGGAACGGAGTTCTACTGCCATCACATAAATGTTAAATTCTGGCTCCTATCCTCAAGCATAGCAGACTTGATTCATCTGATCCTGTCAATTTTGACCGAATGTAAATGTTAAACTTACAAGCTTACTTTTTATTTGGAGTTATAAAAGTTGCTTCCGGAACGCCAATCTGGCTTTCGGAAAGGTCACTCCACTGAGACACTGTTACTTCGTCTCCTTTCCTACATGTTTGGGGATATAAATAATTCACAGCTCACTCTACTGGCCCTTTCATTTCATAAGCCTAGTGGAATGCCTTTTGTTTATATTTGACACCAGGACCTTTAGTTTTTGAATGGATGTGAACAATGAACTACATAAATCATTCATCATAGTGGGAACTGGGAAATGGGTCCCGGAATAGGTTTGTTCAGAGTTGGCAACACTAATCATATTTTTAAGCAGAAGCTGGATATATGAAATGAATTATGCATAGTAAATCCGTACCCGTACCATCAATTTTTAGCGTGCGCAAGCGCCGAAGGTTGCCTATGCAACGTCTTTGGCCAAGGAATTGTATCGAAAAGTTACTTATGGCTGCTAAAGATTCACCCACAGAAGATTTATGACATAATCACCTCTGTTTTCTTAAATGCACAAATATTGCACCCGCTCGATCAAATATGTGCACATCATGTAATGAATTGATTTACTCACAATTTTTGGTAGCATGCAGCAAAACTCATCCATAACTTAACACTTTCTTATTCCTTCCCATCAACGCAAGGTCCAATTACCGCATTTTCGCCGATCAGTGGGATGGTCTGTCTGTAATGCCACGTGACCAGAATTCATCTCAAGAATTCGGTCTGCTGGGTGGGTCATTCGCAACACCGGTACGACCAGCGTTGATAGAAAGCGCGACGAGAACGCTGATCCAATGCTCCCTGTATATCATGTTAAAAATAGATTTACGCAGGTCTTTTCTGAAATCGTAATCGTAATCTCAGCACTTCTGTTGCGCCCACAGAGTCAAGTCACGGGAACCAGCTTATTCACAGGCGCTTAATCAATAAAATCGATAGGCAGAGGGTCAAAATCCAGAGAGTCAGACAAGCAGACAGGCAGACGGCTAAGGCGGATGGTTTTTGCAGTTGAAACAGCGAGGAAGGTAAGGCGAAGGGAAGGATTCAGTATAGGATTTGTGAAAAAGCAGTTTTTTTCAGTTTTGAGTGGATTACGGAATTCCGGAATTCTCATTGTGGACGTATAAACCGACTTAATACTGTCAATTCCCAACAAAATCAAATACTATTTTGATGTCCCCTTAACCAGTATAATGCCAAGCTACACATGAGAGTGTAGCGCGTCGAAAGTATCACAAAGGCAATATTCAGTAACAATGGTCAAAGAAATAGATAGCAGTTACAAACAAAGAACAGATATATTATAGTCAACCGTGTTAATGAATACATAATATATCAGGCATGCTACTGAAAATATGAACGCTGGAAGCACAATTAGTCCAAGGTTTCATCACTGAAACTGCATGGTTCGCAACCAGAAGCAGAGACTCCTCATAATTGGCCTTTCTGTCGTGGCGTTTGTATCTTTGTAGAGAGTTAAACTCTCTACAAACTTTGTAGTCATTTTGAGGGCTTTAATTACCATCGTTCCCGGAAAAACGGTAGAAATACCAAGAAATACGAGAGCCTTATGGCGCACAGTTCAGAAATCTAATAGCGCAATTATTCAAAGTCATAGGCCTACTTCACATTAAATATAAGGTCCACTACATCATATGTATATATATACATATATATAGTTATGTAAATAAAATAAGGTTCTGCGCATCTTGTGTTCCATGAATTATGATAATATTAATGATAATAATTAATAACTTCTATTCACACCCATAATTTAGCTTCCGATATTCAAGATTTCGTGTTTGAAAAATTCCGGAATTTCGGTATTTATAAAAAACCGGAATTTCAGGAATTCGGAAATTACGGATTTGCAATAAGACACTCGTGTTTTTCTGTATTTCTACCGTTATTCCGGGAACGCTGGATAGGCATATAAAGCCTTCAGAATGACTACAATATTTGTAGAGAGTTTAACTCTCTACAAAGATACAAGCGCCACGACAGAAAGGATACTGATGAGGAGACTGTTGGCATTATTAGGTGTTCAATCAAAAAAAAATTATTTTTTGTTTGAACACCTATAGCAAGTAGACTGTGTTGAAGCTGATCATGCATGCGTTTTCTGCTGCCGGCGTTAGGCCTATCTGCTCCAGTTTGCAGACTCGATCGGTGATGGTCCATCCGTGTACGTGCTTCCAGCGTTCATATTTTCAGAAACCTACCTAGATCTCGATGCAGCATGGATTCATTAACACTATATGGACTATAATCTCAGTTCTTTAAGTTTTTATCTATTTCTTTGACCATTGTCACAGAATATCGACTTTGTGATACCTTCTATGCTTCTTCGATGTGTAGCTCTGTATTATACTAGTTAAAAAGACATAAATTAACAAACCTATTTTAATTAGTTGGAAATTTGCTGGAAATTGATAGTAATGAATCGGTAAATACCTTCACAATGAGAATTCCGGAATTCTGGAAAAATTCCAGAATTTGACCGAAAAATCCCGAAGTTCCGGAAAATTGATTATGGTCCGGAATTGAATTCTCTACCCGCAACGCGTTCGCAAGCCGTTGGATATAGTACATTCATACTTACTCTCCCTTGCAAATAACTCTCCAAAAAGAAATCTATAAACTAGCAGTCGATGCTGACACTTGTACGCGCAACGTCCGGTTGTCAACTTGTTACTGGTTGATGTGTTTAAATGTAGAAAGTCATGAAATTGAAGTTTACATATAAATTATCAAACGGCTGAATCAAATTACAATTGTTGGATTCACAACGTTTGGCATGCAAAGTAAATAGTTGAAGGCGTTTAAAAAGAATCTGATCCTTAATCAACTCAACGTTGGTTTGTATTCCGGTATTTTTACAATATCTGAGCTTCTGATTTTAATATCTGATTTTTGAGAGGCGCTATGTGAATCAGCTCTTTACTCGGTAAAAGTGAAGACTAGAAGCCCGTGTATGTAAACAATATGACCGCCCCAGAATGGGCTAAAATAGAGGTGTCCGCTCGATAATCCGAAGGTTCGATAGGGATCAACCCGAATCATCGAAACCCGAATGGGTTTGGGTAAAATGCGGAAGTTCGGATGTGTGGAATGCGGATGGCCTGACGGGTAAAGTGCGGATATTTGTGCGGATGAATATCCGCACTTTACCCGTTAGGCCATCCGCATTTTACCCGTACCCATCGATCCCGGCTCCATTTAATATGCAGTTGAACATCTAGTTACGTCAAAAAAAAATTACTCTAAAATACACTTGGACGATACAGTCAGTAATAAAAGTGTGGATAAAATGCGGATGTGCAGAATGCAGATGGTCTAACGGGTAAATTGCGGATATTTGTGTTGTCTTTCACGGGTGTACACACCCATACGTCGAATTAGCTTGGGTTTCTTTTGCGTTGCTCAATAATGACGTTCTTTAGTAAATATTAAAATATAGACATGATGAAATCGTAATGTTTATTACCTCCGATTTAGTTAATACTAGCCTAGGCCTCCATACTTATGCTCCGTTGACCAGTGTGTTGCCGGTGGACATAAAAGTCAGAGGCGTACGCGAAAACGTCACGAAAGCTTTTGTTCAACATACCTCTGAAATACGCATTCAAACACACATATTTCCGAAATTCTAAGATCGCCCGATAATTATTTACGAATTTTGAAAATCTGTACAAATTTAATGTAAAATGACCATGTTTATGCAAATTATGGCCACTTGAGAATATCTACACTTTTGTAGCGCAATTGTTAATTTCACGTCATACGCCACTATGTATATATATTATATATATATATATTCATACATAAAATAATATATAGGGACTACTGGTATGTTAATCTAACAGGGACATTTAATTAATCTTAATCTCCGAATTTCTAAAGTTAAAATTTCTTAAATTATTAATAAAATTACAAATTAATATTTTTATGTTGTTAAATTATTTCTAATCGTCCATCCTTGATCACACAATCGAGAGATTCCGTGTGCTTATGCACTTACCCGATGTGTCCTCATTCTGACAAACCTTGAGTTGTGATGAACTGTCACCCATACATAGAAGTTAAGTTTCAATCTCCACATTGCAGACCGAATATAGATGTGTTGGTTAGTTGTGCTACTGATTAATGTTTAACATTGGTGCCTTATAAACATTATGTACATACAACGCGATTTCATGGAGTTAGTCTTGTGGTTAGTTCTAAGTTCTTCTGTTCAGGCTTTACTACAGTATTGTGAGATTTGTCAGTTTCCTGTACTAAAGTAATGTGTCCGAGTTAACACATTATCTACACTTTCAATGCTTTGTTCCTTCCGTTATTGACAAATTTATCTGTTAATATGAACATGAAATGTCCTTGCAATAGTAGATTATATTTAACTGCTATGTGATTGTCAGGTTATTGTGAATCAAGGTTTTATCAGAATAAAGACACTTTCTGTAACAAATTTATATGCAGACATCTGCCAGGGACAGGTTATAACTGCCTATATAACAGCGTTACTCCATAACGCTGAGCATCTTATAGGTCATATGATTCGCCCTAACATATATTACGTAGGCCTAACTTGGTTTAGATTACTCATCAAGTAACCTCAATATATTTATGGGTCAACTATTACATACATTTTCAGAACGAGACTGCCCTGTCCGTTGAAAGTGTTTTGTGGCAGACCTCGTTTTACCTCGCTTCAGCGTATCAGTTTATGGCGAACCCTCTTTCAGTCCAACACCGGGCGACGCGTGGCAGCAGCAGTTGGGGCGAACGCCCTGGAAAAACCTTGAGTTCCTTCCCGTCTACTTCTGGTACCTTGGAAGGCCGAGCTCCAAGGTTTTCCCCGTCTTCTTCTTGATTGTCCACTGGGTAAAACCTACCCAGTCTAGCGCAGGATTTAAGACTGTCCCGGTGTTAGAATCAGAGTCACTACGCTAATGATGAAGTCACACATGTTGCTCAACAAAGATTCTTTATTGAGAAGTACAGCAGAGGTGAACAGCCAACGAATAATAGTCACAATCATATAATTGACAGCAGACTGCCAACGATGCTACTATCTACTAAGCGCCTCTGACTCAACGACAGACTTGGACTCTCTCTGAACTGAACGACGACTCAACTCAATTCTCTTAAAATCTGATCTCTCGACTGAACTCTGCAGTCCCTTATATAGTCTTCAGGGTGTAGCAATGCTACATAGCAATGCTACATCTGTAGCACAGATTGCCACAGGGCGTAGCATTGCTGCAGGGGTGTAGCACAGAATGCTTCTCAATTCAAACCAGCGAAACCGCCACAGTTTCACAGAAGCACTGTCTATATGGTCCTTGTCTACTTAAAAGTTATTCACTATATGCAATATTGAATGCTCAAATGTCTATTGGTGCTGTACTCGCTAGTACTTAGGCAAGTACTTCTATTTCCATTAGGTGCCTGTTGTATTGTTCTAACAACGAAGAACAATTTGATTTCAAGGTATTTTCTTTCTTTCTTTTGTCAACTCCAGGTTGCAGATGTACACATTATTGTCATCTGGCTATTTAAATAATAATTGTACTAAATTAGTTATGACTAAGCTGAATTGAGTACTCTGTTACATTAAATATTCAATAAAATGGTTGTTCTGAATGCTTACTCTGTTTTGAATGAACATTTCTTCAGCAACAGTATGCTATAGCCTACTCTATGTAATATCGTAAATGCCAGTTCTGCATGTACAGCTACTGATCAAGCAGTAATATGAATCTCAGAGAACTTGTCAGGCAACCACAAAGGTTATATTAGGGAGACCAGCTTATTAAGTAAATAAGTATGTACTTAATTGAAACGCCTGTAAAGGCACTGCAGGAACATCAGATAGCTTATGAACAATCAAGGAATGCACAATAAAAATAATCATAATGAGTTACTACAAAACTGACATCCTCAGAGTTGTGAGAGTGAAGGGGAAGTGAGCAATAGAATTTTGCAATTAGCATACAAATATGTTCGTCTCTATAGCGTTCGAGTGACCAGAAATGCGCTACAAAAGTACGTAGATATTCGCAAGTGTGTACAACTTCAACATAATGGCCGCTTGCCATTGCGTTTGTAAAGATTTCACTTAAAATCAAGACATGATGATATCTTACTGTTTATTGCATAATATAGCCAACATGTCACAAATTTAGTCAATACTAGTCTGGGCTTCCATAGTTCTTCTAACCAATGCATACATAATTTAATCCGCACCATCAATCATCCACGTTTTACCCATTAATCCGCACCATATATCCGCATGATTCAAATCCACATGTTACCCGTTAGTTCATCCGCACATCCACAATCCGCATTTTACCCGTACCCAACCTGAATTCCCGAAAAGGCCAGAAAGCCTGATTCTCCAAAAACAGCAACTTACAGTGACGGGTGAAATGCGGGACTGCGAGAGCACAGCAGGTGAAAAGCGGGACGCTCATGAGGGCTGTGGGAGCAACAACTTCCTTACGGCCTCCCTCGGGGATCGGTACATGTGTGTAGCGAATCCCGAAACCCTAATCCCCGAAACTGATTTCCGCCGTATCTCCGAAAACAAAGCTGGATTGATGAAAAGGATTCACGCAGAAGCTGGATTGAGGAATGAATTGCGCTTTTTTGAGACAGTTCAGCGGTTTTTAATAGTGCATTACTGTTTTCGGGGAATCGAGCTTTTTGGCCTTTTCAGTGTTTTCAGGTTTCGATGATTCGGGTTGATCCCATCAATACTGGTCCCCTTCTTTTTATTCTGTACACTTCTGCTTTGTCAGGCCTTCCCCACCATCTCCTTTTCCCTATCTGATCGAGATCTTGGCCTCCTTCTTGACCCTACCCTTTCCTTATCTGGTCACATAAATGCCCTTTCTCGCTCCTGCTTCTATCACCTTCGCTATCCTCTCTATTAGACAAGCGCTCTCATTGCATGCTGTTTCCACGCTTGTGCACGTTCTGATCTGCTCTAGAGTTGACTTTGGCAACATTGACTTCATTGGACTCTCCTCTCACAACATCTCTAAGCTCCAGTCCATTCTCACTGCGGCTACCCGACTAATTGGTGGAATTGCAATGTAATGTAATGGGGCACCTATATAGCGCTATATAGGTGGCCCATTACATGACATTCACAAGGTGTCCAGGCTTCACAATTATCTAAGAGAGCATGGACTATGATTATTTAGACTAAAGGTATTTGAATTTTAATAAGTAAGTTGGCATATTTGAATATGATATGTTTTAGCACTAAGAGGTCAAGTATGATTCTTTTCATCAAACCTGCTTTCATTTAAGTAGATTTTTCTCATCAATCCAGCTTCTACTTAAGAAGTATGATTCGTTTCATCTATCCTACTTCCATTTAAGCAGATTTTTCTCATCAATCCAGCTACTATTTAAGTATGATTCTTTTCATCAATCCTGCTGCCATTTAAGTACATTTTTATCATGAATCCAGCTTCTATTTAAGTATGACTCTTTTCAACAATGTTATTAACATAAGTCAACTTTTGTAACTATCTAAATTTTGAACATTAATCCTACATTTTAGGTAATAGTTTTGTATGCCGTTTTCAAATTATTAAATCTTTAGATATAAATAGTTTACAAACGTTGATCATGCGTTTTTTGCATTCCCGAAAAAGGTTTCTTCCCGCTTTTCACCCATTATGCTCCCGCATTTCACCCGTCGCCGCAATGTACTATTGAAAAACGCTGAACTGTCTCAAGACAGCACAATTCGTTCATCAATCCAGCTGCATGAATTCTTTTCATCCATCCAGCATACACTTAAGCAGAATCCTTTTCATCAATCCAGCTTCGTTTTCGGGGCAGGAGTAAAATGGTGATTTGCTGGTGGGTAAAATGCTGATTGATCAGGATTTTACTAAACAGCCAATCAGCAAGGTACAGGGTAAAATGCTGATTTTAAAATTAATAAACAGTCAATGTTTTTGAAGCATCAATCAACATGCAAATTACATTAATCCAATCAGAACTTTGTTTAAATTAACAACCTGACAGTGTTTATGAAGCATTGGTCAGCATACTGATAACATAAAGGCATTTCATCCAACCCCCAACCCTCATTAACATTTCACCAGTGCCCACTATCTCAGAACTTTGTTGAAATCATTGGATTTGTGTATCAGTGTGATACATGCTCACAAATGTTTCATGGACAGATAGTTGAAGTCAATTGTCTCACGGACTAAGGTTTACATTCAAAGCGTTATTATTTGACCATTGTATTAAGTAACTGTAGAAGTTGGATTGATGAAAAAGTCCAATGTAAGTTCTATTGATGCCTGAATTTGTCCTTAAATAGAACTTTCATCGAAGAAAAGAATTATAATTCTAATCCTGATGCTAAAAATGCGAAACAGAAGAGAATAGAACCGGAATATCGGTATGATTTGTCAATGGACGATTGGTGTAGCTTTGTCTAAAGGCTTGTTGATCAAGGGTCCTGGATTCATTTGAAAATAATTTAGAACTAAAAGTTTTGATGCCAAATAAGAAAAAAAAAGGCAAGAATAAGTAGAGCTGTACCAATACATCGGCAGCACTCGTAATCGGGCCGATTATAGAGATGTCAGCAGTATCAGATATCGGTAAGATAATCAGCGTCGATATTGTGGCAGACCTCAATTCACCTCACTTCTGCGTAGCAAATTTGTGGCGAACCCCTCTTAGATCCTGCACCGAGTGTTCACGTATCAGCAGCAGTGGGGGCGAACGCCCAGGGGAAACCTTGAGTTCCTTCCCATCTTCTCCCAGTACCCCAGAAGGCCGAGTCCGAGGTTCTCCCTTCTTCTTCACTGTCCACTGAGTAAGACCTGCCCGGTCTGGCGCAGGATTTGACGACTGCTACTTGTTCGAAAGTCACTAGGCTAGAGACGGAATCACTCGTTGTTCGATGAATATTCTTTTAATACAAACTAATGGCAGCAGCCAACATTAAGCTCATGAAATAGAATCAAAATATAAATCGACACGGTCATTGTCGAATCGAGCTCTAATGTTCTTCAATTATCGCCTAGCAACTACCAACTACTGCTGCTTAATGACTGCCTGACTGACTAATCACATGCCGTCTTCCCTTATATAGCTTCTAGAGGGAGCACAAAATGCTCCCATAGGGAGCACAAATTTCTCCCACGGGAGCACAAATTGTCCCACGGGAACACAAAATGCTCCCACTCGGGTGCAACTGCGAAAACCGCCACAATATTAGAAATTATTTTTTGTTATCTTATAACATTATTTTCAGTCATTAAGAGCAAAATGACGACATCAACATCATTGGGTCTGTGAAGGACAGCATTCTGTTCCGTTCCCATAGCATGGTTACTTCAGACCACCCAGTAGATTGTGCTAGCATAGGAAAGTGTCAACAGCTGTTGTGCAGAGCTTAACCCCTTTAACGTCCAGGAAAATTTTTAAAACCTATCCTTATACGGCAAGCAAATTTTATATCTGCATATGTACATATGTATATCTGTATGTTTAAATGTATATATGTATGTATATACATATGTATATATGTAGGTACATATGTATATATGGATATAGGTATATATGTGTGTATGTATGTATTTATGTGTGTATGTATGTATCTATGTATATATGTATGTATATATAAATATATAAATCCATGTATATATATGTATGTATATGTGTATAGATATGTATATATATATGCATACACATGTAATTTATGTATATATATGTATGTACATTCATGTATATGTATGTAGATATGTATATATGTATGTACATATATATGTATATATATATAGGTACAAATATGTAGTTTATGTATATATAAATATATAATTTATGTAGGCCTATATATATACATATATGTCTATATATATATGTATAGACATGTATGTATATATATGTGTATGTATTTGTATATATGTATATGTGCCTGAATGTATGTATGCATGGGTATGTATATATTTGTATATGTATGTATACATGTATATATGCATGTACGTATGCATGTACATATGTATGTATTTGTGTCTGTATGTATGTATAATCAATTGGACGATTATATTCGGGTTTGCCGTCTAATGGTTGGTTATTAAGGACAAATATAATCGAGTTTGCTGCTAAAGGGTTTATTTACCCTGGGCATAGTTGGCTTGTCTGGGGAGGGAATGGCATCATTAGCAGGTTTGTTAGAAGAAGGTGCCAGGTTACAGATATATCTCTTTTCTGTCCTACATCATGCAAGGTTGATGGCGGACGGTGTGCCTAATCTGAATTGCCTGCGTAGGATTAGTCCCAAACTACATGTATACGTCTCCTACGGAATAAGTGCTTTGCTTGTAGCAGTAGGTCTATCTTTTGGGGAACACAATGAAATAATCGGCTAGATAATCAGTATCGGCAAATGATATAATCGGTATCGGCATAATCGGCAAAAAGTGATATCAGTACAGCTCTGATATTATGTTATATTCTATATTTGCATGAATATGATGACAAATTGCAGACTATTTTCTTGGAATAATGTGACGTTTCACATAAATTCTGAGCGCAGATATGAGTGAAATGGCATGTTGCTGTTTGTTGGTTTTTTTACTGGAAGTTCTTATTTTAAGAATTTTCTGTGAAATTATAAAAAATGTGTTAGTGACTTGTGTATTTTTTGTTCATTGGCTCTGGAATGCATAGGTAAAATCACTTAAGTTAAAAATATTTTTGCACAGTGCAGTCTTTCTGAAGTGTGTTGGTTCATTATGATCTTGTTAAGTGTTATTTCTCTATGCTAACTGTTGCAAAATTATCTTATTAGCCCAGCAGAACACAACTAAAAAAGCTGCTGAAAATTTTTATCTGTTCTACATGTCGTTGGACTGTCTTTCTTTTAGTTGAATTTAATTAATTTTAATTGTTTTTCTGTGTATAATCTTTGGTTTTGTAGGTAGTGGTGTCTATGGATCGTTTTTGACGATTACACATTTGACATGAGGCTGACTCTTAAATTCTTAGTTAAAAGTTTTATTGCCATCATACTTCTTGTGTTTGCCTTGCCGATGGTGATTCATTATCTGGATTCCAAGGAATGGCAGAAGCTAGAAACAGATGCACGGATGAAAAGGGAATCTCTTTCTAAGGTATAAATTTCTAATTGGTGAAAGCTGATTAATATAAATTAACCATCATGATATTAGATGTGATGATGAAAGCTAGAATGCGACTGTGTATTAGTGACTGGCAAGATCTTTCAAGATTTGATTTAATTTTGAATCAGGGCTGATTAGTCAATTTAGGGGAAAGAAGATACATATTATACATTCAAATCAATGCAAGTTCATTCACATACAGTTATATAGACACAGAAGCATTTCAAGCCCGGCCTCTGCTAAACAGAGCAGCGGTTTTTGGTGTTTATTAAAAGATGTATCTAGCAGAATCAATTTTCAGAAATAAATGCAGGCTATGAAGGACCAATGACATTGTTGCTTTGTTGAAGTGAGTGCATAGCCAACTGTTTCTTATACAAGTTTATGATTGCAGCATCGGTTATCGTTAGTACTCTTTTGAAAACAAAAATCAGATTTTTTTTTTATTTTCAAAATGACATTCAACGTGGCTAAAGGTACAAATACTGTTATTTTTATTTACAAAACAACAATCAATCTACTAAAAGCACGAATACTGCAACTGCTAGTGCTTACAAGTTACTACTTCCTAGTGTTAACTAAAGCATTACTAAATAATTCATTGAAGTTGTGCAGACTGACAAGCTAAACATCAAGAGAATAAGACTTTTTTAATTATTCAAAACTCGGATTTGCCTTCGGACTCGGTAGAATTCAAATTGTAAAACTTGGACTCGACAGGAAAGTCAAAATCGGTTTATACCTAATCACAGGGCAGATATGTATTTGGCTAAATAACAAATTTACTGTACATGACATGAATGACTTCTTGTATAATGACTACAACTTTCGCCAATGGTGACAATTAGTTGAAATCAATGGTGGGCCTATTAAATGCAATCATTATGCATCTTGTAACATTCTGCTAGTATTTTGTGATGGCAAAAATGAAAATCATAATTCAGTTCATTGTCAGACAACCAGAGGGATTAACTTTGGTGCTTCTGAAACACTCATTGACTTCTTAAGCTTCATCGAATTAGACAAATCATGATTAACGCCATGTTGCTTATTCCTGCTTAGTCAGCGGTTCTCAGCCTGTGGGTCGCGACCCCCACGGGGTCACCTTACGATTTGCCAGGGGTCAACACTAGGTGACTTATATTAATCTTTACTTATTTCTTGTTATATGATTCATTTAATAAATTATTACCAACAACAACTTATACTTGTTTTGGCTATTTAATGATTTCTGTTACGCATGAGGTGTTTGGATTATCAAATGGTATGAAGTGAAATGCGTGGAAATTAAAATGCGGTGAAGGTAGGTAACCCAATATTTTTAATAGCTGGGGTCTCTCTACGACGTTGGAAATATTATCATGGGGTTGCAGAACTAAAAAGGTTAAGAACGGTTGTGCTAAGTCCTGCCTAGCCGACTTAAATGCCAACTATCGTTAGTTGTAACTTAACATGCTAAGACCTCTTCATGTACACTGATCTTATTCGCTAATCTGGCTTAGAGCAAAAACTAGCCTGGACTAGCATTTACGACCAGTCGTTTCACATGGGCTCAGGTTCTTGAATTCATTCTGAACGGGTTGTCAGCAATCAATTTTTTGGATTAACTTGATTTATATAAATAACTTGCTAAAGCACCTGGCTTTGCCTGAGTAGTCCTTACAATTCTTAAATGTGTTGAACATTGCTTCCCGATGTTCGCCTATAATGAGACATTTACACGGACAACCCGTCTGATTTGATGCAGCGCTTGTGAATAAGAAGAACCCCCTATGTTTTTTCTCAGCTGCTAAGAAGTATTTGTGCAAAATTTGGGAGCAATCGGGCAAGTTGATCATAAGTTTTTGTGGAATATACAGTTACATACTTTTCTGCTTTATATGTATGGATGCTAAGAATCCTGACATCTCACGTGTGGTGCTATTCCTTAAAGCTACTAAGCTGGTTTTGCTGTTTCAGTGAATTTTAACTGCACTGTTTGTTAGGTAAATTCATTTCAGAACTAAGATGCTTGTAAAACATGTACCTTGTTTGAACTATGCTAGTGCTGAGTGTAGACATTGCAGAAGTCAGTTGACATGTTGGCAGGTGTAATTCTTGTCTTCCCTCAGACTTGCTTTAGACTTGTTTCTTCTGCAAAAAATTTGCATCTTGGTGCTATCCCAATTGATCTCCAGACCAAAGCTCTCAAGTGCATTTAACGTTCAGCATTTAACGCCCTGGCTGTTTCTGTCATTAGTGAAACATTTCTGCATGGTCTATTTTTATGAAAAACTCCTTCCCCTGATAGTGGCCCCTATCTTGCCTCAATGATTAACGATGAACCAAGTGTCAAGTTTCTGGCAAGTATCTAGTCCGAGGTTCGAATATTTAAAAAAGTCTCATTCTCTTGAATTTTAGTTTGTCAGAATGCACAATGTTTTGGAATTTTTGGGGTTTGCCTCAGTTTACGCTAGGAAGTAATAACTAGTAAGTAAATAGTGACAGTATTAGGTCGATTGTTGTTTTGTAAAAATAAAAATAATACCCACTAGGAACCATTGATATGTCTCATGTTTCCTATTCAATGTGCAAATCAGAAGTTTTCATTTTGTGAATTATGCTTTTTGAGTTTCTTGTTTCTCGAGGAATGGAATGGTAAATTTACACACCGGAATCATGGCTTTGATGTTTACACACTAGATTTAATAATTCCATCAAGGTCTGAAACTTTAGAATTGCTAATTCATTATCTCTGCAGAACATTGACATGTGCTGTTATAGTCTGTAAATTTTTGGCAACTTAATTACTGATAGATACCTTTGGAATTTAATGGGAAATAGTTTTAATTTACATAGTGGGTTCAACTTAAAACGTTTGCATCTTTAGAAGGATCTGCCAAACAACATTGGAGCCAACTGTCACAGTGTTGTTGTGTACTGATGATGATTAGAAGTTGTTACTGGGCTTGACATGCCAGTGGCATTATTGTAATCAGCCATGTGATATTGCTTGCTTTAGCACGGGAACAGAAAAGATGATGATGTTCTTCGAGTTCAGTCGCATGATGGACCGGACTTGGGACCAAAAGAGTTTGGTCCAAAGGCAGTTTTCGACTCAAATCAACTTGGAAATTATGAGCCAAAGTTGGCTTATCAGTCGGGTCCAGGTATTTTGTCTATTCTTGTCCTCGGTGATGACATCGCGAAAATTGAGATAGGTCCCTGGACGCTCATTACTGACTTTGCATTGCTATATTGCATCCAACACAGGGCAAGCTTAGCATATAATGAAAGGTCTCTGAGCATAAGACATTGCTCTGGCATCTAAGCTAATGACTTTTACAAAGCACAAATCGTCAACTGCTTCAAGTAAAACAATTGTAATGCATCCAAGAGGCCCGGTCGAAATCCAACAGATCAGCGAAACCAAAACTGAGTCTACAGTTAAGTATGAGGGCTGCCAGAATGTTGCACCCTCTGGAAATGTCTTTCCCATGCAAGCTATCCAGCACTCAGAATGTTGCACACCTCTGGAAATGTCTTTCCCATGCAAGCTATCCTGCATCCAGCACTCAGAATGGTGAACCCCTCTATAAATGTTTTTCCCATGCAAGCTATCCTGCATCCAGCACTCAGAATGGTGAACCCCTCTGGAAATGTCTTTCCAATGCAAGCTATCCTGCATCCAGCACTGTCTGGTGAAAGTTGGTGTATCAGTGTAGCACACTTATTATGAAATTTAACTAGTCACTAGGAATTATTTAATTAGGGCACTGTCTTATTGATAGATTGATGAACTTCTGGATGCCCAGGTTGCATTTAACTAACATTTGAAGGCTTAGTCTTAGAGAGGTGGCCCAAGCTGAATTCAGTAGAGCTGTACCGATTAATCGGTCGGCCAGTTAATCGGGCCGATTATAGAGATATCGGATATCGGCAAGATAATCGGCGCTGATATTAAAATTTATTTATTTTTTAAATATTATTTTCAGTCTATAAAAGCATAATGATGATAGCAACATCACTGGATCTGTGAAGGACGGCATTTTGTTTCGTTCCCATATCGTGTCGTCGAGCCAATGGCTTCTTCAGAACATTGTTGAGACCACCCAGTGTACTAGTATAGACCGTGAGAATGTGTCAACATAGGTGTTGTGCAGAGTGAGTCGTAGTGACTGCTTAAGAGCCAAGGAATGGCTGGCCAATTCAACAGAGAAACTGATGTACATCGTGGACGCATGTCTAATGAATACATACTAGCTGCCAATTGCTTGAGAGGCTGAGACTAAATGGGTGGCTGTGAATAGGCCAGCCGTTCCTTGACCTTTAATTACCCTGGGCACAGTTTGACGGCGGGCGGTGTATCTAATCTGTATTGCCTGCCTAGGATTAGTCCCCTTATCTTGTCTTGTTTTTTTCTTAACCATCCTCAATCCGAGGATAAGTGGACAAGTCTACTCCATCTCTTCCTGTCTCTCGACTTCTTTAGTAAGTTGTCAAGTGGTCTACCGGTCAATTTTTCCACATTGTCTATCTATCGTGTCTTGGTCTTTCTCGTTTTCTTGCTCCCGTTGTAATGCCTTGCATGATTTCTTTTTCTAGACAGTTTCCCTCTTTTTTCATCACATGTCCAAAATATGTTAATTTCCTCCTTTTTATCAGATTGAGTAGCTCTCGTTCCATGTCTGCTTTCTCCAATACCCACTCGTTTGTTTTTTTTGAGTCCATGATACCCTTAGAATCTGTCTTATGCATTTCATCTCAAAAGCTTCAATTCTTTCTTCATCTCTGTTCTTGATGTTCCAACTTTCACAGCCATATGTAACCACCGTCCATACCAATGCTTTCATTAGTCTTTTAGTGGTTAACTCTATGTTGTGACTCCTCCATATTTTCTTCATCCCTATCGGAACACTTTGTCCTTTTGCCATCCTTCCTCTTATCTCTCTGCTACACTCTGCATCTTTTGTAATCAATGATCTCAGGTATTGAAACGTATCCACATGTCCAGTCTGCTCTCTTTCAAAACGATGTTGCATGTTTTACCATTTAATGCCATGGTCTTGGTTTTATCCATGTTAATCGTTAAATCTTTCTCACTTCCGATCTTATCCAGACGATTGATTATTTCTGTAGTTCTTTTTCAGATTCTGCTAACACTACAATATCATCCGCATATCTCAAGTTCGTTAATTTTCTTCCTCCTATTTGTACCCCTCTTTCCCAGCCATCCAGTGCCTCTCTCATCACCATTTCTGCCATGATGTTAAATAAATACGGTGACATTACACACCTCTGTCTAACCCCTTTAGTCCCCAACTACATGCATACGTCTCCTATGGAGCAAGTGTTTGCTTGTATCACAAAAATAGGCAGTAGCAGTAGGTCTATCTTTTGGAACCAGACATCTTGGGAAACACAATGAAATATTCGACAAAAAATGATGCTCTAGAATTCAGTAAATGAATTCTGTTCATTTTGACTTGCTATTTTTGGCATGATTTCTGTTGAACTTGTTACAGGGGAAAGAGGTGAGCCCGTTTATATAGCTGCAGATGAACAACCGGCGGCTGATCGTTCCATTCGTGAATATGGTTTTAACATGATAGCCAGTGATAAAATTGCTATGAACCGAACAATTCCAGATATGCGAATGTCAGAGTAAGTAACTGGTTGTCATCATCATTACCTGCATATATATATATATTTATTTATATCCGAAATTGAGCGCTCAGAGCCGAATGCGTGCCAATGGTTGTAGTGCTCTAATGGTGTGTGTATTTGTATATATATACAATATATATACTATATATGTGTGTGTGATGCCGGGGGTTAAAACCCATTAACTTCTCGTATTTGACTGTTTTAAGAAATCATATCCTACACATGCATGTGCTTCCAAATACTTTTTACAGAATCGAAATAGCTTTATTCTAACTTAAGTTATACTCGTTTGACACTTTCATTAGTAAAATCTTGACAACTGAGAAAGTCAAAGTTTCAGAATATTTGTTTCGTAAAAGTTCTTAGCAACCATTACTTGAGCGCTCCAGAATTTTGCTGGGTAATTAAGAGCTATATTCTGTTTGAAATGAAGCATACAGCATCTAAATCTGGTTTCGACTTTGTCAATTTAGGCAGAAGAAATCTATGTTGTTCACCTCTGAAAACATGCATATAAATTAGTAATGCAAATATTGATGCCTCATGCATCAAAAGTCATTTTTCTCCAACAAAATATTTGAATTCAACATTTTTAATTTCAGATATTGAAATAAGACATATTTATTTGTAACATAATACCATAAAATATTTTCTGTGTTTTTGACCCTCTCACCTATTTCAGCCTTTATCTCAATAACTAAGAACCGTCAAGCAGCATTTTTGTTTTTTTAACCTTTGGCACATATATGTATGTGTGTATATATATATATATATATTGTTTTGTGTATAATAATTTATGTAATCTGCTGAAGAGTGCACAAGCATCCTAGACACTCCGAAGATGCATTTGAAGATTAGTTCGTGGTCGATGCAGTCGAATGCCTTGCTGTAGTCAATGAGAAAAATGTGTCCTTTTTGTCCATACTCCCTTTGTCTCTCCATTGCTAACCAGGTAGACAACCATTGCTAATTATGACTGATGCAAGTGGCTCACATTTCAAACAGAAACTCCCAGATCAATGCAAATGATTCTGAATTTTATGTGGCTGCTATAAGGAGCAGCTTGGCATGTTGAAAAGACCTGAGAGATTAGACTCAGTGAGTGCAATCTGCTTCACCCTCAGATGCCTTAAGTGGAAAATGACCAGAACCATCTGTTCTATAGTGTCGACTGATAATTCAAGAACTTACTAAACGAATGATTAAACACTGGTAGGGAATGAATTTGCAGTTAGTAACTTGTATTATGGCAGTGCATCAAAACCAAGCGCCAGTCAGGTTAATGTGCAGTAGATGAGTCTACTAAGACAAAGAGGCAGATTTGTAAGCAATTTGAAATCAGTAAGTTTTAAGTTGAGTGCAAAGTGATGGTAGAAAGAAAAGCTTCAAAAAAAGGTTGGAGACAAAGTTAAGGCAAAGAGCAATAAACAGCGCCTTCCAAAAGCAAGCACGGAGAGATAAAGAAAAACATCTAAATGAGATGTGCAGAGAAATGGAGGAAGAGGGAAAGAAAGGGAGAACTAAAGAAACGTTCTCAAAAGTGAAGGCAATAACGAGAAAATTTTCACCTAGAATGGGTTCATTGAAGTAAGGAGACGGAAAAGTAATTGGGGATGAAGAGGGAATGAAGAAAAGCTGGAGAGAATATACGGAGGAATTATACAGCGAAGATAAGAGAATAAGGAAAGAGCAAATCGACATAACAGAACACGAGAAGGAACCGGAGGTTATGAAAGCTGAGGTAGAATGGGCAATCAAACAACTTTTTCAGTGACTACAGCAAGGCATTCGACTGCATCAATCACGAACTGATGTGGGAAACCCTAATTGAGATGGGAATACCGAAACACTTCATACGGTTACTCAAAGGATTGTACGAAGACCAGGTGGCGGTGATAAGAACAGAATTTTGAGACACAGACAAAATTAAAAAAGATGTCAGACAGGGGTACATTCTGTCCCCATTTCTATTTAACCCATATGCCGAAATGATAATGAGGAGGGCAGAAATGGAAGAGACAAATGAGGGAGTCAAGATAGCTGGAAGAACGCTAAACAGTATAAGATAATCAGAGCGGATGACACAACACTACTGGCAGGGAAGAAAGTAGATCTGTTAAACCTGATAAGAAGGTTGAAGAGAGAAAGTAAGAAGGCAGGTTTATGTTTCAACATAAAGAAGACAAAGATCGTGACAACATGCGATTGGACAGTTTTGAGATAGACGAAGAGGAAATAGAGGTGGTAACAAGCTTCACCTTCTTGGGAGCGTTAATATAAAAAAAGGGAACGTGTGATTTGGAAATAAAAAGAAGGGTGGCGATAGGGAAAGCTGCAATGAATGGACTGGAAAAGATTATGGAATGATAAACACATGAACATAGAAACAAAAAAAGGTTAGTGAGGGCAATTATCTTCCCTACAGTACTATATGGCTGTGAGACGTGGACAATGACAAAGAACATGGAGAAAAAGATTAACGCATGTGAAATGTGGATATGGAGGAAGATGCAGAGAATATCGTGGACGGAGAAAAAGATGAATGAAAGGGTGCGCATGGAGATTGGAGTTGAGAATAATGAGACGTTACAACAAACAGCGCTGAGAAGGAAGCTGGGTTTCTTTGGACATGTCATGCGAGCAGATGGATTAGAAAAGGAAATGATGTTGGCGTGCAGAGAAGGAAGGAGAAAATGGGTGACGAAGGAAAAAGTGGATGGACGAGATACAAGAAAGAACCGGAATGAACTTGGAGAATTTAAGAGATGCGACTTCAAAAGAAAGTATTGGAGACGTTTTTCCGCTGCGATCGCTAGTTCCAAGAACTGACAGCACAAGGTGACAAGGTGGCAAAGTGATTTAAAAGCGATTGAGCAGAGCAAATAGATAGAGCAAGAAACTGCGTACAAAGTTTGGTCAAATTATTTTTATAATCTCCTTAGCAACGGACATTGTTTTTGAACCGATTTAAGTGAAATTTGGCACAATTGTAGTTGCTACGATTGAAAATGCACTGTCCAAATATGGTGTAGATATCTCAACGAAGAAAAAAGTTATTCCAGTTTACCAACGAGAAATTATTGACACTAAAATGTCAATTTAATTAGAAAAGTCTTCGATTCTAAGAGAGGCTAAACTGCTATTTCCTGCTGAGGAATTAAGTATTACAATACAACAATGGATAAAATTCACATTCAAATAATCAGAAAACTAAAATAAAATGACAGTTTATTCCTGTCACACTATGTTTTCGGCATCAACTGGCAAAGACACGGGTCTTCTCCCACCACCACCTAGAGTTTAAGATGTACCAGGAACAGATGATCCTGAATCACCACAGGATGATGTGCTTCCTTTGTGTTCTGGGTCCCCTGTGGAAACATGATCTAACCCTTCAGTCGACCAACTGCAAGTGTTAAAAGGTCTTCTGCATCATGTCGTCCAGTTTGGCGTGAAGGCGATAGGTGGCTATGGATCATCAACAGATGTAGTAGCTTCATTTTAACGACACTGTTTGATAAAAAAAGATTAGTGCTGTCGCCCTCCTCCTTTATCCAGGCTTGGGACTGGCACTGCCAGAGTACAAGCAGTGGCGGAGTTAAAAAGGAATTGATGTATTTTTGTCCAGTCTTCTTTTCGGCTCTGTTTTGTCCAAGATGTTGTCTTCGAGTTCATATGTAGCAACAGGCATTCACATTTGTCCATGGATCTACAACAAAAAGACAAATCTTATGGTATACAGTCTAATACTAACAGACGTTTAAGTGCACATTTTTTTATAGGAATTAAATATAACAATCCAACAAAAATTAATGAAAAAATTTTAGATCTAAATTATAGAGGAAATAGAGAACATCAGCCCTATAAGCTAGCCAGAAAGGCAGTCATTGGTGTGAAGCATTAGCAACTTCATATCTTAGCCTCGGCATATCAGAGAAGGGGACAAATCTTCTTGAAGAGGAAGATAGGAGAGATAGACACAGGTTAACTTGCAGTGCTTCTAACGTCTGAGCCATTTAAACCCATGTTATGTCATACAATATAACTGCAGTGCAATTGAGCATGATGGACTTGCTCAAGGTCAGTAAGCAGTAACTTCCTTGGACAAGGTTTGAAACCATGTTACAGGTCAAAAGCTGTAGTCAACCTGTCACCATTTAGTTAAGTGCAAATTGTAATCTGATATTCAAACAAAGCTTGGTGCTCCTAATAACAACAAAACACTACTTCAGCATTTCAAATTTCCCAAACAACTTACTTTCTTGCTTTTCTCTATAAAATCATAGAAAACTATGCAGTTCAAATCAAACCTTTTTCATGATCCTCGATATTGGCACTACGGTAGATCAACGTGTTGTTGTTTTGGCAAGTCCAACACAAATCAGTCATTGGCTTGCACGTCGTGATGAATGAAACGAGTTGAAGCCAGTACTGTTTGAAGGTCGAAAATCCAGCGACTCATTTTCCATGTTGTTCCATGCACGTTTGGTATAGGCCGTACACTTTGGTCTTGGTGTGGCTCAATGGCAGCAACTTGATATCATCCTGCTTACATCCAGGAGCCCTTCCAGGAAGCATCATCGCATGCTCGCTGGCATAATTTGTCAGGAAGCGAATGATATCTTCAATTTCGCTAAACTAAAAGCAGTGGGTGTTGTTCTTACGTCCACCGCTTTGTTTTTCTTTTGGTGTTAAACCTTCTGTTTTATACCACTTGAAAATCCCCGTCAGTCTGTCCTGGCTAATCCGGTGGATGAACTTAAAGGTTGCACGGCAGATCTGACGGCTTTCCAAATAATATAATGTTCGCTGATGTTGACGCACTGCTTGGCTGGATTTCCTGCTGCAACAAGTCTCATCGGACATGTTTATTGTGCAAGAAATGTTGGCAAGTAGCACCAACATTTGATCCCGTGGGACAAGTTCAGCCATTCCCATTCTACGCCTGACCATGTCCTCCGGAGCATACTGGCTACTGCATGGGAGTCCATTATTAAGTTTACATTGACATCTACAAATAAACAACCCATATAAAAATATTTTTTTCTATTTATCAAATTCATTTAAGTTAGCTTTTATAAAAGCCATGCAACAAAAAAACAAAGCCAATGCTAAAAGCCTTGCATTCAAAAGAAACAGCAATTTACAAGATTTGTCAACCGGTAGACTGCAATTATTGATTATCGAGAAGAATCCTGATAAAAAATAAATTGCAATTGAAATACTAATTATTATTTCCTATCATTAACTTAATCAATTAATGATAAACTTGTACATTGCACAATAAGGATTGTAAAAGATGAAGTAGTGCAAGAGAGGAAATGACACAACTTTTGCTTTTATACCTGAATTCTTAAAGACCAGCTCAATAATACAGGTTGTAAACCTAACCGTTATGCCTAAAGTCGTATAAAAACGAGCACAGTGAGAAGAGGGTCTAAACCTAAAATAGAAGATGATCAAATAGAAGAGGGTCTAAACCTAGTAGTTGTGCCTGAATATTTCTAAAGACAAGCTCAACTAGAACAGGCTAATCTTTACAGTTATGCCTGAAACTTATAATAATAATTAGCTCAATTAGAGCTTAGTTTAAACTGATTTTCGTATAGGAGTCGCAGTGAATCAGAAACAGTATGCGATTGCCTATAAACAAGGATCCTGTGGTGCAGTTAGAGCTTAGTTTAAACAGTGATTTTCGTATAGGAGTCGCAGTGAATCTGAACCAGTACGTGAATGTCTATAAACAAGGATCCTGTGGTGCACAGTATTTAAAAAATAATCGGGGCTTACCTGAATTCAGCCTCTTTCTGATATTCAACGGCATTGTCATCAGTTACGAACTCGCTAGATGTTTTAGCGTGCGTCATGACCTCTTCAAAATCCGAAACATTCATTTCATTTTCTTCTTGGTCATCTGAATCGTTGTTGGCATCAGATTCTGTCCGAAAATCATCATCACTGAAAAGCTCGCTTTCATCGCGATCGTCATCGCGATCGATGGTCAAATACTCTTGCAACAATTCGTGCACTTTTGCTCGATCCGACCCTTTAGCATTAATCAAATTCGCGATAATCTCTTCTGTTTTCGAGAATTAAGTATGTCAAATCAACAAACTAGAATGCATTCCATGTGTGCTGGATACAATCAGGCTTAAAATGATAAACCTCAAACCGGTCACAATTGATATTAATGCAGAAATGATTACAAAAATATATATTTAATACAAATAATATATAAAACTTTTGTTTGGACTTTCATAAGGCTTCAAAAAAGATTTTTACCAAGAGCCCTATAATGTTACGAGACGGAAAATCATAATTTCGGTTCAGATTTTGCTATCTTTGTTGTCGTATTTAATTAGGTTATGGTTCGAGATTTCCTGCCTTCCTGGTCTAGTTTTGAAACAGAATATCTCCTTTTCCTGTTCTATTAATAACATATGACCTTAGCCTATTTATTGCGCACACAGATTGCCCAGAAAGAGGTCGACTTATGTAAACAATAACCGACACATGGTTAGCAACCGAAGCACGTGATTTGATCACGTGATACAATCTTGAACTGCGGTTGGCTGATGGTTTTAAGGTCAGCTATGCGCATGCGCACTTGGTATGACCCGATCAGTCGCTTGTCGCGACTGATTTCGTAAAATTTTTCCACATATGAAGGCATTCAGATTACCTTGTTGAGAAGTAATGAGTGAGGAATTAGGATTTACATAATTATGGTTCTTCTATGATCTGTATAGATTAGAAGAAAGGAAGACTCTGGCAAAGGATGGAGACAATTAGTTGGAGAGATAACAGAAAATACTGAAACAATGTTACAAATGGGGAAGAATGAAGCAAGAGTGCAACTAATGAAATGGATTAGTCACTCATTCTGATGGAAGACTTCCTCCTCAGATGGAAGACTTCCTCCTCAGATGGAAGACTTCCTCCTCAGATGATTTGTCATTGAAGGAAGATTAAATGGCAGAAGAGGAAGACTTAGACAAATTTTGTTGGAGTGGTTGATGACTTATGCACGAAGCAGGCCAAAGGAGGAGACCTGGTTGCATCAGGAGGGATGGTGCCATTGGTTCGATGGTCCTGCACAAGGGTGGAAGATCTGAAGAATAAAAGGCAGAGGCACCACATCTTATGCTCATATACTGGTTAGTTAAGATGGTACTGCCATCTGAATGAAGGCTGACTGATAAGATCTGCAAGATGTGCCTGTTGCTCAGGTTTCATTTGATATTTTGATAAACATGTGGTGAATGTGTTTGCTGTATTAGAGAACCTTATTAACTGTGTCTTTGTTTTTCACTTAACACATTGATCGCCACATTTTCAATCCCTACGCCACAGAAATATTGAAAAACATGGGTAAAAATTTCTGTGCCATCGATATATTTTTTAATATTTTCAGCGTGTATGCATCAACAAGTCACGTGTATGCTGTCTTCTCCTTATGATTTATGAATGAACAATGCTTTTCATTCTTAGATTTTAGCTTTGGCATATTGTGTGAATTAATTTATATAGTGCCACTCACAACAGTGGCCATTTAGTAGCGCTTTCATGTGAAAACTCTGACTGTAGAAAAAGATTTTGAGAAGGGAGACGGATGTAGGAAGGGACGCAGAAGGAATAGTGACATGCAGAGATGAGGGAAGGGCATTCCAGAATTAGGGGCCATGAAAGTAAGGTGTTGCATGCCAGTTCAAGGAGTGCAGAAGCTGTAGAAAATGGGTCATATCGGAGCAATTCCCAGTTTCCACTTAATGACCAGGACAAGACCTTTGAACTGAAAGTGAGATGGTAGAGTAAGTGAAATTGTGCTAGACTTCAAAACCTGGAACAACACTGACTTTGACAAAGCAGCTTTTGCAAGAAGAACGTGATTCCCCCGGAATACCTTTTGTGTTTAGTTAGACTAAACAGGTCCAGGAAGTATTGTCCACTCAGGACATGTTCCGATCAAGAACAAGCATGAGGCGACTGAGCTACCACCATAGAGGCGACTGAGCTACCACCATAGAACGAATAATATAATTCAAAAGACTGCATGTGACTTACGGTCCTACTGTCTACGTCTCTTGACATGCCACATTTCTTGTATAACAGTTAGAAATTTGTCAACTGGCAAGTCAAGGACATAGAACGATTTTTCAAGAGTCTAGTAGTGGGATATCAGTTGGTCACTTCGGTCAATTCTGCGTTGCATATGATGATGGAACCTGGTTTTCATATAAGCTCTACTATGTCTGTTCAATTTCTCTGAAGTTGTCCATTTCCTAGTATGATGGGTATGATCAGTATCATTTCTGCTAATTTGTTCAACCCTTTATGATAACAAACTGCCCTTGTTGGTGAGAAACATTATCACCTTTTTCTCAACTTCTAATTTTTTCAGGCTAACATTTTGACCAAAAACAATTATATAAAATGAGAGTTAAGGAATTTTCTGTGTTCAATTTAAAAAAAATCTTATGCCAATTTGTCACTAGTGTATGGTGCTATTATTGCCATGCCAATTGAGATATGTGAGGCAGGGGTTAAAACCCGCCGTTTGTCGGCAACTACCATATATGCTCGACTAAGTCGATTCAAGGATAAGTCGAAGTGCAATATTTACACACAAATAGCGCCCAAAATTGGCGGCTAAAATATAAGTCGAACCCATAAAATCAAAAAAGAGTGATAAATCGAGAGGTACAGCCTGATATGTGCTGTCTTTCGGTGGAGAAGTATGGCGGATTTCTCCGCGAAATATATATTTTACTATGGGTTCATAAATATTAATGCATGTGACCATCATAAATCGAGAGGTATAGTAGGGTATAACCAGAAATCGCCACGGACATTTGCCTTGGCCGAATATTAGACTATTCGGAAGATTCGCCTTGGTAAATATTACACCCGCAAATAGCTAAAAATGACTTTTTTGATAAAATAATTTTTTTTATAAAATAATTTTTTTTCATCAAATATATTTAGGACTAATGGATTTACTCATAAGTTATTGATTAATTAAACAAGAACTTAACAATTCCATTGAATTTTCTTTAAAATAATTATGTTAATTTTTATATTTTAATTTCTTTTGGTTGCATTTCCCAGGTGGCAACCAAATCAGTAAATTTTCTGCTTGAATTGGCTCCACCCACTTTCCGGTAAACATTAGAATGTAAAGACGCCGTTGATAACTTCATGTTTCAAATTTTATGACAAGGTTTTTCTTTTTTTAACAAATAAAGTTATTAAATAATAAATATATTGTTATAACCTGGAGCACGGCAATATGCTATATGAAGGATATTGTATAGACTGCATTGACTATAGATAGTTCTCCGTAGCTGTGCACGTGGCAGGTTAACTACGCTTTGATTACAGATGGTACTCGCTGGTACAGGCGACGCTGCATGGAAGCAAAATACGCAATTGCGTAGCAAAAGAAAGATAAAAGATCAATTTTTTAGCTAAATTATGGTACATCTTTCAACATGTTTTAAATGATCATCATGTGTGGAACATGCGCATTGTCACCATTGCGTATCAAATTTTCAAAGCCAGCGCCGCCACTACTCGCAGGTCAGATTTGCCGCTACTATTCGGTTCGTACCCGGATCCGGCAAGTAGTTCATCCAAATACTCGGATTCGGTACTCGGTGGAAATTGTCTACTCGGTTATATCCTAAGGTATAGCCTGATATCTGCTGTCTTTCGGCCAAGAAGTTCGGACTATTTCTCCTCGAAATATATATTTTGCTATGGTGAGATAAATATTAATGCATGCGGACATTATAAATCGAGAGGTATAGCCTGATATCTGCTTTCTTTCGACGGAGAAGTTTGGCGGATTTCTCCGCAAAATATTTATTATGTTATGGACAGATCAATCAATATTAATCCATGCGGCCGTCATAAATCGAGAGGTATAGCCTGATATCTGCTGTCTTTCAGTGGAGAATTTCTGTGGATTCCTCTGCAAAATATATATTTTACCATGGGCAGATCAATATTAATGCATGCCTCCGTCATAAATCAAGATATATAGTTTGATATCTGCTGTTGAATGTTGAATATTCTGTCCAAAAATCTCCCATTATTTTTCCTCTTGAGTGTAAGTCGAAAAGCCTATTTCGCCGTCCTGAAATAGTCTGAAATTTCTCGACTTATAGTCAAGAAATTTGTGACGGCTCAGTACAAAATCAGTCACATAGTTCCAAATTTGAAAAATGGGTTTTTGATACAAGATTATCAAGCTCCTTATTAGCTTTTCAGAACTGCTTCTATTTCTCTTATATCTTAGATCTGAGAAAAGTTTGTCGATTTAAAATCTCTATGTTTGAATTCTCTTCTGAGCAAATCATTTCCAATGTTTGTGGGATTATTTGATCATTTTTCTGTAGAATGGTATTTCTTTGCATGTGACCTCTTACTCCAGCTATGATTGGCTTAAATTAAAAGCTTCTCGATTTCGAATACACAAGATGACTAGAGGAGATGTTAGGCTTGCAGGCAATACCATTATTGTAGAGGTGCAAGCATGGGAAATGATGCAACAGACCTAGAAAATGAAAATAAGTTTAATAAAAATGCAGAAATTCTAATTTGAAATTAGCGTAGGTTCCAACTTTTTCCCATAAATATTCATTAACAAATATTTAATATTATTTTATAGCAAAAGCAAATAACAATATATGTTTATATTAATAATAATTTGTTTAATCATTAGTGCAAAAATGTCAAAAGTGATTAAAAATGGATTTTCCCACTAATAAGCCAAAATGAGGCATTTCATAAAATGCGACTTCCGACTGGTTTTGTGAAAAATGATCACATATATTGTTGTTATTGAGATAAAGGCTGAAATGGGTGAGGGGTCTAAAACACAGAAAATCGTTTTGTAGTATATTGTTGCAAATAAATTTGTCTACTTTGAATATCTGAAATTAATAATGTTGAATTCAAATATTGAGTTGGCGAAAAATAACTTTTGATGCATATGGTGTCTAGATTTGCATTAGAGCTGTATCGATTAATTGGCCGGCCGATTAATCGGGCCAATTATAGAGATATCGGCAGTATCGGATATCGGCAAGATAATCGGCGCCGATATTAAAAATTATTTTTTTATTTTATAATATTATTTTCAGTTTTTAAAAGCAAAATGACGACAGCAACTTCACTGGGTCTGTGAAGGAAAGCATTTCGTTCCATTCCCATATCAGATCGTCAAGCCAATGGCTTCTTCAGACCAGTGGTGAAACCACCCAGTGTGCTAGTATAGACCGTGAGAACGTGTCATAGCACCTGCTTAAAGGCCAAGGAACGGCTGGCCAATTCTAGCCACGGAACGGCTGGCCATTTCAACAGAGAAATCGATGAATATTCATCATGGGGGCATGCCTTATGAATACATGCTAGCTGCCAATCAGATCTCCCAGAAACATTTCAATTGCCTGAGACTAGATGGGTGGCTGTGAATTGGCCAGCCGTTCCTTCGCCATTAATTACTCTGGGCACAGTTCGACGGCGGACGGTGTCTAATCTGTATTGGCTGCCAACTACATGCATACGTATCCTATGGAGCAAGTGTTTTGCTTGTATTTCGACAATAGACAGTAGCAGTAGGTCTATCTTTTGGAACCGGACATCTTGGGAAACAATGAAATAATTGGGTAAATAATCGGGTATCGGCAAATGAATAATCGGCAATAATCGGTATCGGCATAATTGGCAAAAAGTGGTATAGGTACAGCTCAAATTTCCATTGCTAAAATATGCAAGTTTTCAATGGTGAACGACCAAGATTTCAAATGCCAACCTGCCATTATTTGAAAAGTGGCAAAGAGATTTTGATGCCGTATGCTTTAGTTCATACAGAACATAGCACTTTATTGCCCAGAAGATTTGCAGAGTAAACAAGTAATGGTTGCTAAGATATTTGATGACATGAATATTCTGAAACTTTGACTTTGATTTTCTCAGTTGTTAAGATTATGCTAATGAACGACTCAAACGAGTATAACTTAAGTTAGATAAAAACTATTTCGATTTTGTAAAAAGGATTTTGAAGCAGATGCATTGTAGAATATGATTTAATGAAAAAAGTCAAAAACGACAAGTGATGAGTTTTGACCTTCACGCCTCACATATTACCCACACGCCCGATAATATGTAGCAACCATTCCCTGATGGACGAGTGTACTCATCCTCTGCGTCTGCATAAGCTTCTGTAGGACTAGTTAACTCGTCCCTTTCGGTCAATGTGTTAGCAGCTTTTTATAATTGATCCCTCAATGATGTATATATGTTGTATTGTTTAATTTACAGGTGTAAATACTGGCAATATCCAGAGAAGCTTCCAACAGCAAGTGTTGTTATTGTTTTTCACAACGAAGGATTCTCAACGCTCGTTCGTACTGTACATAGTGTTATCAACATGTCACCTTCACATCTCTTACATGAAATCGTGATGGTAGATGACTACAGTGATAAAGGTTGTAGGAGTTTTCTATTTCTACACAAGTCGTGTCACTAACATATCAGCATGTATATAACACTGTACATATAATACAATTGTTGACGTTTTTTTAAAGTCTGAAGTTGTTAGAGTGGTAACATAAAGTAAGGTGCTTGTCGACGAGATATGAAGTTTCCAACAACTGCTGATTTCGTACGAGTGTGAAGGCTCTGACCAATAAGTTTCCATCCATGGTTGATGTGTGACGTGTATTAGAGTCACTGGACTAGATTACAAAGAAGGTAAGAAATGACACCAAGAGATGCTCAGTGCTCACTGCATGTAGATTAGAAGGTATAGAATGACACCAAACAATTGCTTATAGCACATGGGAGGTAACAAAATGACACCAAATAAGCACTCGTAGCCTCGTAGCACATACAAGATAAAGAATAAGAATGACATAAAAAAATTGATCACTGCACATAGAAGGTAATGATTGGCACCAAATAATATGTTCACAAAATGACACTGAACTATGAGTAAAATAAAATATAGCTTGTTTAATTTAGCACTACATAAAATAATTTACAAAGGGGCAAAAATAGAGTTGCAGAAACACTAAAACAAAGAGGGGGGAGTGAGAGAAAGAAAGAGACTTAATCCTGAAGTAATCTATGATTCTTTAGACATTTCATTGGCATCTTTTTTGATCGGCCTTTCATTACGAAACATTCTTCCATGTGATCTTCAGCATGAGCTTCTGCTTTCTATACCTCTATATTTCACAATCAGTTTAAGGCCATTCTGTTTGATCATGGTAAAACAGAATGGTCTGCTACTGTTGTTTAGTCAAGTGAAGAGCATCTGTGAAGAGTTGTCTTGAAGTGACACTATATAAATTACTACGATCTGTGTATATCTGAGTTGTATGTAGTTGATGCTGTCTGTGTAACTGTTTTGCTATTTATATTATGATGCTGAGTGATCTACTGATCTAAGTCTTTGCTATCTGAATGATTATCTTAATGATTATAGATCATCTTAAATCTCAGCTGGAAGAATACCTTAAGCAGTTCAATGGAAAGGTGAAGCTGTATCGCAACTCAGAGCGATTTGGACTGATTCGTACTCGCACAGAGGGTGCTAAATATGCCACAGGGGATGTGATTGTCTTTCTTGATGCACACTGCGAGTGTCAACCCAACTGGCTTCCTCCACTTCTCTCGCGTATTGCATATGATAGGTCAGTTGCTGTCTGAGTGCATCCGATGATCATAGAACAGTTTCAGATGGTCACTGTTTGCTTTTCTTTGTGTCATTCTATACCTACTTTATAGGTGCATAATAATTGCATTCTTTCTGAACAAATCTTCTGAAGTTTCTGGTTTAGCCATTGAGGCTGATACAATCACTGTTGCAATCTGAGCCTTCTATTGAAAGGGATTGTGCCCATTATAATTTCTCCTAGATTATTATTTTGGTTTTTAATTTGTATGTCATTAATTAGTTTTCCTTTTTTTATATTGCTTCATATCACTTTTGGTAACATGCATGACTTTATATTTTACAAACTTGTTTTCTCTCTCTATGATTTCACTTGTTCTTAGTCATCTATGTCTCTGCTGTACGATTTTCTGTGTTGCTCTGACGGATGATTCATTCAGAGACAAAAGATCTTTAACCATTTATTTGATCTGCTTTTTAATCGCAGAACTATAATGGCAGTCCCTGTAATTGATGGCATCGACTGGAACAATTTCCGTTACTCTTCCGTTTACCAAAGTGGAATGCATTATCGTGGAATCTTTGAATGGGGTTTCCTTTACAAAGAGTCTGAAGTACCACGGAAAGTGCTCAACGAACGACAACATGACAGTGAACCATACAAGTAACTATTGGCTCTGAATCCATGATGATGGTGATGGTGATGCGTCTCTTCTTAATAATATTAATAATAACAATGCCGATTTATAAAGTGCCGTAAACGCGGCCCTAACCACTACAAGTGGGACCTACAATCTGGAATGGACTTTCAATAGAGCTCCGTCTGCTACCTAAGAACTCATCATCTTCGTTTTACGCCTCTCTTAAAACTGTCCTTTTCAGCCGAGGGTTACGGTGGGAGCGCCTCTGAGTAGATATCTTGAAGGGGCGCTATATCAAGTATTTTTGATTGATTGAGCTGAGTCCTGAACACATTGATGGAAATCTGTGCTGATTCACTTATTTATCTGGACATTTATATAGCACCTTTTCTGAACCATTTTATTTAACACGAATAATATTCATGTTGTACATTTGACATTTTCAGTTTACATGTGACATTCTCTGATCATATGGTGGCCAATTGCTAAAAAGGGTCGGCCCGTAACACTCAGTGTGCGCTGAATGTGCAGGTTCGACCCTCGTTCGAGGAGTTCATGGACTACTTGAGCAAGTTCTTCGAGCACAGTTGCTCTGCATTACAGCTGTAGTTGCGTCGTTGAGGCGTGTGAGCCCTTCTGAGCAAACAATGTTGGAAGAAGGACATAATCAAATTTTAGTTTTATTGTATTATTGTATGGTCAAGGAGGAATTGAATGTTGTACTTAGGTTGAGTGCTGTGCTGATGCCTGACTGAAGCCAGCCAATTTCATTTGCTTGGCTGTTGCCGATTAGTGGCTAGTTTGGATTCGAGAGCATTGTGTAAGTTTTATGTTAGAATTATGTCATACTGTGAGATAAACTTGACTAAATGACTTTATCTGTTTGTTAGATCGCCCACACATGCTGGTGGCTTATTTGCAATGGATCGCAAGTACTTCTTTCAGTTGGGTGCCTATGATCCAGGACTACAGATCTGGGGAGGGGAAAATTTTGAACTCTCATTCAAGGCAAGCAAAGTCTTAGAGCTACCAGTATATGTTTTTTTGCTCAGAATAGTGTTTGTGTCATGAATATTTTGCTTGTTTTGTTACTTATATTGTTATGTTTACGATAATGTTAGGCAAATGTATGTGTGTTTTTCTAGTGCCTGTATGGCCCTGACTCTTCTCTATTTTCAATGAATTGACTGAGTGTTTGTAAGCATATCAGATCTTCTAGCCAGCAAGATACAACATTTACTAAATTCTCGGGTTTGCATTCTGCTGCATCTTCTCATTGAAACTCCTTAACTCTGTCCAATCAGCTTCATCAGCTTCCTGTTAAACTCAGAGTAAGATTTAAGCTGACATGTCTGTCTAATGAAACCATCTTCTTTCAAGAAAATACACCTCATTACTTACTATTTCTAATTGACCTTCAAATAACTGGATATATCTTACTGTTCTTCACCTGGCGACTGATTGACTAACCATCCCTCAGATTCACATTTCTGTTGACTTTGTGTGTGAATTTAAAAGTCATAGGTCACTTCATTCTGAAAGCATAATGAAAACTGGTCATGTCTTATTGTTTTCAAGATATGGCAGTGTGGAGGCAGTGTTGAATGGGTCCCATGTTCAAGAGTTGGGCATGTGTATAGGAATCACATGCCTTATGGTTTTGGCAAGATTAGTGCCAAAATTCCAATCATCCTTATTGTAAGTTCACTCATTGCAATAATATTGGTTCATTAATTACCATTAATTCATTGCAATAAAAATGGTGATTTATATTTTGCATATAATTTTTAAAATGTTGAACTAATTACATTATTTTTGGTGACTTAAAAATAAAACAGTTGATTAAAGATTTTTTTAAATTGTGTTGGTTGCTTATTTCTGATCTGTTGGATGTGAGATCCGTCTGTATCTTGTAGATCTTTAGATTTTTATTTAATTTTTTAAATTGTCATTAATTGATGCTTCAAATGTAAAATTTATCTACAGTTAATTCTATTACTGATATTAGCTAATTTGTATAGTTTAAATTTGTTACCAAAGAGAATGTTTTGTGTATCTGTTGGAACACAGACTGCACATGTCACTGTGCTCTAGGGATATATTGAGCAGATTCTTCAATAACAATTGCTCAGCACCACTGTTAAACAACGCTTCAATTGATTTGCCAGAATTACATGCGGGTGGTGGAGGTCTGGCTAGATGAAGAATATCGTGAGTATTTCTACACACGTGAACCAACGATCCGAGGTTATCCAATTGGTGACATAGAGGATCAGATCCGGTTCAAGAAGCAGCACAAGTGTCGAAGTTTCAAGTGGTTTCTGGAAAATGTGGCTATGGAAGTACTTGAAAAGTTTCCAGCTCCACCACCAAATTTGGGGTCCGGAGAGGTTGGATTTCTCACTCTATATATTATTAGCTATCGTTCCAGAGTGATCGTGCTCAGTTATAAGATACTCTTCAGCTTATAGTAGAGGCATCTATTAGAGAATCTCTTTAAATTTGCAATTTTTGTGTGTCTTGTTTGATACGTGTAGCTTGTCTGGTGTCAGGCACTTTTTGGCTCTTTGCTTCTCTACACATATATAATATTTTATATTAATTTATTGCTATTCTCGTTATGCTCTGCCTCTTAGGCTGATTCAACTTCTTTAAGCATCCATATCCCTCTGTCCAATCCAGCAGCATCTGTCTTCGTCTTCCTCTCATCTGCCTCCCCTTCATTTCTCCTTCTTTGACTGTTCTTTGTAGTACTAGTCAGTCTCCTCTTAGCGTGTGTCCAATCCATTTTAATTTGTCTCTGTATTATTGTGTGTCTTAGGGCATTTCCTTCTCCAATCCTTTCTGGAACTTCTTCCTTTTGTTTTATGTTCCATCCAGCTGATTTTCTCATTCAGCCCACATTTCGACTCCAGTCTTCTTATGTCCACTTTTCTCATGATCCATGATTGTCTTTGCTCCATATTTATAGCACATCACCAATGTTTTTATCAACCTTTTCTTCCGATTCCTGTTTAGTTTTCCTCTTAGTTGGTCTCTGCGTCTTTACCTATTGCTATTTTTTTTTATTTCTTTGTGACATTTGGCATCTGTCTTGATAATACACCCAAAGTAGCAGTATTCTTTCACCTGTATTCTGACAACAGTTTGATCCCATCTTCCTCCAACCTTTATACCCTCCTCCAGATCCTCTTCCTCTTCTCTTCTACAAGCTCTTCTATACAGATAGTAAATAGCCGTGGTGATAGCGGGCGACCTTGTCTCACACCTCTGCCCACCTTCCTGGGTTCTGGGTACTCTCCATATCTTCATATTCAATCTTCTGAAAATCACAGAACTGCCAATTGAATGGTGTGTTGTGTCTTGGAATTCTGAAGAGATTTGAGTTTAAAGGAGTTTCACTGTCAGATCATTTTTCTCTAGTTGATTATGTTTTAATTATTTTCAGATAAAGTTGCGACATGACAACGTTTGTGTCGACAATAAAGGTCAAGGGGTCAATGGGGGTCCAATTGGCGTCTACTCCTGTCATCATCTTGGTGGAAGTCAGGTCAGTAAGGTCAAGGAATCTGCAGAGGAAATGTACTGAGATGGATGGAAATTGTGTCTTGAAACTTTGAAGAGATATTATTTTTCAAGCCATAAGAAATTCTGTCATTTGGATGTTATTGAAGGGATGATCTGATGCAGTCGCATGGTCAAGGCAGGTTGTGCGCAAATACCTCTTAAGCGTATAGAATCCTTAGCAAAGTCGACAAATAAGTCCGGTGTGGAAACCTAGCACTAGTAAACTTTGTTATGTTCAAAGTTACTGTGCAAATTCTGGCATTTAGATAAAAATTTTAATTAAAATGACGAAGCATTCGATTAATCGACCAAGATTGCCAAAGAACATGTGCAGAAGTATGAACGCAAAAATGAGCAAGACATTCTCAGAGCTGGTGATAAATTATGTTATTTAGTTTAGTTGATAGATAGGCTTTTAACAAAGTAATGTGGAGACTTCATTCTGCTATGATAAAAGTGCATCTGGAAGTCTCTGTCAATCCGGGGTATATATATATATATATATATATATATATATATATATGTCTGGTTTCAGATAAAAGAAGAGATGATTATTATCTATATATCAGCGGTCCTCAACCTGTGGGTTGCGTGACCCCACGGGGGGTCGCCTTACGATTTGCTGGGGGTCGCCTGGAACTGTTAGGAATTTGTAGGTCTGAGTCTTGTTCTCGAATGCATCGGCCTTGGTCTTGGTTTCAGACCATCGGTCTTGGTTTCAGACCATCGGTCTTGGTCTCAAATACGTTGGTCTTGGTCTTAAAGGAACAGTCTTGGGATTGGTTTCCGTCTTAAATTAGCATTCGTTGTCATTTGCTTTATCAGAGCAATTTTTTCTATATGTGTCAGTTATTTTTCGATCATTAGAGACACCAGATGTCTAGGCTTTACGCGATTGTTATCGATTTATGGCGTGCTTACCAGACTAATAGATCATTATATTATACTATGGGCAGAAAAAATGCATTTGAACGGAGCCAGTCATTTCAAAATGTACTTTCACAAATTTTAAGGTTTTGGAACAATTATAATTAAGTGGTCTTGTGGTACAAGTACACCATTCAAACGGAACGTTAATCTACTTGTTCAGATGACTTCAAGTATTTACCTATCGTATACTGTGGTGTAAGTCATTTGTAGTGTGATTTCCTCAGGCTAAAGTCAAGGGCTGAACCCACAAAACTTCAGAGTGGCCGGTAAAACTATTTTTTGGACCATTATTAAGATTAGTATTCTTCGGCAATAAAATTAATGTTTTAAGCATGTTATTTCGTTTTAGCATCTAAATAAATTGAATTGTTTATAGAAAAGAGTCTTGGTCTCGGACCATTGGTCTCGAACCACTCGGTCTTGGTCTGGGCCTCTCAGTCTTGGTCTTGAGTTTTTGGTCTCGTGCCCAACTCTGGGAATTTGTAAAAAAAAGTTTTCAACCTTATATTTCATAATATTTATGCAATCGTGATTATTACACAAACTAGCCTTCTACTGTGGTGACTTTAATTAATCTTTACTTATTTCTAGTACTACATTTAATAAAATTATTTCAAACAACAAATTTTAAATTGTTTTGTTAATTAAAGATTGACTGTTATGCATGAGGTGTATGGATTATCAAATGATAAGAAGTAAAATGCATAGTAATAAAAGCGCGGTGAAAGCAGTAACCCAAAACTTTTTAACAGCTGCAGGGTTGCCACACCTTTGACAATATTATTAGGGGTTCGCAGGACTAAAAAGGTTGAGAACCGCTGATCTATACGATGTGAGTGTATGTGAATGAATGTTGTAGTTGTATCGACTGAATATGAAGGGTCAGTGGGCGACTGGAGAGAGATGCATTGAATCAACTGATCACTCATTCCTTTACATCGTCGTCTGTCCAGTCAATCCAACCGGTCCATGGGATTATGACAAGGTAAGCAGAGCTCTATATCAGCAGCTAAGATCCTTTGTTTGTGATTGAATGCTGTTGAAAGTTTAATCACTAGATTTTTAACTTATTGAGTGTACTTAAACGATGGCTCTTGACTGGTATTTAATGGCTGAGCAACATCATTGTAGAGACTCAATAACTTGACCCTGTCATTTGCTGCACCTTGTTAGGAGCATGGTGGCTTTGAATTTATTCGTTGCTTAGCGTTGTTATCAACGTTCCTGGTAGATGATGATGATGATGATGATGATGATGATGACGATGACGACGACGGCGGCGGCGGCGACGACGACTACGATGATATGATGATGATATGATGATGATGATTACAGGAGGTTGGTCATATCCGAGATTCTCGGTCGAAGAAGTGTTGTACGGCCGACCCGGTCCAAGGAACGCTTTCTCTTAAGGCATGTAGCAACACCGACAACAACCAGAAGTTTGACATTGCCAAGATAAAATCTTGGTGATAAGAAGAAGAAGAAGATGATGAAGAAGAAGAAGAGCAGCGGCTGAGTTATCAGCTGCCTATTCATCTGTCGTCGACTGATGAATGGAAGGCAACGCTGTTCTGCTAAGCTTTTGAATAAAGAGTGTTGTGCAGTTCTCTGGTAGACTTTTTCTAATTTAAACTTCTTTCTCAGTTGGACAACAAGGCAGTGGTGGATCTAGGGAGGGGGGGGGGCAATTTGTGTGATAGCCCCTAAGAGTCTATAAGAAATATTTTATTCTAATGTCTGAAAATTACTTACACACTTCAAGTTCAAGATGACTTTGCAGCTTGTTATGAAGCAATTTAGCAGGGAACTATATTTTTGGCAGGAGCACATTTAAAAGCCCTATTAATTATGCAATCTGCCTTGGGCAGAATAAGCCAACATTTAATGTCTTTAGTTGTATGTTTATGACGATAAGGTGCAATGTAAGTAATTAATTTAGTGAAATTTGATGTTTCAAAATAGTTTTAATTTTGATTGTGGACCCTATTTCTTTTGCTGGTGTAATAGCATTAAGAAAATTTATATGGGCCTATGTCAACCAAAGTTTGCTCTTTATTGTTTAAACAAGAACTTTATATCACACTAAAATAAATGAAATGGAAGAGGGTCAAAGAGAGTCTATCGTGTCAAGCCATTCTACAGCGTTAAAAATGAATATTTTGTAGTTTGGAAACAATTGTAGATTTAATGGTTAGTAAGAAAGAACTGTTAACTTTTTTAACATTAGTCGAACTGATCCATTATACCTGATAGGCATTACATTAAATACATTTACTTTTACAGCTGATTTTAGTTGCAAAAATCCTGATATAAAATTGCTGCAAATTATCTTGGGTTTTTAATAATCACTAAATCGCTCATGCGAGTTCACAGAAAATCTTTGCAGAGGTAACAACTAACAGATCATCCATGATATCGCCCTCTGCTCCCCGTAAAGGAAAAGTCTAGATCCGCCACTGAATGAAGGAAGAGCCTCTTCTATCAGCAAATGTACAGACGAGCCTTAACTGAGTTTGTGTGCAGTCTTGATGATGGTGATGTTCAGACGATGATCAGCACAACTTAGTCTTCTGTGTGATAGTGTGTTGTGTATATTTCAGCTCATGAGGCTGAAATTTTCATTTTTTTAAAGAATGTAACAACTGCTCAAGGGGAATCAGAAGCTTAAGTTTTAGGTCATTTTCAGCCCGTTTATTATGTTGGACGTGTTTAGATCAGTTACCTTGGGCATGTATACATGGCTTCTGATGGTTCATTAAAAGAACTTATGTTAATTGATCTGATGTAAAGATATTAATTATTGATTTGAGTTAAATTATAATAATCTACAGGAAAACATTGGTTTCTGGCTGAAAAGTAGGAATTTCCACAGAGATGCAGGTAGTACTGAAGTAGTACTGAAGTACTGCAGGTATTTCTATTTGTAATTTAGTTATTCCAAGAATCTTGTTTCTTGAATTTAGATCAAATGTTTCCTAGACAGTAGACATATCCTGTGCCAGCTACAGCAGTATAACTAAATGATGAAGAAAATGTATCAGAACTGCGAACAACCAGTGGTGTTCATCACTTTGGAGTGTGGTCTTCTTGGTGTTTACTAATTCAAAATTCTTACAAACTGTTTTGCAGTAGACTGCTTTATAGCTGCACTTTACCTGAAAAGATCAACTATGACCAGAATTAGGTCATCTGGATATGGTGGGTGTGTGTGGTCCTATATAAAATTACAAAATGTTATATAACTTATTGATTTAAAACTAATTAACTAAAAATATATGATAGTATATAAATTAACACTAAGTTAATGTTTAATGCACATGGTGCTATTGAAGATCAGACTTATAATATTGAACATTATCTGCCATTGAGAGTTAACACCTGAGGATAAATCAAGAATATGCTATGTTATGTTATGCTATGTAAAAAAGAAAACAAACAGTTATACAGTAATTAATTTAGAAATGAATTCTAAAAAGTATAATTTTCTTTCGTAAATTCTTAAAAACGTTAAAGTGCGTTTTTTAAGACAAATTTTCTTAATTTATTTTTGCTGTTTTAAATAATAAAACTACACTGACTTTTTGTGACAATAAGTATGTAACATGGGGTGGGGGTCTATGGAGATGTTGCAAAGCATTACAAGTTGGGGTGAGTCACACATGGTCTGTTTCGAAGTTACATACTTATGCAATGATTCCATTAGCTTGCATCTAAAAGGCACCTAACTTTTGATATATTTTGAGTGTAGTTTAAGCACATGTAAAACATCAGAGAGTATATGGCTTTGCAATTATTATTATAATAATAACATCTTCATTTTAGTTCAGTATGATTACAACTGTAGTATGAGCGAATGATGTCAAGTTATTACAGGAATTTAACTGTCAGCAGCTGTGCGAGGCAGCCATTATACTATACGGCTGATTATATTATTATTTCTATGGTATGAACATCAGGTGGTGGTGCAGTGTCTATCCTTTCATATCTAAACAATCTGGGTTGCTTTTCCTGCTGCAAAGTAGTTCTGGCTGTTTACTGAATTGGCATCGTATGATTTTCATGTAACTGTTAGGCTCAGAACATTGGAGTGTAAGACTTTATTGTTACTTTAATTTTCTTCTGTTGGTAACAGAGAAGTAGTGTGAATGAAGAGCTGATCCTTTGGGACATAAAAGTCTACTTTTGATCGACAAAACAGGTTGTTGTCAGATCGTGTTATTTTCCTGGTGTTAATATACAGTCTGACTGCTTTAGTTTTGAATTTCATGTGTGGAATTCATTGCAGTAGTTGCATTAGGCCTGCTAATCATTTCATTATTATCATCATTGGAGTATGATTTCATTACTACATGCAAAGCTGTTCTTATTGTGGTAAATCTGTTAATTTTTCATCACAAAAGTTTTGAAGACAATTACGAATTATAGTCTAATGGTTAGTATGCTGGACTGAGAACACAGAGGTAATTGGTTCAAATACCCATCAGTTCCGAAAGATATTGTCTAGATATTGCCATTTAGTGATTACGGAGCAATGGTTTGCAATCATTGTTGACGTCATGTTGAAATTTTGCAATGCACTGGCATCATATGTCTATGATATTTGCATTCAAATGCAGAGCTGTTGTTTTTGTGATAAATCTGTTAACTTTTAATCACACAAGTTTTTATAACATTATGCATGCTAACAAAGTGTATTTAGAATGCATGGGTGTAACAAATGGTATTATATTACAGTTTTCTTTAAATTTGTATCTCAAGAAAAGTTTCTTCCCCATAAATAAATAACTTTGTTGGTGATATGCGATTTTCTCTCAGTTCAGCATCATTTCTGTCTTTCAAGTTTCTGTTTTATTCTCTTAAAAGTTTGTTATGTATGGTAAATTGGGATATTTTGTTTATATGAAAACTGTTTTTGCAAAAATAAATGACTTCAGTTATAGATTCATTAATAATTTCTCATGTTACAAACATCCAGGCAACTTCATTAAAACTTCAACAACTTCAGTAAGATTCTTTTGCCTGTGCTTTAACTGAATGCGTTAATATATGTGGCAAATACGTTACTGTAGTACTGTTAACGATGAAAAAATTATTTTAATAGTTAACTGTTTAAGAATCAGCAATTTATTAATTGTGATTAAATATATTCTTCAATAAATAATAACAAATAAATTTTTTTATATTATTTATGGTTTATCTTTCAGTAGTATTATTAAATGTTATTACTAGTTTGATTAATCGATAGGCTGGGATGGTGGCCATCGAATAAGTCAGAGGTGTTGTGGGCTCGTGTGATTTAACGATTTCTCGACTCTATTCGGCGCATTCTTGGATCTCTTTTGGATAATGACTTGCGGCAGCATCGTTGTGATGGAGGCTGGATTGAGGATTTCGTAAAATTATACATCTGACTGTAGTGTCTTGGATACATCAATATTACTATGGCAAAAAAGGCGTATAAGTCGGATGAACTGATGGAAGCGCTAAAGGATGAGAGAGTTACGGACTCGCTGATGGAGAGGCTGGTCAAACTTCTCTCCACCACCTTTAATGCAATTCTTAATGAGAAACTGGAAAAAAACTGGATCAAAAATTGAACTCATTTGCGACAGTCATCAATGATAAATTGGATACCATAATTGATCGCTCAACTAGAGTCACTGAAGAAACCGCCGATCTATCGCAGAGAATCAAAGTCCTTGAGGACTTGAATGATAACCTAAAGTCTCAAGTCGACGCACTGATATCGGCTCAAAGAATATCCACATTGCTATTTCACGGAGTAGAGGAAGATGCAGATATGCCTACGGAGGCCTATCCAAATAGTACGCAAACAAGGCCAACTATGACCTGGCTGCTTCAAATGCAATTCTTGACATCTGCAATACCACTCTGGGGCTGAATGTGTCAATCTCGGATCTTGCCGCGGCATACCAAATGCTACGAAGAGGCAAGGAATCTAGCAGACCGATAGTGGTCAAGTTTGTCAGTCTAGCTGTGAGGAATACTGTATACAGATCTCGTTCTCAATTGAAGCAACTCAATCTGAGGCCCACCAAACGGATCTATATCAATGAAAGCTTGTCTCCCAAAACAGCGCTGACCTTTGCCAAAGCAAGGAGCCTTGTAAAAGAACGTAAAATTCACTCATCCTGGACCTGTGTTGGTCCACTTATCCGATTCAAAGGATGGCAAGTCAATCAAAATAATGTCGTCAGATGATCTGGAAAAACTGACTGTCTCTCATTTTGCACCAGTTCAACCTATCAGCCACGAGAAACTGGGAAAGTGACATCTTCAGCGACGCACTCAATCTCTCCATTGAGGCATCCTATGAGCATTGTTCATCTGCGACCACCACTCTTTAAACTTCCTCTATTGACGATCATCTTCCGTTTGGCTCCAACTGCTGATCAAGATCTCTCCCTCATGGTCTCTGTTTACGCCCCGAAGACGATTCACCGGGATTCACCATGTTGGTCCTGTATGCAGCAAGTTTCTTTTTCTTTGACCTACCATCCAAGTAGGTTGCTCGCCTTAGATTACTTACATGTTGTATTTATCTCTCTATTAATGGTTTGTATGCCTGTTTGTTTAATGTAAATCTGGCCTCTTCACTAATCGTTGATACTGAGACAGTTCCATTTTGCCTTAACTCCACTAGAATTTTATTCTGTAAACTTGGATGCGAGTGGATTTATTCTGTGTGCCCTTTATACATTACTCAGATTAGTTATTAGTTTCTATTTTACCATTATGCGTCTACTATATTACTGCTGATTATTTTCTGCTTGTTATTATATGCACAGAGTCTGCATACACTTAGACCCTCATGACTAGCCCGAGACAGGGTTATTCTCCCATTAATACCCTAGCACCGGAAGGCAGCAATATACAGATGGTTACTTCTCCTCGCTATAATCCCAATGACCATGAGAAGGATCAATTCGCATTGGCTTCTGTAAAAAGCGTAGGTCAACGTATCGTGGAAGGATAATAGAGTCAAATAGGAATATAACAGAATTGGCTAATAAGGATACTTTAGAAGTTTCTGATTTAAATGTCTTCCCTGATGAATCTGAATCATCTGCAACAAACGAGAATGCAGATATCGACTCGGACCTGAATTACTTCAATAACCCTGACTGGAGCATCCCTTATAAATCCCTGGGTTCATTAGTCAATCCAATGGTACCCAGTAATTTCTCTTTGGTCGACTTCTCGATTATGCTTGTTAATACTAGAAGCATCGTTCCAAAAGTGGATGACATTAGGAAACTACTTGATAAACTGCCTGTAACAGTTTTAGAGGTTACTGAAATGTGGCTGCACCCTGACCTCGAACAAATTATAAAAGTTCCACATTACAACTTTATTCATAAAGCTTGAAATGGACGTTCTGGGGGTGGTGTAGGATTTTTAGTAAAAGATAACATAAAATACCAAATCATTGAGCACTTAGATCTTGGTAGCACTTATGAAGGTCTTTTAGGCAGATCGAACTTAGCTCAAAGTCTCCGTTAATTGGATTTATCTACAGGCCTCCAGGACCAAACCTTGCCAAATTCAATGAGGATATAGAAGTACTCCTCTCAAAACTAAATAGCCGCAAAAGGGATGTTATGATCGCTGGGGATTTTAACGTCGACCTCTTGAAATCTTCCCAACATGCCGATACAAACACCTTCTACAACAATCTGACTGCCAACCATTTTCTTCCGATTATCACTAATCCTACTCGAACAGACACACATTCAGCTACTCTCATTGACAATATATTCACGAACATCCCCCATAGGCTTGTTAACTCTGCTATATTGATTGCTTAACTTCTCAGATCATCTCCCCATTTATGCCCGGTTCTCACATGTCACCCAAAAAAGAACTCTTCGGTCAGTCGTCCTATTAGGAAAATAGCAAATGATAAGCATAATTTATTTTGAGAGTATCTCGCCAACAGATTGGGCTTCGGTCTACTATCTGTGTCAAATTAATATGACAGAAAAGGCCTACGATGAATTTCTATCCTTATATAAGCGCAGTTATGATTTAGCCTTTCCGATCTCTGAGAGTCGCGCAACCATCGGGAGAAAATTCAAACAGCCTTGGATGACCCCTGCACTATTAAAATCGTGTTCTATAAAAAAACTCATTATACAAAAAGTGGCATAACAACCCCACTGACTACAATAAGAAAAAATTCATCGCCTATAGGAAAAAGTTCAAATCACTAAAAATCATAGCTGAGAAGACTTATTATGAGTGTGAATTTCCTAAATACTGTAATGACATTAAGCAAACTTGGTCACTCATAAGAAATATTTTGCAATCTGATAATACTAAATCTGAAGTTGACTCCTTGATAATAAATAATCAAACGATAACTAACTCCCAATTAGTAACTGATCACTTTAATCATTACTTTACTAATATTGTGAGTGAGCTCGATTCAAAAATCCCTACTTCATCTAAAAAGTTTAGCCAATTCTTGCCACCATCACAGTTGGAATCGATGGGGGAGCTTCCGACCACTTCAATGGAGATCATAAACATAGGTCGATTGCTTAAAAAACCCATACCAAAGGATATGATGATATCGATCCGTACATTACCACTCCCAGCCTCGATCTAATTGCTCATGCATTGGCAGAGGTCATAAACAGCTCTCTCAGACAAGGAGTGGTGCCAACACAGGCCAAAATTGCAATAGCTATTCCTATTTTCAAAAAGGGGGGCAAAGATAATATTGCAAATTATCGGCCAATTTCTATACTACCCTATTTTGCAAAATTTTTGGGACAAAGTAATGCATACAAGACTAAATTCGTATATAAACCATTTGCAGATAATTCATCAAACACAGCATGGTTTTATGGCTGGTCACTCCCCTTTCATGGCACTCTTGGGAATCGATGATTTATTGTCGAAGACCCTAGATGATAAGGATTATAGAATAGGAGTTTTATTGGATTTAGCAAAAGCTTTTGATACGGTAAATCATACCATTTTACTACATAAACTAGAGCATTATGGTGTTAGGGGTATAGTACTGAGCTGGTTCAAAAGCTACTTTAGTAATATAACTCAACGAGTTTTCTGCAATGGCCATACCTCTGACATCTTATTAGCAAAGTATGGTGTACCTCAAGGATCAAATTTGGGACCCCTATTATTTCTAATCTACATTAACGACCTTGCATCGATTTCTTCTATCATTTACATGATATTATTTACAGATGACACAAACCTTTTTTTCTCTCGCCCCTCTTATGAGACACTCATCAATACCATTAACCAAGAACTAGACAAAGTCGCTGATTGGTTTGCAGCTAACAGACTCACTATAAATGTTGACAAGACCAATTATATACTCTTCCAGTCACAAAAGAAAGCTAAACCTATTTGTCAAAACATACATATTAAGGATACCTCGATTAACCAAGTTGATAATGCCCGTTTCTTGGGAGTATATATTGACCAGTTTGTTACCTGGAAACCTCACATTCAATTCATATCTGCCAAAATATCAAAAATATAGGGATCCTCTACAAGTTAGCCAATAAGCTGCCACTATATCAGGAAGCAATTGTACTACACTATGGTGTATCCCTACCTTTCCTTTGTAACTTAGTGTGGGCCTCAAACTATGAATCAAGGCTTGATAAACTAATAAAATTACAAAAAAAGGTGGTCAGGTTCATCAGCGGATTACCCAGTTACACTCATACTGCTCCTTTATTTCGCGACCATAAACTGTTAACCATTACTCAGATCACAAAATTACAAATTGGCCTCTTTGTCTATCGGTTTACTAATCACCTTCTCCCCAGAACATTCCATAACATTCCATAACTACTTCTCTCTAGGCTCTGATGTCCATTCCCATGATACCAGAGGATCCGCTGGATACCGTGTCTTAGCAGCTAGAACTAATACACAAAGATTTTCCATTAAAGCCACTGGACCAATAGTTTGGAACGCAATACCTTTAGGAATCAGAAATGCACCTAATTATAGTCGATTTAAAAGCGATCTCAAATGTTCTATCCTAAACGCTGTCTCCTAGTCTCTTTAACATGGAGCACTGTTTAACACATTGGATTAATAGTAAATTCGATATAACATCTGCTTCCCCTAACATGATCTTGTAATTTCCTCAGTTGCAATGTTGCTGCCTGGTGCTAGCTAGGTCTACTGATCCTTGTTAATATTTTTAGTTAAGAATTAATTTTATGTTATGTTATGTTACTTTATGTTACATTGTTCCATATATACTGTTACTTATTTGAGTTATTGTATCAGGAATATCCTGTCAACCGGTTTTGCTGATAGATAATTATGATGCATTCTATGTATATATCTTATGCTACCATTCGCTAATATTATTTTTATATATCCAAGTGGGAACTCCTGTTGAACATCTGTCCTAATTACTCAGTTATTTGATTTAATAGGCCGGACTTAGAAAATAATTGAATGATCTGTTTCTTTTGTTAAAATGCTATTATTGATGGTTCAATAAATCTCTTTTGATTTGATTTTTGATTTGATTTGTAGTTATTTAGTAGTTGTTTGTTCAACTTAGTAGTCTTGTTTATGTTTTTAAGTTCAAATGTCTTTCTTCATCCAATTATGTAAACAAACCAGCATGTTAACATTGCTCAGTTTTAGTGTGAACCATCTTTTGTTAACAATATAAACGGCTGAGCTAAAAATAAGTGTCACTAATTGAATCGATGCAGGCAGTCTTTGATTAATCGTTCAAATGAATTTCATCATTTAATTAAATTAAAGTTAACCAATTAAATAATCGTTAACTTCCACAGCTCTACTTTATTGTAAAATGTGCAGTATAGCAGAGAGTTGTGAACTAGTATACACGTTTCAGAGGAATGTGTATGCATTATGCAAGGTTGAAAATATATGTGCACCCTTCCAGGGAACGGAGGTGGGTTGGCTATGAGAATGACCGCATTCGGCGTATTGGTTGTTCTCAAAGCCAAGTCACCTCCATTCTCTGTCCATATGAATGAATGTATATTATATGCATGTATGTATATATCATGTATGAATGAATGTATGTATTAATGAATGTATGTGTGAAGTCGGTGTATGTATGATTATATGTATGTATGTACACTGTGTCTGGAAATAAAGGGACCCCTTATGATAACATGAAAATAAATAGTAAACATTCATTGATTTTTAAAATTCCAAAACCGCTTTAATTCTGACATATTTATCTAGCAGTGCATAAAGTATAATAGCTCATGTCATTCAATAATGACATCATTTCCTTCAAAATTCAAGTATTAAAGACTGCCCATAATATATCTGCGGAATTTTCAACTTTGAAATGTTGCCGATAAACCGCCATGAATTTATTTCGAATTTATTTTTATATCTGAATAACATTAGACTACAAGGTGGGTTCAAAGTGTCCGCCTTTAGCCTCAACACAAGCTTCAAGACGCGTGCGTCATTGGCCAATAGAAGTATCAATGACCAGCTGATCAAATTCCTCCCATGCATTAACTGTGCAATTTAAAGACGTCACTGTGACATACTATTTAACCAGGACGTTTATAAATTACACATCAGTGGATAAATATGTCAGGATTAAAACGGTTTTGGAATTTTAAAAATCGACGATCATTTACTGTTTATTTTCATAATTATCATGCGGGGGTCCCTTTATTTCCGGACATAGTGTATATACATATATATGTAAATGCATGTATGTGTATGTACGTGTGTGTATGTAATGTATGCGTATGTGTATGTATGTATGTATATGCAAATGTATGTATATGTATGTATGCATACAACTATACATATGTTTGTATTTATATAATGTATGAATGAATGACGAATTAATGTATGTATATATATGTGAATGTGTGTAAGTATGCTCAATTGAATGTACGAATAACTAATGTATATACGAATATATACACATACATATACATGCATTTACTTATACATTCGTTATATGTATGTATGTATGTATCTGCATGTGACAATGTTTGTATTGGTGCGTATAGAAGTTCTGTGATCAGAGCGAACTGTCGTCTGAATATAAGGACAGAATCATAAGAGCTCAGACAACGAGAGATTGTCAGAGGTAGACAAACAGACAGCAGTGGGAGGAGAGACAGACATATAGACCTACAGAAAGAGAGCATGGAGGCGGAAATGGAGAAGAGCACAGATGTACACGCACGCACGCGTGTTGGTGGATTTACTCAGCCTATAATTATATGATCGTATATGTCATAATTACATCGATGTAAGGGATATCGTATAGTGAGTGTGCGGATATATTAGATATATACATATATATATGGACGGTATTTGTTCGTATTTGTACTTGCGTTCTTCATCACTTCTTCTCTGTCCTCTTCTCCCTCTGTATCTGTCTGCGTCAATGTATCTGCCTGTCCGACTTAGTCCGTCTATCAACAGACAAGGAGTATTCGTCATCGTTGCTGCTGTCTGTCTTTTCATCGTCGTCGTCGTCTTCTTTGTTTTCGTCATCGAATGCGTCACTCGATCCTTCGAGGAGTCAATGACTGGACGTAGTAGTATGGGACAGGCAGACGACGACGATTCTGGCGTGATTCATTGTTGGCTGGCAGTGCGCATGCGCGGATGCTGCTGCTGCCTCTGGTGGTGAATGTATCTTCACTCTATTACATCGGACGCCAAGTGCCATTGCTGGCTGCTGCTGCTGCTGCTGAGAAGGCGATGACTGGCTGATGCGGACATCAGTTGACGATCAGATGACGTTGCTTTGAGTCGACTCTTCTCATTCCACTCAGGTATACTCACTTCTCGTTTCAGCTCATATTGCTGACTTTCTGGTTTTGCTCAGTTCAGGTCATCGACAGGTTCGATTTAACAAGATTGAATTAAAGTGTACATTTATATAGCGCAACATATTCTGTTCACGTTATATTTGGTCCCAATGACTGCAGAGGCTCTTTTTTTCTGTAGAATAATCTTTAGTTAATGTTTTCTAATTCGCTGAAAAGATCTCCATTGAGGTTAGTAGGGGATGTATACGTCATACATGTAGACCTCTTAGTCTTCTGCAGTGTCTCATTATTAACCAACGACCCCATTATTAAGTAATTAACCCCTTTACCGGCCTTCAAATTTTTTTAAACCTACCCTTATTCGGCCAGTAAATTTTATAAATGTCATGTATGCATTTATGTATGTATATTTGTATGTATACATGTATATATATAAGTATATATATATCCATGTCTCTTATACGATCTACGCCACGAAATGATGTGTTGAGAGGATCTACCCGTCTACCGTGACCCTTACGTGATCTCTACGATCTCGCTGTCGAACGTGTCACGTGAGTGCACTCATCTGTGGTTAACTCGATCTGCTCTATGTAGGCCTATATACGGCAGGATCTACCGAACGCGTCTACTCCGTTTCTACCAACGACCACTTATGTAATTATGGTTTCCGGCTTGTCTGCCTAAATGAGAACCTATGGTGAATCAGGCAGATAACGGCTGCCTATAGGCCTATGTGTTACGTACAGAAGAACAAGCAAAGCGTCGTGTTATGCAGATGGAGCATTTAGCATAACGTACGCCTAAGACAGGACGAACAGCACAGAAAGTGCTAGGTATAGCTCCGCACTGAGTGACATCGACCTGTGTTTAGTAAAGAGAAGCGAAACAATCCGTGGTCACCCCAATTAAAATTTTATTCCGAATTCAACAGGAAGCCAATGCAGCTGAATGAATGAGTAGCTTTTTCGTTCTGGGACATGCTAGGTTGTAGACCGACTATTACTAACGAGTATATGCCACTCTATGCATGTTTGCTAACAGTTGAAGTCGTATTTTTACGAGTCTATGGACGTATTGAGATAGACTTACATGTTACCTGACTTACCTAGTTGTTTAAAGCAATGGAGGCTCTAGGATTTTTCATCAGGGAGGATCAAGGGGAGGCCGAGGATCCGACAGTCGGCCCATTTTTTTCGAAACTGAGAGTGCTAGGTATAGCTCCACACTGAGTGACATCGACCATATACACTCATAGGCCTATGTATTTTTCCAGCAACCTGAACTCTTCGCATCATCAGTCTCAAGATTATTACACTTTGGAAAATTGCATCACTTTTATTTAGAAGTACAGCATAAACTATACACAATACATACGCTTATACGATTGTCACGTTAAGAGTCAAACTCATCCACAAAGGCATCCATTGTAATAGACTGCATGAGCAGATTCAATCAACAACATTGTGAGACTACTTAGACAAATATCACATTCTTCGTAGATAATGTTTTAATTAATTTCGGAGCATAAAAGTGTTTCTCACAGGCTGCTGATGTTATACTGGTAAAACAATGGCTGTGTTCGACAGTCTATGCATTTCATGAAAAGCAAGTTTGTACGGTCCCAGAAAAGAAGCCAGGTCCATCATTGTGGTGATAATTTAAACTTGAACACTTTAACAGGCGCCCAACTTGGGGAATTTTATGGCTGAGGTCTTCAACACTAAGAATCGTCTATCTAGTTCGGAAATGATACAATCAATGATCGGATTGTAAATTTGCTGCCTAAAATGTGGTTTGTGTGTTCAATTGAGAACGCTGTCCCACGGTTTCATCAACTGCCGAGGTAGAAAAAACGATTGGGCATATAACTAACATTCGGACACATTGTTTAGTCAATACTGATTCAATTTAACAATCCTTACTAATCCTTACTTTGCTCTTCTGCGTTTATAAAGACTTCTGTTTCATCTCTATTTTCTTTGAAAGAGTCAGTTTAATGCCTGGCAGCATCCGCAGCTGCAGACAAGTCAACACTTGAAGGTTGGAGACGAATTGATACGTGTCTTGCCCAGCACAGCACAAACTTAAAGTCTTGCCGTTTTGTTACTTGCCGTAACAAAACGGCAAGCCCATCTTGTTTGAAGTTGTTTCTCTGAGCTGCTGGAGTTACCTTCCCGGAACCACAGGATGTGCTATTATGTGTTTCAACCCAATATTTTCTTATGCATAGGAGAACTTGACCTCTTCCATTATCTGATTTTTGACCATATCTACCACTAAAAATTCAGAGCAATAAGTAAGTTATTCTCTGAGAATATTCATACAAAATAATTCCTGATTTCATTATGCAAGTAAGTACTTTGTGCCTTTGAGAATGCCCAGGAAAACGAATTCCGAATTTCATCATAGCATCTGAGCAAATAAATATCAAATCTAAATGATACAATATTTCACAGTACATAAGTCAAAAATTTGGGGGCCAGTGGGAGCCACAAGCTTAGTTGCGGGGCCATGGTCCCCTCTGCCCAGTGTGGAACCGCCACTGACATTCGAAATTTTTTGAAAAAATACTTTTTAGCAGCAGAGGATATGGCGGACTCGTTTCCTAACCCGCTACTGGAGTCAATTTGTAACGGATCCGATTCTACCCTGCTTCTCATGTATCAAACTGTCGCGAGTTCGGTTCACCTCCCCTAAGCTTCCGGTACCCCAGGAGGTGGTTCAGCAGTTTTCCCGAGTTCGATAATCCGGTGAGTAAGTATGGCTTTTTGGCGCAATGTTGAGAGCTATTATCAATGTTGACGACGCAGTGTAGATTCAATGAACAGACTGACAAGCGTTCCACGAATTTTGTGTTTATTCATAAAATCAACAGAATTATCGCCGAATGCAACTCAAAACTTATTAACTGACTGCAACTCAAACAGTAATCGACTGTCGAAACGACTGCACTCGAACCGAATGTCCTAACGACCGCTGACTGCTCTGTCTACTCTCTGTTCTCCCCCACTGGTCGAATCTCCCCGAACTTTTAATCTCCCCTACTCGTCCCTTAATGTTCAACAGTCCGGCTATTTATACTTTTAATTGTCTAAACACATTGTATATACATTATATATACAATGTATATACAATGTATATATAATGTATATACAATGTGTATATAGGATAGCTATAATCAGGCTCATGAATATTCATAGATACATTGTAGATACAATGTAGTTACAATGTATAGACAATGTACATACCGGCTAGATATAATCAGGCTCATGAATATTCATAGAAACATTGTAGATACAATGTAGTTACAGTGTCAGTGACAGTGTACAGTTAAGTTTGTGCTACAGTTTGTCGTATATACATTGTATATACATTGTATATACATTGTATATACATTGTATATACATTGTATACACACTGTATATACAATGGCGCCCATTGCCCGCAACACTAGGAGGTATCCTGGAAGGGAGGGCAACACACGGCCCGCAAGGCGATATCGCCACAATGCTTCGTCCACCAATAAGAGGGATGCCCCATCCCTGAGTCCCACAAACCATACCCAGAAATTCGAGGCAGCATCGCTTTACACATCAATAATACCACTGTTCAAGACACAGAGATCAACTGAAATGCGGTGCTCAATCTACAACGGAAATCAGAGTTCAGAATCCCGCTACTTATACAACTAAAAGAGCATTCACAGCCTACACGGCGACTTGTCAACATAAACATCACATGATTCAGTCCCACGGCCTAACGCAACAGCAGCATTTCAATCAATATCCATTTTACCAAGCCTTTGTAGCTAAAGAATTAAACTAGTGTCACTACACAGAAACAGGAACACCTCCTGCAATGGTCCTGCAGCGCACATCATTCAATGCAAAAACAATATGGCCTCATGGCCCCGCATTCATAAGCAACATCAATGAACAAAGCAGAAGGAAAGTGAAAACTTTTCCCTACAACACAAATCAAGACGAACTCTCTCGTCCACTTATCGTTTCATTGTACATCGTCCAGATTAAAATGTAATTCGGGTACGAGGAGTCGTCGAGCTCCACAGCCAGCGGTCTCCAGGTCTCTCGGTGCCCTGACTTCCCGACCGAACATCAGATAGTTCGGGGGTAAAACCAGGTACCTCGTGCAGCGACGCCCTATTGGCGGCCAGGACTCGGGGCAGATAGTTATCCCGTCCCTCTGATGGCTGCTTACGACCCATCGGCCAGCCTATAGGTATGCCCCCTGCTTCTCCGAGGGTGAGGACCAGTGATGTCGATACTCAACCTCTCCCAGGGTTCCCCGCACTGCATTGGCTGCAGTGTTCCCTGTCTGGGCAGATACCCACGGTGGTATCTATTGCATGAAGCCCATTGCCGGCAAAAGCGTCTTACATCGTGGGACCACCCAACCCAATAGCCACGTCGCCTCACCTGCCAACGCGTACGGCGTACACATAGTGTCCCCCGGTCAACCCTGCATGGGCAAGCCCTAGGTATTCTTGGTATGGCACAATGGCTGATCGGCTAAAGCAGTGTGTGCTGAGCGCGCGGGTTCGAGCCTCGTCCGGGGCCTCAGTCACTGTGTAGGGACCTTGAGCAAGTCCTTCGCGCACCATTGCTCTGCAGTACAACTGCAATTGCGCCGTCGAGGCGTATGTATGCACTTCTGGGCAAAAGATGTTGGAAGAAGGGCGGTTTCAAATTTCGGTAATAATAATAATAAAATAATATATCATACAATATATATACATATATTATGCATATACTATACAAGTTTTCAATTATAATCACAATAATTACACTGTATATATATATTTAGATATATATATATATTATATATAATTATACGCAGGCTACTCTATACGCCTATACAAAGCAGAGAGGCAGGCAGGCAGGCAGGCAGTCAGCTGGTGGTCACAGGTAAACGGTGGTAAGCTAAGTGTACGAAGAAAAGTTTGCTTTTATGGGTGTGTGAGAGTGCGGCGTAGGTTTTTGCCCCGGGAGATGTGGAAGACGGCATAAAGGGGATTCCGGAACCCCTGCAAAGCGTGTATCAAGTGTTCCCCAAGCCAACAATGTAAGTTTGTAGTGAATTGCTCTAAAACTGTGGAAATGCATCGACTGCATAGGACACACAGAATCTTGTTCTTATAGAAGATTTGCCAAAGAAGAGCTGAACATCACCGCTTCTTCCTTAAACTTCCTGGGGACTAAAACCTTCTCTGCGTCGTTGGGCGTTTTTTTATAGAGGACTCCGTCCCGCAAATAGAGGCGGTGCCAGAGCACCTTCACAGCCTCGCTAACTCGCAAGATGGCTAATAAATCAGGAGGCTGTGCTCCCTCTTCAACCCATGATCTGAACATACTAAGATCAGGGTCCTCTCGTTGCCCCTTTGCTAAACGCTCTATAGCGTCGACTTCCGGGCCCGGTTGAAGCTCGTCAGACGCCTCCACGACTGCTGCCGTCATGATCCAGTCTTCAGACCCGCACTGTCTGCAAGGCCACCGCTACATTGCATCGGCGTTTCCGTGTTTCCTCCCCGGCCGATGGACCACTTGGATGGAACTCGTACTCAGCCAGCCTTTCCAACCACCGGCCTTGTTGGCCAATCGGCTCCGGCGTACGCTGGAGCCAAAGCAGGGCGGCGTGGTCCGTTCGCAGTACGAACGGCCGTCCCAGCAAATACTGTCGGTAAAGCTTGCAGAAGTAAGCTAATAGTTCCTTTCGTGTTACACTGTAATTCCTTTCGGCCGAAGACAGCAGTCTGCTCCCATACACAATCACCCGTTCTTCACCGTCCGTCCGTTTGGACAACACCGCCCCTATGCCTGCATCGTAGGCGTCACAGTCCAGAACGTAAGTCCCTCCGTCTTTGGGTAGGGTCAAGATCGGCGTGGAGGTCTTGACTAGTTTTAAGTGTTCGAACGCCCCCTAGCATGCGTCGTCCCAAATAAAGGCTCGCCCCTTCTTAATTAGCTCAAACAGTGGAGAGGCCAGCACCGAGAAATCCTTAACAAACCTACGGTAGTAGGAGCATAGCCCAAGGAAAGATCGCACCTCCTTTAAACGTCGCGGGACCGGCCATTCGACTACATCGCGGATCTTTGTCGAATCCACGACCACTCCTTCAGGAGTCACGAAATGACCAAGAAAACTAACCGTCCTACGCAACAGGCGACACTTGCTAGGCTTAAGCTTAAGGTTCGCTCCCCGCAGGCGCTTGAACACCAACCTCAATCGTTCTAAATGCTGATCGGGTGTCCTCCCAAAAATGATAACATCGTCCAAATAGACCAGACATGCCTCAAAGTTAAGCCCGGTCAGGACGATATCCATGAGCCTCTGGAATGTAGCGGGCGCGTTACATAGCCCGAAGGGCATCACCTTCCATCGGAACGTACGCCTGCGGGTCACGAACGCCGTTTTATCGGCGTCCGCCGGGTCCGAAGCCACTTGATGGTAGCCACTACGAAGGTCCAGCGTGCTGAACCACCCACCGTCGGCTAGGGCATCCAGGCAATCATCTATCCTGAGCAGCCGGTACGAGTCTTTCCTCGTCCGCTCATTTAACTGTCGGTAGTCCACACAAAACCGTAGAGTCCCGTCCTTTTTACGGGCTAATACTACATAAGACCACCATTCACTAGCAGCAGGATCTATCCGATCAGCCGAAAGCAAATTACTCAACTGTTCATCGATCGCCACTCGATGGGGAAGCGGCTGGCGTCGCAGGGGCTGCCTTACGGGGGGTGCATTCCTCGTGACAATCCTATGTTTCAGGACCGAAGTCCTTCCTAAATCTAATTCCCGTCACGGGTCGGCGCTATCTCCCAGCACGACTCGGGCGAGGTAGACGCCTGGCCTAACCTTCTGGGCCTCCGTCATCCAGGCCGGCGCTACGGACCCCAAGTTCCCGTACATCGTACGCACTGGCACATTTCGGCAGCACGACTACATCTTCGGCTACCGCTACTCACCTACACCACACGGACCCATTGCCCTTCACTAAGGGGATGCGTTGGCGACCAGTAAATAACGCCCGGACAGAAAGCCCAAGCGACAACGATGCTCCCTGAGCCAATCCATACCCAGCATTATTTCAGTTATCTGGTCGGACGCCAGGAACGCATTTATAATTTTCAACTTCGGTTGTATCTTAATGGGCAGCCTAACCTCCCCTAGGACATTAATATTGGACCCGTTAGCAGCCACCAAGAAGCGATTACAGGGATGAATCTCTACCCCTCCCAAAGCAGAAGCTGGCACGAGGCACACCTCAGACCCGATGTCGACCAGGCACAATTGCTGGCGTCCGTTGATGGTCCCTCGAATGTAGATCACGTTGCTGGTCGCTCGGTTCGGAGCTCTCGGCATGGTAGTATGATTGACGACCGCAGACTCCAGAGGGGCTTCTTCCGGTTGAGCGTCGTCGTTCTGTCTATCCCGACCCCGCCAGCAGTCGCGGACAAAGTTACCGGGTCGGCCACAGCGAAAGCAGGCCCCCGTCCGTCCCTGCCGATGGCCACCAGCGGGACGAACGTCCAGGCACTGGTCGTTCGAATTCGTAGGGTTGTAATGTCGGTCCTGGTCCGTCCTTGCCGATCATTACCAGCAGGACGAACGTCCAGACCCGGGACGTTCGTCGGCGTAGTTCGGATCGTCAGCTCCCGGAGTTTTCGGTCGAACTTGGCCTCAAAGTCCCGTTGCCAGTGCCTCTGGTTTTCCTGCTGCTTGGGCAGGAAGCGCACCAGACAAGCATGCATCTGCGGGCTCTCGCCGGTTTCGAGAGTCCCTCGCACACGCTTCGCGGCCTCCGCCGATTGTCCCGGTCCGTCGTCGTTCGATAAGCCTCCAGGCGAAGCGCGGTTCTATACGACTCGTCCAGCGTTTTCGGTTCTCGCTCACGTACTTTGAGCGAGAGCTCCCTGTCTCTCATGGTCTTCATGAAAGCATCCTTGGCGATGATCTCGGTGGTTTCGTTGGACGGCACGGGGTAGGCTAGAACGACCAAGCAACGTATCTCGTGCAGCAGGTCGCTCAGGCTCTCTTCCGGTCGCTGTCGTGTGTAGTAGAGTTGGGCACGGAAGGTTTCGGCTTGGCCATCCGACCTGTATCGCTGGCGCAACCTCTCCACGAGCTCCTCATAGGTAACGTCCTGCCGAGCCCAAAAGTCCCACAGCAGCTGGGTTGCAGCCTTCTCGAGAGCGCAGCGCAGGTAGTCGACTCGATCCACGGAGGACCATCGGTTGTGCCTTGCACACACCTCGTACTGAGCCAGAAAAGATTCAAGCGACCCAGTCCTGTCGAACTTTACAGGCTTCATCTGTGACGGTCGGTCGCGGAGCAGACCCTTGATGCCTTCCAGCAGCTTCGACATCAAAGTTAGTTCATCTGCCCTCTCCGGCGGTCCCGACTCCATCGGCTTCGGATTATCGAAGTCGATACTCTTCAAAAATCGACTACGTGTGTACAGCGTGCTCGTCTTTCTTCCGGTCGCGGCTAGCGTCGAACTGTTAATTGGCGACTCATGGGCTTCCAGCAGCGTGTAAACGATCGCTTCGTCGTCTTCCATCGATAATGTCTCTCGCTCCACTTCTGGTACCAATTTGTGGCGGACTCGTTTCCAACCCCGCTACTGGAGTCAATTAGTAACAGATCCGATTCTACCCTGCTTCTCATGTATCAAACTGTCGCGAGTTCGGTTCACCTCCCCTAAGCTTCCGGTACCCCAGGAGGTGGTTCAGCAGTTTTCCCGAGTTCGATAATCCGGTGAGTAAGTATGGCTTTTTGGCGCAATGTTGAGAGCTATTATCAATGTTGACGACGCAGTGTAGATTCAATGAACAGACTGACAAGCGTTCCACGAATTTTGTGTTTATTCATAAAATCAACAGAATTATCGCCGAATGCAACTCAAAACTTATTAACTGACTGCAACTCAAACAGTAATCGACTGTCGAAACGACTGCACTCGAACCGAATGTCCTAACGACCGCTGACTGCTCTGTCTACTCTCTGTTCTCCCCCACTGGTCGAATCTCCCCGAACTTTTAATCTCCCCTACTCGTCCCTTAATGTTCAACAGTCCGGCTATTTATACTTTTAATTGTCTAGACACATTGTATATACATTATATATACAATGTATATACAATGTATATATAATGTATATACAATGTGTATATAGGATAGCTATAATCAGGCTCATGAATATTCATAGATACATTGTAGATACAATGTAGTTACAATGTATAGACAATGTACATACCGGCTAGATATAATCAGGCTCATGAATATTCATAGACACATTGTAGATACAATGTAGTCACAATGTATATACATTGTATATACAATGTATATACAATGGCGCCCATTGCCCGTAGACCCGCAACACTAGGAGGCATCCTGGGAGGGAGGGCAGCACACGGCCCGCTAGGCGATATCGCCACAAGGAAAAAAAACATAACCAAAAAACGCGGTAAAACGAGGGCACAGCCGAATAATTCAGCTAATATTCCATAATTATAAATTGTGTTTGCTTGCTGGGTGACTGAGTCCACCGAACAACCATTAATTTTATAGAATTTAACTATAGTAGTGGATTTTAACTATAGTAGTGGATTTTAACTATAATTGTATGCAGAATGTATGCTGGTCAAATACTGTGTTATTGTTACTGCTGTGTCTATACTGGCCTCGCGGCCGCTCGAATGTACTGCCTGGATCGCATCCTGCGCTCTGCAGCCCGACTCATTGGACACATACCAAAATTCGACCACATCTCCAGCTACATGGGCGACGTCCTTCCCTTGCTCCCCCTCAGGCATCGAATCGAGTTTCGAATAGCTGCCCTAGCCTGGCGAGGCCTCACTCCTGCCTACCTGATCGAACTATGTTCCTCATGCTCGCACCAACACCAGGCAGTGCCGTGCCTTCTCAATGCCTTCCAGAGCGAAGTATATAGGCTTAAGTAGCGAACTCCAGCGCCATTCTCCTTGAATTTGCACATTTTGACATCTGATCTTTATTTCCAGAACTCACTGTAGGCCCTACAGATGCCAATCGGGAGCATATCATGTTTTGGAAATTGAACGTCGACAATCTTCATTGTACGGCAAAATGAACATGTCAATTACGAGTTCGCCGATGAAAGAGGGTATACATCTTCAGTTTTCCTGCAACACGTTTATGTAAATATGCAGATCACATCTAAAACGCAATGTGCAAACGGTGAATCTGTTTGCAGGCAGCGGACAAACAGCTCTTTAAAATAATATAAAAACACAATATTTAGGCTACAGAAGAAATGGGAAGAGGAGGAAGGGAATGGCAGTTTATCAGCAAAGACCTTGCGACATGACCTGCGGCATTGTTTGCCTACAGACTCTATTAACCCTGTAAGCATTTAATATCTCCGAATCCATTCATCGATGGAGCGGTTGTTCAAGTCCGCGTTGAGCGTCGGTGAATTGCGTCTTCACAAGGACGACAACTACGTTGACCGACTGAGTCGACTCTACACCGTTATGATCGTCGTTTCGTTTTCCTTCCTAGTGACGAGCAAACAGTTCGTAGGTTCTCCCATCCACTGCTGGTGCCCAGCACAGTTCACAGACAGCCACGTCGACTACGCCAACTCCCTCTGCTGGGTGACGAACACCTATTACCTGCCGATGGAACGACCGATTCCCGGCGGCAGGTTTTCCAGCAAATCCATGATCAGCTACTACCAGTGGGTTCCGATGATTCTGCTCATGCAGGGATCGCTGGCGCTGCTTCCGAGTCTATTGTGGAGGTTCTTCAACAAGAGATCAGGTATCGACGTCGGGTGTCTGATGGACGCCGCACAAATCACATCTGAGGCCACCTACTTTGAGATTCGAGAAAAAGCTGTGCGCTATATTGTGAACCAGATGGACAGGTACCTGTTGTCACAGAGAGACTACGGGAATGGATGCTCCGTCCGTCTCAAGCTCCTCGTCTCCAAACTCTGCTGCTTCATTGGAGGCAAAGACTACGGCAACTACCTCGTCGTGTGCTATCTGTTCGTTAAGGCCACGTACGTCTTGAACGCCGTTGGCCAGATCTACCTGCTTGCTGCTTTCCTTGGTGATGACTACCGTCTGTACGGACTACACGTCGTCGAGCACCTGGCGAGGAACAGGGACTGGGGTAACCTACCACACTTTCCACGAGTGACGCTCTGTGAGTTTGCTATACGCGACCAATCCCGTGTTCACAGCTACGTCGTCCAGTGCGCTCTGACGATCAACCTGTTCAACGAGAAGATCTTCGTCTTCCTCTGGTTCTGGTTGGTCTTGGTGAGCGTTGTGACTGTGATCGACCTCCTCGTCTGGCTCTTCCGCTCCTTCTACTGGCCAGGCCAAGTCCTCTTCATCAGAAAACGTCTACAGGCGCTAGATGCGACACAACGAGAGCCGAGCGTGATGGCTAAGTTCACGCAGAGCTATCTGCGTCGCGATGGTTTGCTCATCCTTCGACTGATCGGACTCAACAATGGCGACGTTGTGGCTGCTGAGGTCATCTGCGGACTCTGGAATAATTACAGCCCAGAGCGACGTATAATGGCCGAGCAACACAAGCGATCAGCCAAAGTCCACCAGAATGGAAATGGACATCGAATGGAGATGGTCTAAGTATGGCATATATATATATATAGATATATACTGCACTGAGCAGCTCAGGCTATTTTCAATAGAAAAATATTTCAATTAAAAAATAATAAAAGCCTAACTAGGGAGACATGCGCCTCTGCGCCTCAATGATAGCAACGCCACTGATCACCCTACTGGCTAAGTGCCTATAATAACTACTATAGAGTGCTGCTATATTCTGGTCAGCTTGATCTATGCACCACTTTTACCAACAAAGTCCAGTTCAGACTTCCTATGCAGAGTAAGTGTTATGACGCTTAATTGGTCCAATATCTGTAATCAGGCTGACTGCGTGAACCACAAACACACTCCATTGCAAGTAGAGAAGTTTCCCGCAGCAGCTTCATTTAGTCTTCTAAAAATGTAATCTGCAATCTGATACGGAATGCATTTGGACCATACATGTAGGTCCTACTCAAGAACGACTCGTGCAACAACGGTGCATATAATTATCTTGCTCCTCAGCTCAATGAGTTATGTACGATGGCATTTATGGAACTTATGGCACATTGAGGGGTGTAATATCCTATGCATGGCTAGTGTGCAACTGTCCATCGCAAAGGTCGGAATTCAAATACTCACAAGTTCACAGCGACTGAAATATCTTTCGAAATTTTTTCCCGAACCAACTCAACTGCAATTAGTATCATAAGGACTTTAGGAACACTGTCAGTGAGAAGATCATTCGGCAAGGATATATTATGTTGTCTTCTGTATGTTAAGCTAAGAGAAGTGAAGTCGTGTTAAACTTCGAAGATGTGGCTGCATGCTCCTCACGACGAACTGCTCTGCTTCTTCGTCTTCCCTTTGTAAGAACATTGTCCTTTTTGTAATGGACTTCTATAGTGCCTCTTCTCGTGTGCAGAGGACATTTTCCTCAAGCCGAAAGGTCGTGCACCAGCGTCCTTAGTGTGCACGTGGTCTTCGTGTAATCGATCGCTGTTGTTCGCTGCTCTGGTCGACCTCGACATTTTCTCTCATGTGGGCGAGCTGAATGAATTAGATGGGCCTCAAAATTTGTGTTTTAGCGCAACGGTTGTACGAATATATCACAAGCTATCAACATGATTTGAGAAGACCTATACATGTATATATACAAGTTATATATATATATATATATATATATATATATATATATATTGGCGCATGTATATATATATATATTAAAAGTTTCCCGCTTAATATTCGTTGCAGAAATATGAATTAGCCTAATTCACATATATAGGCCTATGTATGGCCAATAGCCGGTTTGAAATACCACTTTGACATAATTATGACGGCATCGTCACAAAAATATGATTATTATTACATTTTTATTTTTTTCTAAATATTGGGATTATGGAGGAGATACGGTAGCCCCTATATTCTACCATCATCATATCCAATCCGCCTCCCCTGGCGATGCAGGTAGGCCTATAGGCTATAGGCTACAGAAGAATATGAAATCAAATATGATGAACAACGACTGATCAAAGTACTTCTAGAAAATATTTTGATTGAAAATGTAGCCAAGCGTTTTGTAGGCCCTATAGCGACCGCTTTTGTCGCGATCGTGTCTATCGAATATACAGAGGATCGAATAATATACAATTATTATAGGTTGATATTCTTGATCAACACGTTGCTGCTATTATCTCTTGCTCCAGTTACTGGTTGTCTCCTGCCATCTCATCTTCTGCTAGACAGCTATACCAACGTGCGACTGCGCATGCGTCCCCAACCTGGTTGGTGGTATATGAATAATGGGGACCGCGACCTCTTGTTACGCCTCAACGCGGATGAAACGAGCGGGATTCCCGCCGACGGAACGGAAATTATATATGAGGGCTGAACAGGCCGACGAATTGACGATACCCTCTTCAGAGCAAATAATCACCGATCGGAGACACGTTCTACGCCCGCTGTGCCATGAGAGACCGGAAACAAAATACAACCTGCGAGCAAAGGACTTTTTACCCAGATTACTGTAAAAAGCATTTATTATGCACCCTCATGACTCGGCATCCACGGCCCCCACGGACTGAAGTTAGGCCTAGAAAACTCAATGACTGAGTGACTATTTTGATACCTCTGTAATAATTATCATGAACCTGTAGACCTCTGAGTCGCTGCGTTTTGACTGCGATATTTCTTTTTCAATAAGCAAAACAAATTACGATTGTCAGAATGATTGTCACATCGTCTATATCCGCATAATAAGATATCCGTGACCACGTGTAGCCTATAGATCGTATAGTTATAGCAAGATTGGAATTGCTGCTGTATTAAATCGGTTCATGTGTGTGTGTGTAATTATGTACGTGTGGTTTCTGTCAATCTGTGGTGTAATAAATGCCCTTTTACATTGGAAGAGATTCTGAAGTGTTAATTAGTAGCCTACGAGCAATAAGATACAGTATAGGCCTATAGATACTAGATCGACAAGTAAAAAACAACCGAAGTGTGTAGGTAGCCTCTCGTAAGGCTAGCTAATAAATGAAGAGAACAATTCAACCTACTAGAGACGTGAAGGGCGTTGTGAGCAGTCCTAGTGAAGATTGAGACATAGCTGCATCGTATCTCTTAACGGATCTCTTAGGCTACGTTTTGAGATATGTTTGGCACTCGGCCTAGACTTCTAGAGTCTGCCAGCGAATTGAAGCATAAACCTAGAATGAGTTGGTCAAGAGGCAACGAATACATTTATGTTGTGTGCCTTACAGGCAGGAAATTGCAAAACGATCATATCGTCGATATAATTCCGGTGGAAGCTGCATTAATATGATATTTTATCATAATACACAAGGCATGTATTGTGCATCAAAATACCCAAAAGTAAGTCGTATCGTAAACATAGGCTTATGTAGGCCGACAGCATTCTTCATATCTAGAGACTAAGACATCGTAGGGGCCGTTAATAATAATCGATTAGGCTAGTCGGGTAGAGTGGAGCAAGAGGCCCAGGTTTCGGGAGAATCGTCATGTCTAAAACAGTTACTATCCTATGATCCTAAATTACATGTAGGCAGATACTTCATTCATTTTCCTATCGAAACATACCATATATACTACGAACTCACAAATACCTCGATCACCTCTTTCTATCTCTCCACAGGTCTTCACTCACAACTCACAGCTCTTTCGCAAATCCTATCCTGATTCCTACTCTTCATCCTATCTCCCTCGCCGTTTTAACTCCAAACACCATCCACCTTAGCCGTCTATCTGTCTGCCTGCCTGACTATCTGGATTTTGACCTTTGCCTATCGATTCTGTTTAGAATAAGCTGGTTCCCGCGACTTCGCTTTTGTGGGCGCTGTAGAAATGTTGAGATTACGATTACGATACTGGACTACCAGTACCAGTAATGTGTGGAAATGCATCTTCTAAGTGCTAGGACACTCAAAAGGGGCGTCTTGCCCCGGTAGTGGGGTAAGAGACCCACATGTGCGTGTGGGGTAAGTAGCCCATGGGTGGGCTATTTGCCCCATAGTTTAGCAATTGCAACAGTTGAATGCAATAATCACCTCACATGCACTCAAAGTTTTATTTAATATTGCTCATGTGCCCACTTCTCACACTGTTGGCACTGAATCCATTTTTCACTGGACTTTCTGTGCTTGTGAAAGGTTCACCGCATACGATGCATGGCCATTCCTCGTCTTCACTGATCGAGTCGTCTGAATCGTGTGCGGCTGTGCATTTTTTTAGACTTAGGCTTAAGCCTACTTCTCCATGCTACAGTTGAATTGGTATTTTGGCTGATACTTGGTTTTTACTTCTGCCCTGCTGTCGAAGCTTCCTTTGAGCTACCTTTTCTTTGTTTCTTTGCATCTGAGCTCTTATTGAGAGCGCCCTTAACCTTAGTGGAGGAGCCTGATGCCATAATTTTCAGCTTGTTCTTCAACTCAGCCTTGTAAGGTGATCCAGTTTAAAGCGTTGCAGACTCGGCTTTACGTTTACGTATGTACGAGTTCGAGTGCGCACAGCAGAGATCTTGGGACGAGGTGAAATAACCGAGACGAATCTCCCGAGTTGTAAGCTTAATTACACATATAAAAAATATTTATCTAGAAGATCAGCCTACATTAAGTTTGAAAGAAAATAAGAAACTTTAATTCAAGAAACAAAATTAATGTTCGAACACTATCAGGCATAGGCCCCTAAACCTAACCTATGCTTCTCACCATTTTATTCTTGCTTGACTATACCAATAGAAATTTGACTGGATTGCTTATGTTTCTTTACTCTGAAATTTGATATCGCCCTTCTTTCAACATTTTTTGTTCAGAGGGGTTGGACCCCATGCTTCTTTCTTTGACCCCCAAGCTTCCAGCCTCTGGGCGAACCTCTGGGGGTCGGCTCGACCCCCTCAAGTTCTTTACCCACGGTGTATAGTGCAGAATTGCGTTTGCTGCCCGCTCTATACACGTATTCATTGATCTAGGACAGATTAATTTAGGACCTGGACCTCAATTTGACTTGGTGACTCTGTTCGAGGGAAGAACAAGGGAACAACTAGCGGCTCTTATAGAGTGCACCACGCAATCGATTGAAGGCTTCTGAGACAAGAAATCGAACACTTAGAGGCCAATTAATCCAACTTTGAAAGTGAGAGAAATAGAGAATAGAGAGAGAGAGAGAGAGAGACCGAACAGAGACAGAGCACGCCTCATTTATTTGGCCTCGATCCTTCTAATGTGATGCAGTCGCACGTTTGAATTGACTCCCACGCCAGTTAGAGTGCAAGGACCGAATTAGCTGAAGATCAAGATCTCTTACATGTCACAATGTAACATGTGCCATCATCGGAATGCAAACCGAACCGAGATCCACATGCTCTCTTTAGCTCATGACATAGCCTCCGCTCTAACGGTCTAACCAGTCTGGCTGAAATCTGGGCGCTATGGTGCCAGATAAGGCGACTATTGTGCACAGTTTAGTATCCTTGCTTTCTTGGAAGTTGGAATGATTAAACAGTTTTATTGACTAGTGTACGTGTAAGTAGCAGTCTGATATATGAAACTATTTAATAGTTTTACTTGAAGCTGGATTGATGAAAAACTCACAGGGTAAGTAGAAGTTGCATTGATGCTCAAACTATATGCTACAATTGTAAAAAAATTATATCGGACTATAGAACTTCCGGGCTAACGAACCTATTATTACCTGAACTAAAAGTTTAAACTGCTGCAGTTTGATGGAGAATTTGGCCTAAAACTCCTTTTCTTCTTATTTTTTCTCAGTCATTGCATCGTGGTCGACTGTCATTACATAATCTTGACGTATTATTTATTAACAAATTCATTCTTAAATAAAACTTATGCAGTGCCCCTCAAGAAAGTGTATTAAGAAGGCTCTCCTTGCCCAACCACGATAATACAAATCAGTCTTAAGCAACTTTTAATTCAATTGCTCATTACTTCGGGTCGCGGACAAAACTCCTCTGACAAAACCCTCTGACAAAACCCTCTGACAAAACCCTCTGACAAAACCCTCTGACAACCCCCCCCTTAAGTAGGACAAGCCCCCTTAGAATAATATTTTTACTTCTTTACTTTTATTATTTAGAAACGTGTGTATACTTTAAAGTCTGAAGTAAAGCATGTGTCATATATGTCATTTCAAAGTCTGATGCGGTCACTCAGGTATCATCGTCCAATAGTTAAATAGCAAACAGTTAATTAGTTCCTTAGTCTTTTTGTTGTTAATGTACGATAGATCTATGTACACTTGATGCACCACCGACACTGTGCGTAAGTCATATGCTATCTGTGACACGGCTTCTTCAGACGCGTCAGGTGAGTCTATGCAGAGCGTATGTGTGGTATTTGTGACACTATTTCTTATATAAGTTAGACCAGAGGCGTCCATTCCCATCTAACTGATGGAGGCAAACACCCTGGTTCCAAGTGTCAGGTAGTCAAGATATCCCCTAAGACTCAAAAAAATACCCCCCACTCCCTATCTGGACGCCTCTGAGTTAGACTAATAGTCATACTGAGTGTCACTTGTAATGTTGTGCAGACTTTGTTAGTAGTGTCAGTTATTATGGTATGGCTTTTAATTGCAAAAGCTAGTTAGAGCAAAAGGAGGGTTTGCCCGGAGGGGTTAATGTCCTGCCTAAAACAAAGGAGGGATTATGTCAGAGGGGATTATGTCAGAGGGGTTTTTTGCCAGGGAGGTTTTTGTCAGAGGGGTTTTGTCCTACACCTCATTACTTCTTGGTAACAGTTGCATCTCTAGGGGAGTGTGTTCCAGGTGGAAGGACCGACAACTGAGAAGGCGCCGTGCTGCTTTTTCGAGGTGCTTGCTCGGGGCACCGGATGCTCGCCACCGGAGACAGAACGTAGCGCTCAACGATAACGAGAGCTGAAACAGGGCAGCAAAACTCTCGCAGATAGGGGAGAGTAGAGCTAAGAAGACACCAGAGGGGCCTTTGTCCGGAGGGGGGGGCTTTTGTCCTACACTGATCGTATTAGATCTTAGCAGCGATTGAGGAATTGAAGAAACACGGTTGATGCAGGCAGCAAAAGGTGAGATATAGTGATATAGTATCACTTGTAGTATAATATATTTACACTACTTTTTGTTTCTGAACATTTACATTTTCTAAGAGTTTTACAGTTCTGGACTTTGTAGGTTAGACATTTTTGTAGTTGTAACAAGTTGGCTAGTGTTACTGCTAAAAATAGGCTCTGATCAGGGTGCTTTGTAGCATGTGCTCAGTGGCGTAGCGAGGCAAAGTGCCGCCTAGGGCGAAGGTACAAAATGCCGCCTCTGTCTATATTTCCAACACTTATTCTTGTGCATATCCCGCGATATGAACAAATGGGGAGATAGGCATAAGACGCCTGTTTTGAGTGTTCTCATTATATAGAGTCTACATTATGATTATTCTATTCAGTATTCAATTCATACGGCAAGAAAAACACACAAACTGAATGTTTTCCATCAAAGATGTCTTCCAACTATTTTGGGCATATCATGGAGGGATATGAGGAGGTTCTGAGGTTGGCGGAGATGGGGAAGATGGACGAGATCGTCAGACGGAGAAGAATAGCTGGACACATTTTGCGGTTACCTCCACAGCGTCCAGCAAAGACGGCAATGGGCTGGATGCCGGAAAGTGGAAGGAGCTGAGGAAGACCGACATGGAGAAGCTCCTTTAGCCAAGACTTGGAGATGGGAATCGACTGAGAAGACGCGGAGGAGGCTGCTAAAGATCGATAATCGACGAGAACTCTTGTCGATCAGTGTTCCAGGAAGAAAGGGAGGAACTAAGTCTAACTTGTTTCAGTAGGCGTTGCGGTACATCGCTTCTAAAGCCAGTAGATCATATATATTTATATGTATAGCAAAGTCACAAGTAGGCATATCAAAGTGTTTTCGTGAAGCATTTTTTCGTAAAGCCATCACGCAAATCATTTGACACACAATTTGTGTTGATTTATAATCTATTACTTTATCGTTAAAAATTCCTCACATTATGTGAGGTAAAGCCAGAGTTTTAGCACTCGTTAGAAAAAGAAGCTGTCTCAATGAAAAAAATTCTTTCTAATTTGATACGGTTTGATGGACTACGAAGCATCGAGCTATTCATATCTCGGGTGGTTGAAGGCGCTTGTCCGTTCTCCAGCATCTCCGCTTTGTTGAAGAACACTAAAAAAGCGTTAACAAGTTAGTCGAATGATAGGTCTATAGGCCTAGCCTTATTTTTGTGAACCATAGAGACCACGGTTACTGTGTTTTAACTTCACATACATACATGTATTATATATGCAAACGGACAGACAGACAGACAGACGGGTAGACAGAAAATGAATCAATGAACAATATAAACAAACGTGCTTGACTTTAAGTTTAATTAGAGGCAATTCTAGAGCAAAATAAAGAGAGCGAAATATAAAGATAGATGGACGAATGAATGGATCGATTGATTTAGAAAGAGATAGAGAAAGAGAGAAACAAAGAAATACAGAGCTTGAGCAGGCAGACAGACTGTAGGGATTATTCAATAGGGCCTACAAGTTCGTCCCAAAGTTCAGATATATACATATATGCAATACAGCGTAGAATCCTCACCTTCGGGTGAGCTTCATCTTTCTATGTCGAATTTCTGTCGGATTCAACTTCAACTGCCCTGTCTAGAGTCCACATCCGCTTCTTCCACCGTCAGACCTTTCCTTTCCACCGCCTATCCCTCTCCCTCTCCCCTCCACCTCTTCCACAGTCACAGCGCCCTCTCCCCATCACCTCCGCCTCTTCCACAGTCACAACGCCCACTCCATTCCACATACATTCGGCTCAACACAGAACAACTGATAAATTTAAAATGATATTGTAACGGAACGGGGCCTATTCGACAGTGACCAGGATGACGACTTGCAGCCCCGTCCGATATGGGGGTAGTTCGTGTTGCAGTCCGCTGAGTAAGGCTTCAGTGGTTTGCTGAAGACTAACCATTTAAGGTTTAAATAGCTCCTTTCTGGATGACGCTTGGAATAAGACACGCTTGTTCGATAATCTTCTTTTAATGTACAACGGAAAACAATACTTCTGTAGCGCCGATTCGGAAACAGTCCGTTTCTCACTTCCTCAATACGCCCTACGTCGATAACTAACGAGTAATTGCAACGCTACGTCAATGGCTGACGGCGACTACTATGCTACGTCAATGGCTGACGGCGACTATATCCACGACGACTCTCGCAAGCCACGACGACTATTCGTGCTTCCTAGGCGCCGAGACTGCAAGGCCGAAGCCGAATCTACAAGACTCCTCGATGACGATCTCCAGACGACGGCGACGACCACGATCCTACGACGACTCTCCGATGACGACTCTCTCTGATGACACTACTCTCTTTTATACTAATTTGCTGTAGATAGTAGATGATACACAGTAGATAGGAGACAGTAGACAGTAGAGACTACACAGTGGATAGTAGATAATACACAGTAGATAGGATACAGTAGATAGTAGATATCTACAGTAGATAGTAGATAGACTACAGTAGATAGTAGATATCTACAGTAGATAGATACCAAAGAAGAAAGAACACAGTAGACAGGCGTACACAACAGGCAGACACTACAGCAGGCCGACACCAGGTAGGCGTACCTCTGAACCGTTACACGCCTCTCGCAGCAACATCCCAGAAGTCTCATTTTGGGAACGCCTAATCACAAGATTTTCCCTAATAAAAGCGTACATCGGCTTCAGTTCAGAGAATAGTCCACAAAGCAAATTAACGGACTTAACGGTCAGATCCTACACAATATAACATGAAAATCACGTGGACTCAATCGTCCATAGCTAATCATGAAATTATAAATTGTCGAACAGTCCAAAAGAACTCATAACGACTAGGCCAACTGCATAACAATTATCGCATAACAGTAAATCATACGAAACTAGTCAGCTTGACAGTTCAACAGAAAGCAGGCATGACACAATAACATTATACTAAAAGTCCATGAACGATCAGACAGTTGTCTGACGAGAACATTGTTCGTCCCTGAAAATAAAAGTCCTTTCGACGGTTAAAACGACGACTTCGCACAGTAGATAAGACTACATCTACAGTAGATGGTAGATATCTACTCAGCATACGCAAACTGGTAAACGCTATTTTCTGGCTTTAAACGTACTGCAACGCAATGTACACACAAGCATATGCAAATTTCTAGCTAGAGGAGCCACTAGCTCCCTAGTCCGCAAATATTCGTAGCGTCATCTGGCGAATTCGACCGTTAACAATTTCTTTGTACGGCGTTTCATTGCTTCCATCGTCCATTTGTTTTCTTCGCCAATTTACTGCGGCGTCTCTCCATTTAATCGCTGTGTATTCATCTTTTGCTCTTTTTCGGACGTCGTATTCGTCTTTACGCTCTTTTTACCAGCGCTACGTCACGTCTGCCAGCCGTCTTGCTCTACTGAAATCACACAGGACGACGTATGCATCGTCGAGGCTGATTATTTTCACTTGAGGCCGAACTTGGCATACCGTTTCCCGGTTCATCCGTTCCAGGGTCTGACGATAACCTCAAATTTTCGCCGACGGACAATTGTCTCGTTCCGTCCTCTGCCGTCGGAGCTTTCTTTACTTGCGGCCTGTTGCGCGCTCGATTCGTGTTACTTCGCCGCAGGTAACCGTCTTGATCGACCGGTACGATTGCTGTGTCTACCACTGCTTCGGACGCAGCAGTCAACTCCACTGTTTCTTTACTCGCCGATAGCAAATCCGTAGTTTATCAACATGCGCTACAAAAGTCTTCGCTTTTGGCGACTTCTGCAATAGAATTTCCTGCAGGTTCGGAGCAGTATCCTCGTCTTGCACTTTCGAAATGTCTTTTTTTGTACGAACGACCGCGGTTACCTCCCGCAGCAACAAGACTTCGTGGCCGATCTCTCCCTGATGACATTGGCTGCAGAGTTTCCTCGATAAAGCGTCGGCATTTCCGTGTTTATGCCCCAGCCTGTACAAAACTTCAAAATCAAATTCTGCCAACTTTTCTAACCAGCGTCCTTGTTGGCCTATTGGCTCCGGAGTTTTCTGAAGCCACCTCAACGCCGCGTGATCCGTCCGGAGGGTGAACCTCCTCCCCAACAAGTACTGTCGGTAAATCTGAGTGAAGTATGCTATTGCCCGTAAATCTTTTATTGTGACACAATAGTTTCGCTCCGCTGTAGAGAGTAACCGGCTGCCATAGGCGACTACACACTTGTGTCCATCGACTCGCTGCGACAACACCGCACCAATTGCTACGTCGGAAGCGTCGCAATCCAATATATACACTGAATTGTCACTGGGCAGGCTCAGTACTGGAGCAGTAGTGAGTGCTACCTTCAAACGATCGAAAGCGCTTTGACATTCTTCTTCCCACACGAATGGCTGATCCTTCTGTTTGGCTAACACGACATTTGCTGCCCATTCACCAACTACCAGCTCCACTACTTCGCTTGCTACCATTTGTTCCAACTGCGCGTCTATTTCTGCTTGGTAATGCAATGGCTGCCTTCTCAATGGCTGTCTTATCGGCCGAGCATCCCCGGTGTCAATCCGATGCTGGCAAACTCCAGTCCTCCCTAAATCTTGGTCACTTGTCGAAAATATGCCGCTATAGTCTGTCAGCAGGGTTTGCAACCTTGCTCTTATTTCCCCGGGAACATCATCCGGTATATCTTCCATGAGCTTCTCAATCAACTGGTTAGTCATCGGAGATCTGGGTTTCGGAGTGATCTCGTCTTCACACTCTATTTCCACAGGATGGAGATCACCGATCAACTGATTGACCGACAGTGTAGCAGACTGATCGCTCAAATTCAAAACTCTTACACTTGCTCGGTCTGCTTCGTTACTCAATACCACTCGTGCTAAATGTACTCCTGGCTTAATCTCCTTAGCTTCAGTCATCCACGCCTGAGCCGTGCTATTGAGATTCCTGTACTGAGTTCGAAAAGGAACATCACACTGAGAATTTGGCAAAACAGTCACTTCTTCCGCGACCATCACTCGTCGGCACCACAATGAGCCATTTCCCTTAATTAATGGGATACGTCGCCGTCCAATGAAAAGCGCACCTGTCCCAAAACCAATTCTACATTTATGCTGCCTCAACCAATCCATACCGAGCATTGGCTCGCCTACTTGATCAGATACCAGGAAATTTGTTTCAACTGCAAATCCTCTCCAAATCTGAATGTGCACACTAACTTCGCCCAAAACCCGTATTTCCGTGCCGTTGGCGGCCAACAATACACGAGTGCTAGGTTGAAGCATTAGCCCCTCTACGTCAGACAACGGTACCAACCTTACCTCTGACCCAGTGTCCACAAAGCAGGTCCTCGAGCGTCGATTTATCGTCCCGCGTATGTAGATGGCATTGTTCGTGTCCCTGTTCTGTCCCTCACGTGTGGTATGGTTGGTAACCGTCGTTCCGTCGTTTTCGATCTCCGATGAAGACGAAGGCCGTGCGTCGTCAGGGCGGCGATAAGGCCGTTGCCGTTGCCTACACTGGCGAGCGATGTGTCCGATTCGTCCGCAGTTGAAGCAGGTTACTCCACGTCCTGGATTCCTTGTGCGATCTGCTGGTGTGGCGAAATTCGGCTCTGCGTCGATATTCGTTCGACATGAGTTTCGTAGCTCCTCTAGCTGCCGACAGAATTTCTCCTCCATGCTTTGTTGCCACTTTTGCTGAGCAGCGATGAAGCCTTCCAACTGCGATTGAAACGCTCCGCCGTTGTCGTTCCCTTGGGTGCCTCGTATTCGGTTCGCTGGCCTTCGTCGCTCTTCTAACTCAGACGTGTGCTGATATGCGGCCAGGCGCAAGGCCACTCGATACGCTTCGTCGAGTGTCTTCGGTTCGCGCTCCCTCACTTTAAGAGCCAGTTCTCGATCTCTAATCGCCTCGAGGAATGCATCTTTCGCAACAATCTCCGTCGTCTCATTCGAAGGCACTGGGTATGCGAGAACGACGAGTCTCCGGATATCATGTAAGAGATCGCTGAGACTCTCATCGCCTCTTTGTCGACGATAATAAAGTTGGGCGCGAAACGTTTCCGCCTGCCCCTCCGTTCCGTATCGTTGACGCAGTCTCTCGACGAGTTGTTCATAAGACACATCCGTACGAGCTCCAAAATCCCAGAGCAGCTGCGTGGCCGCTTTTTCCAGAGAACAGCGCAGAAAGTCCGCTTTATCGCTATCAGTCCAGCGATTATGCCGAGCGCAAACTTCAAACTGAGTCATAAACGATTCCAATGATCCTGTGCCATCGAATTTCCCAGGTTTCATCCATATCACCCGACTGGCGGGAGGAACTGCAGGGCTCTCCATCCGTGGAGGATCGTTGCGCTTCTCGACGTCGAACTTGATCGTCTTCTTCTCTCGAACGCTCGTCTTGCTCGGACCGTCGAAGTCTATGCTCTCCAGAAAACTATAGTCCGTGCCTCGTGCTTCGGCCGTCGTCGCCCGCCCAGGTGCGGGTATCGAAAAGCTCGGCTGGCGAATTGGCGAATCCGCAACGTCCAGCAACGTATAAACGATCGTATCGTCCGATTTCGCGATATCCATTTTCAGTCGTCGTTCGTCTAAATTCACAGCGTCGGAATAAAAGAATTTCGTGTTCTCCGAGAATCAGGAACGGCAGAGCCTCCAAAAAAACAAACTTACGTATCACCTCCAACGTAACTGCGTTAAATCCAGCGTTCAGAAGAACTCGCCAAACGTTACTGCGTACCCCACTTCTGGTACCAGTTTTGTAACGGAACGGGGCCTATTCGACAGTGACCAGGATGACGACTTGCAGCCCCGTCCGATATGGGGGTAGTTCGTGTTGCAGTCCGCTGAGTAAGGCTTCAGTGGTTTGCTGAAGACTAACCATTTAAGGTTTAAATAGCTCCTTTCTGGATGACGCTTGGAATAAGACACGCTTGTTCGATAATCTTCTTTTAATGTACAACGGAAAACAATACTTCTGTAGCGCCGATTCGGAAACAGTCCGTTTCTCACTTCCTCAATACGCCCTACGTCGATAACTAACGAGTAATTGCAACGCTACGTCAATGGCTGACGGCGACTACTATGCTATGTCAATGGCTGACGGCGACTATATCCACGACGACTCTCGCAAGCCACGACGACTATTCGTGCTTCCTAGGCGCCGAGATTGCAAGGCCGAACCCGAATCTACAAGGCTCCTCGATGACGATCTCCAGACGACGGCGACGACCACGATCCTACGACGACTCTCCGATGACGACTCTCTCTGATGACACTACTCTCTTTTATACTAATTTGCTGTAGATAGTAGATGATACACAGTAGATAGGAGACAGTAGACAGTAGAGACTACACAGTAGATAGGAGACAGTAGACAGTAGAGACTACAGAGTGGATAGTAGATAATACACAGTAGATAGGATACAGTAGATAGTAGATATCTACAGTAGATAGTAGATATCTACAGTAGAAAGTAGATATCTACAGTAGATAGATACCAAAGAAGAAAGAACACAGTAGACAGGCGTACACACCAGGCAGACACTACAGCAGGCCGACACCAGGTAGGCGTACCTCTGAACCGTTACAATATTAATATTGGGGGTTACGGGTTTTTGCACCGCACCAGAGTTCCCACTGCCCTACACAATGGGCTTACGGGTTTTTACACCTCTCCAGAGTTCCCACTGCCCTACACAATGGGCTTACGGGTTTTTACACCGCTCCAGAGGCCCAGCAGTAATACAAAACATACACTACAAATAAAATAATAATTAAAAAAATACAGAGCCCCATCTCGCCTCATCCCACCCATCTCGCCTCATTCCACCCCATTCCGCTCCATTGTATCCCATCTCGCCTCATCCCACCCCATCCCGCCTCATTCTATCCCATCTCGCCTCATCCCACCCCATTTCCCCTCATCCCACCCCATCTCGTCACAATCAACCCCAACTCACCTCAATCAACAAGGCACTTGAAGAAACACTGCGACCAAAAGACGATTATTATTAAGACACGTTATGACTAAGGCTGTCAAAAGTGGCACGTCGTGTAATCTCGCGAAGAGTCGATGATTGACTAGATTAGCGTTTCCCAATCTTTTTTGGCCGTGGAACCCTTTTGATCACAACTATCTTTGGCGGAACCCCGTTCAAAACTTAACATATGCTTCTGTAGGCACACAGGCTTAAGAATGCAGAAAATTATAGGTTTGGAACTAGATTATGTTAAAAACAACACAAATATTGATGACGACATACAAATTCTCTATACTCATACAAATACAAAGTGATACACTGAAGTTAACAATAAGCTTCCTATGAAAAGTTGTCTTCACCTCACGGAACCCTATGGTTCCGCGGAACACAGTTTGGGAAACGCTGGACTAGAGTAATCTTGTTACCGTTGGCCCCACCACGGCGCATAGCACTGCCACTGGAGACTCTATCTAACCTCGAGTTAGCCCATTTTTCGTTTATCACTTTAACGAGGAGTAGGCCTAACTGCGCTGGTTCCAATTTGCTTTTTGTAGGCCTACACTCTCGTCAACACTTAGCCTAGCTAGAACTTATGTCAGCTGCATGCGGCAACGGGCTACTGCAGCTACAAATCTCTCAAAAACGTTGTCAAAATCCAAATGAACTACTCTGGCAGGATATGCATAGGCCTACTGTAGACAAAACTGCTACATCGGACAATCTTTCAACGTGCACTGTAGTTCTAATTAGTTTGTCTTTACTAGTTTGAGACAACTGAATGTGCCCATAATTCACGACTAGACTACCGGTAGTTCAAATTGTTCAATCAGTTGAAATTCCTGCTAAATATAACTCAATAATGAACGATTAGAACCTACATGCAGTTGGCGTCAGTTCTCCCTAATTTGTCAATTCTATGTAAAATTTATCTGACTATTCCCGATGTAACATTTTGCTTAGTACGGCTGAGAGAAGCTTCAGTAACCCTACATTGAAGTTCATCAGTTTTTGCGATCAACAATAACACACGAACTCCGATCAGGATTGGCATTAATTTCAATCGAATGTGATCTTGCAGATGACATTGACTTTGAATCAACGATAAATCGTTTTACTTCAATGAAATCAGGCAGACAGTATTTAACATAAACTGTCAAGTTTCTTGCTTAGATCAACACAATTAGGCTACTGTAGATCCTATTGGCATAAATTTACGTGTCGACTTACTAAATTAGTCAATTAGGAGGCGCCACAAAGCCCCTTGAAATTTTGTTCACCCCGCCCCACGTAACGAATCCGGCTAAACCGCCACTGAAACTCAGGGTAACGTAAGACAAGGATATTATCAAACGCTTCTAACCTCATCTCTGTCACCTTTTGAGCCCGGCGACTCTTGATCTCAGCAGGCGACAGCTTACGTTGACAGGACCTGGTGACACCTCGATCGCCGGGTATAATACAGTATATGGCGGCGACTTTGCCCTCCCTTGTTTGGTCCCTGCATTGGAAGACGATTGAAAGATGTCTTTTGCCCAGAATTAATTGCGGCATCATGAATAACGTTTCAATTCAAAGATCCCTGCATAGGAAGACGATCGAGCATTGTCCTGCTATACTGTCACTGTGCCATAATATTCACGAATTAATCAATCAACTTTCTTACTTACATGGTTATAAATAGAAGCGCTTCATAAATTAATCTAAAACACTGCACTGGGCCACTGGCAATCGCATTCAATGGTAAACTGTATGGACCAGAGATGTGAGCCAGCCCATGTAGACCGGGCCCCGTATTTACGATTCCCCACACTAGTACAAGGATATCATTAATATTCATACGCTTCAGTCGCAAATAATATGAATATTCATATACTTCGGCCTATGGGCTTAAAGTAACTGACCACGTGACGCCAGCTATATCTGGCTCAAATACTCCTTCACATGCATAACATTAAACGTAAATAATGGAGTACGTTAGATTTTGAAGTTTGAGATACCGCATTGGAAAGCGACTCAAACATGAGACATATGAAGGTAGCATGCTTAAAAACTTGGGTAACTTATCGTTTTAGCGTGTGAAATTCCGACCACTATCCCATAACTTTGCAGAAGCCGGATTGATTAAAAGAATCATGCCGAAGTAGCAGTTGGATGTGATGAAAAAAGCATAGATAAATAGAAGCTGTATGTGATGAAAAGAATTTTAAATGCATGGGAGCTGGATTGATGAAAAGAATAATGTCGAAGTAGAAGCTGGATGTGATGTGTTCAGAAGAACTTTTAGTTTTATTAGTTTAATAGCCTCCTTGGTAAAAGTCATACATTTTGGGACGAACTCTTGCTTAATGCTCGCTTTTCGGACGCTTCGGTTTTGGGTTGTGTATTTTTCGTGTTTCTGATTTTAATGTTAATGTTTTCTCGAAGTTGGATTTTATCGAATAATAATTGCGTACAAAATTCGTTATAAGTTTTACGGGCCTTTCGAACAGTATTATCTGGTAGCAGAGCGTGGTTTTAAGCCTACACACGTTGGATATTCGTCTTAATCGAAAAGTTGTCAGTTGTTTTGCTTAGAAGAAAAAAAATTATCGTTAACTTTATGCGTCAAAATGGCGGACGATTCGAACAGTGACGATTTGAGTGCATTGATGGGTCAGTTAAGTATGGACTTGATAAAAACGTCGAAGTATAGATTGAAAACATCTTTCACCAGGAGCTGTCACAGCTTATTAACTTTGCTGGATGAAGCAGTTATAGATCGAAACAGCGTTCGAGATAAGCAGCAGCAGTTGGCGGACATAACAGACAAAACGATGGAACACTTAGAGCAATTGACGAAGATGTTCAGTGAAAATCGTGATCACAACAATGTTGAAAGAACATGTCATGAAATGGATGCGATAGAAGCAGAGTTTTCGCCAGTAATGAAATTAGTTCAACGACGGCTAGACGAGGACGAAGTTGTATTTTCTGTTCGAAGAGAACCGATAAGAGCTACAAGCAATGAATTATCGGAGCAAGGATTGCTCACCAACGCAGTAGCATCACGGAGGGAGCCTACATCCAGTGCTGATATAGGGCAGGACTTATGAAGACAACTGAAGCGTGTGTCTATTCCAGTTTTTGGAGGTGACAAGCGAAATTATGAAGCATGGAAGGCTTCATTTATGGCATATGTTGATCGAGCTCCAACGTCGTCAGAGTATAAACTGTCACAGTAGCGACAGTATCTCTCGGGTGAAGCGCTTAAAGTTATCGAGAATCTTGGTCATTCACCAGCAAGTTACGATGCGGCAATGCAATGTTTGGAACGGAAATATGGTGGGATGAGAAGGCACATTGCAATCCAGATGCAAGAGATCGACAATTTTAAACCAGTGAGACATAACAATTCCCAAGACTTAGATCATTTTGCAGATTTGTTGGACATTACGGTGATTATACTGAAAGAATCTAATCGTTTGGAGGAATTGTCTTATGGTTCGCTATATCTGAAGTTGTTCAAAAAGATGACTGAAGGTATGGTCGTAAGTTATCAATGGTGGATATTTGAACACATGAAGACTGAAAACGTGGAAACGTTGAGAGAATGGGTTCTACAAGAAGCAGAATTCCAGACATTAGCCAGTGAGACTGTGCAAGGTATTGTTGACACCAGAATCAATGTAAATAGAAGACAAAACATGCAGTCGTTCTTCGGACAGAGCCATGACAAAAATGGCCAGAGAAAAGAAAATGTTCTGGGTGCTTGTACGTTTTGCAAAGGGCAACATGGTATTTGGAAATGCTCTGAATATAAACGACTCACAGCAACAGACAGGTGGAAGGTAGCAAAAGACAGTAAGTTGTGTTATCGATGCTTGGGAGGCATACATTTTGGCAAGGTTTGTTTTCGCAGTCGTGAGTGTGGATGTAATTGGTTGCATCACAGATTGTTGCATAGGGAAAATGAAAGTCAACAGGATTTTGAGACAGTTCCAAAGGTTATCGCAGCATCGAGGTCATCGAATGAAGACTGTACAATGGTAGTGCATGCAACAACTGGAGTTGTGAATAGTGTGAAAAGCAGAGACAGTGATGATGTGACTTTAGCCTCAAAAGAGAATTATGTTAATGTGGTTGCTTTGCGCACAGTTCCAGTGTCGTTGAAGAATGGAAAGAAAATAATTCAGATAAATGCCTTATTGGATGATGGAAGTACAAAAACTTATCTGAACTCTGATGTAGCAGCTGAACTTGGTCTTGTGTCAGAGGTTCGAGAGATAACTGTGAATGTTTTAAATGGTAAAAGCGAAGTGTTCAAAACAATGCCAGTAGTCGTCCAGCTTCAGAGCTTAGATAGAACTGTCAATGTGAAAGTTTGTGCCTTCACTACGAGAAAAGTAACTGGCAGCTTGGAAGTCGTCGACTGGAAGAAGTATTCTAAAAAATGGTCACATCTGCGAAGAATTGAATTTCCTACATTTAGGTCACGAAGAGTCGATATGTTGATTGGATTGGATTTTGAGGATCTGCATTTGGCTCAAAAGGAAGTTCGAGGCAAGCCTGGTCAGCCAGTGGTTCGGCTTACACCATTGGATTGGACTTGTGTGGGAAAAATATTGCCAGGTGCTGTTGGATTCCATACTAATTTCAACGCTACTTATTTTCTTCGACACTTCGTAAGTTCTGGGAAATCGAAGAAGTAGCAAATTCGGAGAGTAACACTATGTCGCCAGATGATCAAGTATTACTAAAGGAAGCCCGCGCAAGATTGGAATATTCTGGTGGAAGCTATCAAGTGGAAATTCTTTGGAAGGATGGCCAACCAGACTTACCAAATAATTTTGACATGGCCTTGAAGCGTTTGGAGTCCATAGAAAAGAAACTTCACAGAGATCAAGAAGTCAAAACTGCTTACTGCAAAACTATCGACCAGTATTTGGAAAAGGGTTTGTGACATTGCGGAAATGTATCTTCGTATTGGAATAGATGAAAAGGACAGAGCCTATTTCCGCTTCTTATGGCGGTATATGGACAATGCAAAAGATGTGGTAGTGTGGTTTGGATTGGGATCAACCACTGGATAAAGAACTGACACAGGAAGTCGTGAATTGGTTTTCCGAAATCACAGATGTCAGCAGAATTAAGGTTCCCAGATGTATTCGTTTACAAGAAACTGAGGAATTTTTGAAGCTGTCGTTACATGTATTTGCTGATGCTTTTATCGATGCATATGATGCAGTCGCATATGCAAGATGCACTTATGCAAGTGGTCGCATTTCAAGCCGTTTCGTGTGTTCAAAGACAAAGGTGGCTTCACTAGCATCAACAAGTGTACCGCGTCTTGAATTGATGGCAGCAGTCTTAGCACTCCGAATGGGAAATAATATTGCTGGTCCATTGGACATAAAGAGTTCAAGTGTCACCTTTTGGAGTGAGGTCGGAGTCGAGCTTACAAACCATTTGTAGCAAACAGAGTGGGAGAAATCCAATCGTCAACTTCTCCAGAGCAGTGGAAACATATTTGATCAGAACAGAATCCAGCAGATCTAGCCTCAAGGGGAATGACAGCCTCAAATCTCATTGAGGAAGAGCTTTGGTGGAGCGGTCCAGCATTTCTGCAGTTTTCGGAGGACTGCTGGCCGAGCAACTCAATTGAACCAATCGAAGTTACGTGTGAAAGAAAAAGAGTTGAACGAGAGAAAAAGTTAATGCCGATGTTCGCAACTTTCCACAGTTCGTTGGTGCATCTGGAAGATCGATTGAATCCAGATAGATTTTCAAATTGGGGACGACTGATACGTGTGCAGTCTTGGGTACTGCGGTTTGTCAACAACTGTGGATTAGCCATGCAAGATAGGATTCAGGGTGAATTGCAGTGTGAGGAAATCAAAGATGCTGAACTACTTGTGATAAGAGCTTGTCAACAAGAAACTTTCAGTATAGAATATCGATCATTGCTTCAAAAGAAAGTATTGCCAGCTAACAGTAAACTGTTGGTACTGAATCTGCAGTTGGGTGAAGATGGAGTAATGCGATGCAATGGCAGATTAATTAATGCAGAAATATTGCCATACGAAACGCGATACCCAATCATCCTACCATGAAGTCATGGAATCACCAGATTGATTGTGAAGAATGAGCATGAAAAAGGAGCTCACATCTGTGGAACTAATCACACGCTGTCTGAACTATCGAAGAAGTGCTGGGTTTTGTCTGCACGTGAAGCCATTAGAGAATGGGAGAGTAAATGTATGATGTGTAAACAACGCACTTCAAAGGCAGCCAATCAGATTATGGCACCATTACCTAGTAGTAGACTCAAGTTGCCAAATCCATTGAGGAGCTTCGTCCATACAGCTCTCAACTTCGCTGGACCATTCCTTATGTTAAGAGGATGTGGTAAAAGCCGAGAAAAACGTTATTTGTGTCTGTTCACTTGTATGACGACTAGAGCTGTTCATCTGGAGATGGCATATGGATTGGACACGGATTCCTTCTTAAAAGCGTTATTTCGTTTTGCTAATCGTCGAGGTTTTCCAAAGGAAATTACATCAGACAACGGTCGAAATTTTGTTGGAGCAAATCGAGAACTGCAAGAACTGATAATGCAATTGGATAAACAGAAACTTGTCAGCTCTACATCATCACACGGTTTGAAATGGAGTTTCAATCCACCAGTTGCGCCTCACTTCGGAGGCGTGTTTGAGATCATGATAAAAGCTGCAAAACGTGCAGTTACTGCCATTCTTGGAAACGCTGAAGTCGGTGACGAAGAACTGATGAACGCCTTTATCGGAGCAGAGGCGCTTCTGAATTCAAGACCATTGACATATCAGTCGGCAAATCCACATGATATTATTCCTCTGATGCCAAGCCATTTTCTGCATGGTGAATTGGGAAGACAAGATGTGCCCTTTCCGGTTGATGAAAATCCTCATCCTAGGCATCGTTGGCGACGAGTTCAGAAATTGATTCGGCATTTCTGGCACCGGTGGATGCAAGAATGGTTACCGGGACTTGGAGCTAGTAAGAAATGGCATTCACAAAAACGGGAGTTTCGTGTAGGAGACATTGTGTTGGTCATAAATCAAGACACAGCCACAGGTTCTTGGCCATTGGGAAAGATTGTTGCTGTTCATCCTGGTCGTGATGGACACGTGCGTGTGGTGAAGGTTAAGATTGGACAGACTGTTTTTACACGACCTATAAACTCTTTGTGCCCGTTAGAAGTCTCTGATGATGGAGAGTCAGACGATTGACATGTTATGATGAATGATTGAAATTTTCTTTTTTGGTGATGTTGCACATCACAAGGGGAGGGTTATGTTCGGAAGAACTTTTAGTTTTATTAGTTTAATAGCCTCCTTGGTATGACGTCATACATTTTGGGACGGACTCTTGCTTAATGCTCGCTTTTCGGACGCTTCGGTTTTGGGTTGTGTAATTTTTCGTGTTTCTGATTTTAATGTTAAAGTTTTCTCGAAGTTGGATTTTATCGAATAATAATTACGTACAAAATTCGTTATAAGTTTTATGGGCCTTTCGAACATAATGAAAAGAATTAAAACAAATAGAAGCTGGATGTGTTGAATAAATGGAAGCCTGACGTGAATAAAAAAATCGTGTTTAAATGGAAGCTGGATGCTATGCGGCCCACAATGGTGCTGAATGTGACATTCAGATTGGACAGACCTAATGAATGTACATAATTATCTGGAAGGGAACTCATCGTGTTCATGAATATTAACGATATCCTTGTACTAGTGTGGGAATCGTAAAGACGCGCCCGGGCTCACGTCGGTACGTGTGGGTCACCCATCTGACAATAAAAATATGTGGGTCAGCAACGTGTACCAGCCGATAATGGGGTCAGCCATATTGATCTGTGCCAGTACCAGCTAATTCCTAGGAACAAACTGTTACCTGAGGGCTGCACCCGGGTAGCAGCCTGTAGGGTCAGTGGAATGTGGCAACCAGTCTGCAACAGAAATCCAGCTTGCACCATTGTGCGAGGTACATGTAGCCTAATATAGAGAACCAGCGACAGAGCGACGGGATTCTCATTCCCGTCCCGAGCTATAGAATAGGTACATGATAGGTAGGTATCTAAGAATTGGTAGGATATGCATTGCCCTCAGCATGGAGGAGTCGAAAAACAGAGATGCTCTATTCCACTCTACTTGAAGGAGGCAAATAGTCATCCCGTTCAAGCGAAAAATTTAATGTTCAATTAAAATTCAAGAAATCGAGTAGATTTTATCAGATTAAAATATGTTTAGAATAAAATGAATAAATAAACAATAAACTATATAGCATACGCTCTGTGAATAAGTCACATAGCCTACATGTAGTCGTACCGGCTTACTCAGATGCATCGAAAGTAGAAAATAATAAAATTTAAAAATAATAAAGTTTAATTTCTAAAAAATAGAATCATGAATATATTGTGACGCCAGGTGCATTATAGAAGTCGCCTAGTCTACTGTCAGACAAATTTCAACAAATTGATGAAAACAAAAATGTAAAAATAAAAATAGCTTGGATCCATACAGTTTAGGCCTGGGCCTACTATGGAAGTCACCGCGAGTCTCATCAGCATTCTCAAATAGTTAAGCAAGCAACGAAAATTAGCTGCAATAAATTTAGGGAGCCTAAATTAATACAATCACAATTTAAGCCTAGGTATATGTACAAAATGTGTGCATATATAGGTCTAGGCCTATATATATATATATATATATATATATATATATATAAATTATATCGTCGATCTAAAGAAGTTACCTCTCTGGAGTCTCTCTGGAAAAACGCAAGTCACTTAGAGGTGTTTATCTAACAGACCGAGTTAACGATCTGTAAGTTGCAAATTTCGATAAAAATTCGTTGCATAACAATTAATTGGGTCAACCTCATACCCACCAAAGAAGTTTGCATCGAAACAGAAGTTGGCGCAGCAGAAATCGGAAGAATTTTTATGAATTACTGCAATGTCTGCAAAATTAAGGCAACTTCTGAAAAATGAGTCCATCAACGTGAATGGCCATGACTGCAAATGGCAAATTCAACGATATAAATAATGGATGACGTAATTGTTACGTCAGTTTGATTGTTCATTGATTCATTAATTCGGGAATATTATAGTGCCCCTTCAAAGGAATCCACTCAGATGACCATAATAATTTTTATGGTTGCATCCTACATTAGATGTATCTCTGTGCGTGTGTACGCCTATTATAGAGGCTCGAGCAGTCTG